>VWZL01001868.1:270384-365479 GCA_013396915.1 Stercorarius parasiticus | reverse complement strand
AAAACCCTGTGGTACTAATTCAACAGTCCTTTTGCATTTTGAGATTTATCTCAAATTGTGCCTTAACTACAGGGCTCCCAAACTCCATTTTCCCCCAATCCTGAATGCCTAAAAATGCAAACAGCAAAGTCTCGGAAGAAAAGTGTCACTTCTTTGTCTTGCAGAGCATCGGTAGGTACATTAGGATATGATAAAACAACTGTTACAATGAAGAAAAATGAGGCACTTTTTGGAACATAACCTAGAGTAGGAACAGCTTTAGGGAGATACGGTAGAAAGGGAGGAAGAGAGATGAAAACATCCTCTTCATATGTGCTCTAGATGTTCCAACAACAAAAGTGAGAATAAAGCTACTTTCCTCACATATACTGCTTGGACTTACTCCTCCCCTGTTTGGACTTGCACTCATCCCCACAAAAGGTCAGAAGTTTGAGCTGTCTGCCAGGTAAATACATCAACAAAGCAAGAAAGGAGATACCATTGATACTGGAACCAAGTAATTCTATCCACATGCGTAACCCACATTGGATGTGGTATCCACTAAAAAAATTAAGATAGTTATTATTTTGCTGGGCTGATGGGAGGTCAGGTTTGCAACATCAAATAAATAAAATAATAAAAAAAACAGGCTGAGAGGATCTCCTTACGTGTCACAGGAACTCCCCATCCCCAGACACTGCTGCACCTGGTCCAGTCACAGATCACATCAAAAAGCTGGTAGCTGTCTGCCTCTCCCCTCCAACCCCCCAAAACAAACACTGTCTTCAGTACAGCTTCAGCAATGAAGCAGAACATAAACATTTCAGCCACAAGCCTCCTGCAAGAGACAACGCTTCATGCTGTAGGGAGATTCAGGACACAGCACCTTCCACTTCACCAGAGACATGCTCACCAAATTTCCCCAGCCCTCACGCACAGGGCGGGCATTTTACAGACTCAAGGGGTTGGAATTTAGTGGGATCTCTCTGGCAGCATATGATGACCCTGGGTTATTAAAGTTAAAAGTGTGTTATATTGTTTGTTAAACTTTTCAATAAGGACTGAAACGAGAGCAAGAGGGGCTCTGGGACCACAAAAATCCTAGTAACAGGAAGAGCTGTATGCAATGCTGGATGTGGAGCAAGGGACACACAGCTGTGAAAGAAGACAGAGAGAGCAGAAGGAGGATTACTGAGCATGCAGACGTGCAAGTGGATCACAGCCAGTCAGCAAGTGCTGGGAGAAGGCGGGGGGTAGCACTGGTGCTCAGCCAGGTACAATACTCTTCTCAGGGCCAAGACTGCATCCCCCTTCTAGGATTTAGCTGGCTAAGCTAAAGAATTTAGCTGGCTGTGTCCAAGGTCAGCTCCTTCACTGATAAGGGCTGTTGTGAAGAAAGCCAGAAGCAAGGACCCTGCCCTTTATTTCCCTTGGGAACTGCTTTTAAGCTGAGGCTTTACCACTGGCCTCCACCTTTGCTAACTGTCAGGGAGCAGTGAGGGCTGGCTGGGTCCAGAAGCTAGGAATGGATCAGGATAATAAAGCCCGCGCAAGCACTGACCTCACCAACATGGAGTGGGGATGGAAATCAGCAGGTCCAGGTCAGGATCAGGGCCAGACACAGTCCAGAGATCACCCAGCAAGTCTGCAGTGATGGGGCAGGTCCAATGCCAAGCCAGGAGGCCCAGCCAGTGGGTCCAGGTTAGGGTCAGAGTTGTGGCAGTACAAGACCGTCGCAGATATAGCTGCATGGCTGCAATGGAGCACAGGTTGGGGCCAGCAATAAAGCCTCATCATAAAAGCAGTTCCCAAAGGAACAGAGGGGCAGGCCATCACTTCTACCTTTCTTCACAACATCTTTTATCAGCGAAGGAGCTGACCTCAGACTCTGCCAACTAAACTCCTCGAAGGGGTCTGTGTCCCGAGCCTGACAGCTCCAATTCCTCAGGTCCCACATCAGTCGTCTCTCACTGCTACTCACAGGAAAGAGCATGAGAGAAAACAAAAAAAAGAGAGCTTGATGGATCAGGCAGTCTGCTGCATTACTACTCATTGTAGGCTCTAGAAAGACTGAGATAGAAGAAAAGAAAAATTGCTGAAGGCAAAACTGGTGCCTGTTACAGCAAGGTTCAAGGGCCACCTGCCAACTGAGTTCTCAGCCCTCTGAAATTCAGTCTCTTCACTGTGACCATGCGTTCCAAATATTTTTTTAATTTTCTTTAGCATTCAGAAGCCAGCTCATCTACATCCTAAGCCCCTGCAGGGAGAGGAGCTAGAGCAAGAGGCAGAGCGGGAGGACTCTTAAAACGTACACATCCTCCATTCTGGTTTAACTTGGGGGGCAAGGAAGAGGGGAGAGAACTAGCTATGGACCCAAACTGAACATCACTTCGTTCTTTCATCCTTCATGGAAAAGGTATATCCAAACATCACACCAAAGCTGCACTCTTTGTCTTCAGGCTGCAGCAGTTTACACAGCCCAATTTAAAATGCCTTGCATCCCCTGGAATGTGTAAAAGGTGCAATAAAATTTTTACTAGCTGAAATTATAATAGACTTTTCCCTCTTTGGTCTTTCTTCTCACACTCCTTCCTAAGACCTCACAGTTCAGTGTGTGGGCAGCACAGCCTTTTTCCATCCAGTCGCTACACTGCAACATTAATACTAGGCGGTAAAGGCTTATCAGCCCAAGATGAAAAGGCTTTTCGAGTCCTTCATCCCCAGTTAATATCTTTTCCTTCCATGTAGTTACATTGGCAGTAACTCAATACCCAAGAGGGCAGTGCAACTCCGGCAGCCTGATGGGAAGCTGGTGCTAATGCAGCTTCTCGGTTAGCTGCCAGGCGCAGCAGGAACCGTGCGTAGAGCCCTCATGTCCCCAAAGAAGAGTAAGAGCTTCTCCTCCCTGTTCTCTAAGCTGCCAGCATGCACAACGCTGCAGAGCATGAAATCTTACGCTGTCCCTAAGCTTCTAGCACCAGAGGTACAATTAGGTCATGTTGTGAGTAAATGTGTCAAAAGAGACCTAAGACAACTTAAGTGAGGACCTTCCACTTAGGAAGGAGCATGAGTGCACAAATATATCCCTTTGCTTCCAGCTTAAAGTGAAACAGGAGCGATACCAGAAACACTTTCCAAAGGAGTTGCAGAGTCTGCAAATGCCTCTACTTCTTTCTGTGTGCAGTAACCCATTTTGTGCCTGCTTTTTAAAACACTGACTCCTCTCTAGTCCTACACAGCTTGTGGTTATGTTGCCTCATTCCAGCCGGGTTGCACCTGCTAAGTATGCCATAAATCAGGGACACAACCCAGAGAGCAAAGTACTGTTCAAGCTGAACAGGAACAGCAGAACTTAGGCCCCAAGGGAGAATTACTCTCCACATCTTCAAGCCCAAACAGCTCTAACTTGTCATTCTGTCGTTTTGAGGTGGAGAAACCAGAATATTAAATCCCATCAGGAGATGTCCAAGCATGTCCGATATTTTTGTTTTTTTTCCCCTTAGCCTACCATAAAAAAAAGAAATATAAATCACAGTTTCTCCATGGATGGAAAAAAAAAAAGCTTGATACAATCCAAATATTGAAACCAGTGACAAGTGAGCCACATCAGGGATTTTTTTTTTTCAGGTATCACAGATGGAACAGAAAGTGGTTTCCACTTTAAATAAGAATGACTCAAAATCAGTAATAAAGCCACTTAATTATGCAGCCCAGTTATATAACTCTCTGCATGCATCAGGTATTATATAGTTGAGAGCAAGTAAAAAAAAGTGGCAGATGGACAAGCTTATGGTCTCCTGTTCGTTTTCCAGTCGAGTTCTAAAGAGAGCTGTTTGGTTTCCCTCCTAGACTGGCAGTTTTTGGAGTGACAAGCTACAGTATGGCCACATATGACAAAAAGTTTTGCCCATTTCTAAGGAAGGACAGATTCTAAAGGTGGTGCGAGCTGGTGAAACACTTATTATTTCCTGTTCCTGCTACAAGCAACCTGCAGACATCAGTTAAAACTTCCAGAAGGACACTACAAGATAAGAATGGTCAGCTTAGAAGCATCGACAGGTTGAGTCTAAAAACAGAAAAAACACTCCCTTGAGTGCCTCCTGACTTCCAAAGTAAACATCTGCTGACCAAGGGGACAGCACTGTTATCAGTTGCTACTTTGACCTCCAAAGGCAATTTCACTACTTTGACATTAGCTGAGAAACTATGCTAGCCAACAGAGAGGAGCCAATGCTGGAGACCTCCTCCAAGCAACGGACATTAGATGGTGCAACTGCCATGATCACATGAAAGTCATGAAAGATAAGAAGCAAAAGGAAAACACAGCTTAAGTAATAATACAAAAGATTTTTGTGTTGTCTTCCTCCAGGACATCCCAAAAAATAATAATTGTGCTTTCTTAAGACCACACCTGGACATTGCTAATGCACAATCTTTTACAGCATCCATTGGAGGTTAAGAATATAGCACTGCTGCTTCCTACTGAAACAGGCGGGGAACTGCCCTGCATTCTCAAATTTTGCTGCTGGTTTAATACTGCTCTTTCATTTAAAATATCTTTGTTTCCATGGGCATTAGGTATAGACATTTCATGCTGGCTGAGGAAGCTATGTGATGGGAAATTACATTTTAATGATTAGCGCACAAAACAAAACAAAAACCCCATATGGCAACGGAAAGGCTGGATTAGTTAGAACTCTGAGTGGAGAAAGCCAATGTCCCACACAGCTGCTTTCTGGGTCCTAAAAAAGGATCCAAGTTAAAGTTGTACTAATTATACCCAGGTGTAGAATAAGAGCTGTTTTTCATTTCTTTTCAATCTGAACTAAAAGACTCTTTTTCTGCCTAGATTAATTTGTCCAGAGGGCCTTTAAGGGGTGTGGCTTTAATTTGCATCTGGCTTTAGTTTCGGGGATCCTAGCAGCAGCACTTTTCTTCTGAACTCTTATCAAATTAATTGAGCACTCACGCGTAACTCAATTGGGCACTCATGCATAAATTCATTGGGCATGCAAGCATGAAGCAATTGGGTTCTCATGCATGAATCGAGTGGGCACCCATGCATGAATTAACTGGGCATGCAAGCATGAGCTAATTGTGCACTGAAGCGTAAGCTGATGGGGCACTCAAGCATGAACTCATCAGGCACACATGCGTGAACAAGCTGGGCGCTCACACGTGAATGCAGTAAACCCTGCAATTTCTGCCCATACATTCTACCCTCCACCTCTGTGAAAAACACATAGGAACTGTTTCAACATCAATCCATTACAAACTCTACTTCCAACATCATCACAACTTAATATACGCCAATTATAAGCTCCACTCTTACTGCAGTAGACCAGGCAGTAGGGATAAGCACTGCATCATGCACTCTTTGACCAGCACAGCACTGCAAGCTGCTCATTCTAACCAAGGGCCTCCTTTCCACACTGAGCGCTTGTTAACACCTCTTTTAGCAGGCCTTTACTCCTAAAATAGACATCCCCAGTGCTCCTGGGCTCTCTGAAGACCAGCTCGGAGCACACAATTAGCCCCTCTGCACCCCACAGCACAGCAGCACAAAGGTCTCCTGCACTTTCACAATCCCACTGAGCCTCCAGGGAAGGTGTTCTGGGATCCCTGATGTGGAGACAGACCCCAGGGGCTGGGCTTGAAGCAGAACCTATGACATCTCTTCCCAGTCACCTTCCTATCCCTCAGGACCTTCCTTTGGTAGCCTCAAGCTCTCCATTTCCCACCTGTTTACACACTCTCCATACCCACCCCCCTGCACCTACCCCCCCCATGATGGGCCCACCACAACACCCTAAATTCCAACATGAGAATCAATACACCTTCCTAAGCCTCAAAGTCACTCAAATTACTGCAGTCCCAGGCCATGCCAGACCTGGGTGCTGCCTGCATTATCCACCAATTACTATAATGCACAAAGCAGCCTCCACTGGGGGAACTTCTACATAAGTTATTGCTAATCAACATAACTTCTAATTATTAGTTCAGGTATCAAGAAAGAAGAAAACACAAGCAATTAAGCTTTAATTGTTTTAAAGTGCCTTTTTATCCTCTTTCCCAGGCTCCACTTAAGCCAAATACACCTTCCTATTCTCAGGTTCTCTTGTTGCACCACAGGTTACACTCGGTCTCAATCATTTCAGTGAACTGATGGGCAACGCAGGAAGACAGGGTTGTGTGCACAACAGTTTCTTTTGGCTGCTGCTGCACATGTCTCACTAGGTCTCTTCCACTCCCCCCGCTTCCCAGTGTCACTGCACTGGCACAGGTCACTCATGACCACGGTTATTCAAAGTGTCCCTGCCCTGGTGTGGTTGTCCATAGGCTGCAGTCCTTCAGGCATGCATTTCCCTGGCACAGAACATCCTCTTACACACATGTCTCCTCCAGCATCTCCCCACGCTGTTTGCGCTGGGGCACTGTGTGTTTCTCAGAGGGCCTGGCATTTTGGGACACCGTAACAACTTCAGAACCAGCTGCCCAGGGCACTTCATGGCCACCTCCCACACTGGCACTGCTGCAGCCCCTGGATGCCAAACCCTGCCACGTGTGACCACTGTGGCACTGGTGTGAACTCGTGGCACACTTGGGGGCTGAACTCATTGGGTGCTCATGCAGGTACTAATTGAACATTCATGCATGAGTAAATTGGGTGCTCATCTGGAACTAATTGGGCTCTCCAGCATGAATTAATTGGGCTCTCAAGCATGAAATAATTGGGCACTCATGCATGAACTATTTGAGCAATAAAGCGTGCATTAATTGGGCACCCATGCATGAAGTAATTGGGTGATCAGGCATGAATTAATAGGGCAATCATGCATGAGCTCACTGGGCACCCATCCCATGCATGGACTAAGTTGGCACTCATGCATGAGCTAATTAGGTGCCCATGCATGAATGTAGTAAACCCTGCAATTTAATCTCAACACCTTCCACCCCTTGCCTCCACAAACACATATTTAAGAGCTGTTTTAACACAAATACATTACAAACTCTACTTTCAACACCATCACGGTCCTAATATACAGCAGTTACAAACTTTATGCTTCCTCCCTGCAGAACAGACAGCGGGGATTAACATCGTAACAATATGTACACATACACTCTGAAGTTTTGTTCCTTGACCCACAAACCACACTACAATGGCTAACATCATAAAATCATAGAATAGTTTAGGTTGTAAAAGACCCTTAAGATCACCGAGTCCAGCCGTTAACCTAATGCTACGATGTCCACCACTAAACCATGTCCCTAAGTGCCACATCTACACAATCAGAACATCTTACCCATCACAAACTCCACCCTTTGTCCCGGTAGGCCAGACTCTACGGGGTTAATATCATAACAAAGTGCACATGCACTTACTAAAATTCTACCCCTGCCCCCTGAGAACCAGATTACAGAGGTTATCATCATCACAGTCTGAACTTTCACCTATTACAAGCTCCACCCCTTGCCCTTGTGGACTAGATTGTTGGGGTCAACTTTATCACAGTCTGACTACATGTATTCTTCAGTCTTCAACCCTTATCCCTTTGGATCAGACTGCAGGGGTTAATATTCTAACAACCTGAAAGCATACATATTCTTATGCCCCTCAGGGCATAAACTGGAGGGTTTACCGCATTCATGCACGTGTCCAATAAAGCCACACAGAGATGGCCAACTAGTTCACACTTGAACATTCAGTAAGTTTGTGCATGAGCACCCAATAAATATGTGCATGAATGCCCACTTAGTTTATGCATGGGCATACAAACAACTCACACCTGAGTGGCCTGTCAGTTCATGCATGAAGCTCCAATCGGTTCATCCTTGAGTGCCCAATGAATTCAAATGTGGGCACACAATTCACATCCAAGTGCCAAATTAATTTATGCCAGACCACCCAACTAGTTCATGCATGAGTGTCCTGCAAACTTAGACTTGATTATCCAATTAACCCCTGCATGGAGGCACAATTAATTCATGCTTGAGCACCCAATTAGCTCACACATGGGCATCCAGTTGGTTCAAGATGCCCCATTAGCTCACACATGACTACACAATCAGGTCACACATGATCACTGAATTTATGCAAGAGAACCTGACCGCTTCATGCATGACTGCACAGTTCACTTGAGCGCCCAATTCACTCATGCATGAACACTCAATTAGTACATGCATGAGTATCTGATGATCTCATGAGTACCACACTGGGTACATGTGGCAGGCTTTGGCACGCAGGGGCTGCAGTGGTGCCAGTTTGGGAGGCGGCCATGAACTGCCCTGTGCAGGTTGCAGCTGGCTCTTAAGCCGATGTAGCAGCCCACAGGATCCCAAAATGCCAGGCCCTCTGAGGAGCCCACAGGGCCCCACCACAGAGATATTTAAGAAAGAGCTGCAGGCACAAGGGGAAGAGACACATGGAGAGGTGGTAGAGGAGAGATGGCGGTGATGATGTACAGGGGGAGATCTGCTCATGGAAGGAGACCCGTGGGTGACCCACACCAGAGCAGGGTCACCCTTGAGAGACTGTGGCCTCCAGGCAACCCACTGCCTGAAAGCTCCCACAGCTATTCATAGTTACTAATTCCCCTCTAAGAGCTGGTGGGAAGTCCATTGATCTAGTAGTGACCTACATGTATTATCATGCAAGGGGAGCGTGACAGAAGATGGGAGAGATATTAGCAGCAAGAAATATGGTAGAAGGCCAGTAGTATGGCTGACCTGGGAAATAGTGTCAAAAAGGTCTGAAAATTCTCCTCGCTGCCACCCTACATATTGGGACTGTTCCTGAAAGATCAGGGAAAGAACAGGATGAAGGGGGGCAGAAAGCCCTTCAGAGATGAGAGCTGCAAGCTGAGGAATTGCAGATGCAGAAGAAAACAAAAGGCTCAGTGAATATTGTCCAGGATGTGGACAACATGGAACAGTTGGGCCATTTGGTGCACCATTTTACTCCCCAGGTTGCAAAACACCCACGTTGCATCAAGAAAACACTCTTCACCACCCACCTGAGGTCTGGACAAAGCCCTACAGCTATTTGACTCATGAACCTATCAGTACATCCAACAGCGGTGTTAATCTGTGCTTGTGCTACCATAATCATCTGCTTTGTACGCTAGAGTAAAAAAAAAAACCCAACAAAAAAAAATCTGTTGTATTCTTGGTTTTGTGTTCTGCAGGAAGAGGCATGAAATTTGTAGTAAGTGCTGATATTATGTTAAACCCAATAATGCAGTCCACAGGTGGCATTTGTAATGCATATATATTCAAACTGTTGTGACTTATTTGTATTTGTTGCAGGAGCAAAGACTGAAGTTTGTAATAAACACGCATTCAGATTGTTACAATATTATAAGTCTAGTCCCCTGGGATGAGGGTTGAAGTTTGTGAAGAGTACCTGTATTTGGACTGTGATAAGGTTGACCCGCATCTCTTCCTATCAATCTTCCCAACCCTCGGGACCTTGCTCAGGTAGCTTTGAACTGTTTCCCACTTGCTTACACATTGTTCACACCTATTACCCCTCCAAGACGTAACAGCTGCGCCACTTACACCCCAAATTCCCAATACCAGAACCAAGGTTCCTTGCTGAGCCCCAGAGTCACTCAAATTGTTCCAACTCCAGTCCATGCCAGGCCTGCATTTTCCACCAACCACTGTCCTGGGCACGCTTGCTGTTGTTAGCAAGACAGCCTCCATTGGTGGAATTTTTACTTAAGTTATTGCAAATTAACACAAACTTCTTATCACTGATTTGGGTAATGAGAAAGAAGAAAGCAAGCAATTAAACACTTAAGTAAACACCTTTCACCTTCCCAGTTTAAGCTGCCTTTGCTTTCACCACAGGTTACACACAGCCCGTCCCAATTCCTTTGGCGAGGCAACGGGCAGTGCAGGAAGGTGGGGTTGGGTGTGTAACACTGCTGCTGCTCTCTGCTTTTCATGAGGTTTCTTCCTCTCATTTTGAACCCCAGGCTTCCTACCCTGGCATGGACTGGGTGAAGGTCAACACATCATTCGTGTTCTCAAGACACAACTAAGTGATTTTGCACTTAACATCTTTTACTCTCTTTCCTTAGCAATTATTCCGAAAGCCTCGAGAACATTCACAGTATTCGCAGCAACATAAGAGGTCAAGCCATAAAGCCTCAAGAACATGTGCAATGCTGAAGATTAATGTTTTATCCCTAAGCAACAGTACCAAAAAAACCCCAAAACATTGGTTCAGTGCAATATTCACCACACTGCATAAAAAAAAAACCAAAGGACTTCAACTATGAAGCACCTCTCAGTACCTCCTGGACTACTCTTATCCCACCCTAGCCATGCAAAGCATTCAGCAGTGCAACGTGGCTGCCTATACCAGAGCCATAACTCCTTTGCAACAGGCAGTCCAGATCGTATTCGGGAGCCTGGCCCCTTTACTGCATGTTTCTGCCAAGATATATCTTAACTTGCAGCTGACTTCGAAATGCAAGCCACTTAGCAACCCATAATATGATGCTTTCTAATCTCTAAAATCCCACACTACCTACTGAACGCAGGAGGGCTTAGGCCTTGAAATGCCAAAGTGTTAACAGAGCTGCACTGACAGAGAGAGCATTTGTTTTGAAAACTCTTCAAGTGTATTGATACTAGATCAGGGCCCATCGGAGCCTGTCAGCCGAAAGTTATGGCTCATGTTCCTCTCTGTGTTGACTGGTAGACTTGCTGAGATGTCTCTCAAGCTATGCAAGTCAGGAGGGAAAAAGCTGTAAACTGATCAGAGTGAAAAAATAAGCCTACTCGGTGGCTATGCCTTACCAGTGCAGAACAGCTGGAATTTGCATCAATGCTGGTTGTAAAAGTACTATTTCAGTGCGGTATTTCAACTTTCACACTCCCAGAGCCCTCTCTATCAGGAAAGGGCTGAGTATTTGCTGACAGCCAGGAGGAAAGTATCTACCCCATACGACAGCACCAGCCAAAGGTTTGCCCAAAGCATATTTTGAATCAGAGAGGAATGATGCCTCATGTTGCTGAGATTTAAACCCTGTGAGCACTGTCTCCCCTCCAAATATGTATGTATCACTTTAACATGGCTGTCTACAGTGGCAGACAATCAGAATGTATCTCAGCTGGCATGCCCCTGTCTAAAGGGCCCTCCAGCAGGCATTTACGCCAAAAATAGGCTGGAGAATGGGAACCACTTTAATGTACTACTGTCTATTCTTTGTGTTAAAACATAACTAGGATTGATGGCCCCAAGGAAAAAAAGACTGCCTCTTCCTCCACCAGGCAAAAACATGCTCCCACCCCACCTCCCATGGCTGTCAAACTACTTGAAAATGCTGGCAGTGGCAACTGTGTTCCTGGGCACCAGGGAAATACAGTAATGCAGTGCAGGAAGTCTGTCCCCACTCCTGCAGCATGCCCAGGTACATGGAGGTTTTACACGACCAACTCTTCTCCTGTGTTCTGGACACTCTGGGCCACTTAGCTTAACCACACACGTCTATCTCATTACCCAGCCCCAAAATTAGCATGGAAAATAAATAAACATCCTATCACAAGAGCCCAGTGTTTAAATGCACTCTCGTGCCCTACCTCAATCTGAATTTTGCATTCTGCTACGAGCTGACAAGATAATTGTTAGGTAATTACACTGTCTTCATTTCCAAGTGCAGCAAAGATGCAGCAGCAAGAGAATGTACTAGCATGATAAAAATTACATGTTTGTCTGCTGTTCTCAAAAGTTATCCAGCTGGCCTGTACATTACCAAATAAGTAGTGGGCTGAAAGGAAACAATGTCTGGAGAATGCCTCAAGAGCTCTGTTTGCTGCTCTCGATGATGACATTAGCACTTGCAGCTAGAATAACAGAGAGTAACAATAAATGGTAACTCTCTGCACCACTGCTTCCCTCACATACCAATGTCAGGGTACCCCAGGTGCGACACCTGCTGCCACCATTGACACATGAGAGACATAGTGGGTACAAAGAAGAGGTGAGAGAACTTGGGAGGTATCACCAGACCTTTGTCAGCCACACCTCCGGTAGCAATAAGGTAACTTCCGCTGTTTCTGGTGTATTTCTACACTATGGTTATTGCAGCCCACTTAGACCTACCTGAATCAACTTTAAAAAGCAGCTCAACCCAGGAGTCCAAGCTGTGCCCAGGAGGAAGGACGTGGCATGCAAAAATCCTGCTGAGAAAGCCTGGCTCTCCTCTGCCAGCCCCTAAGCCAGCCAGTTTGACACCAGTTGTGGTGTCCACACGAGCAGAGATGCTCTAGGAGAAGGGCTGTTCTTGCACTGAGGTGTTTTCAGGATCACTGATATAGCGACAGTAGCACAGAGCGGGTATTTCATCCCCGTAGCTAATGTTTGTACTCAACAAACTGCAAGATGAACCAGTTAAGTCCCATTCCTGGCCAAGATTTCAGCACTCAGTTATGCAGGACTGCCTTCCCTGCTGTTTGCCGTAAGCCACAGTTTTATTGTTGCCATGAGGCACTGCGCCAATTCAGGAGACACCAGCTCACCATGAAGCCCGTGAAAGAGCAGTTTTAGCTGCATCCGGGCACTGCAGCTGCTCAGGCAGACACGGCATAAAATCAGACTGACTACAAACAGAATTTTGATTTGGTTCAAAGATATCAAAAATGTCTCCATTTGAAACAAAAAATTCATTTTTGATCTTCAAAAAAAAACCTTACACAGAAATTTCATTTTTGCCTCCCAAGGACCTTATAAGAGAAGGGCATTATCAATGGACATATCCACTTCCAAACACCTTGTGTAATTCATTTTCCATTTTGTGACTGGTGAAAATATGAACGAACGGTCAGAGGAAGGTACAGAAAGGCCTGAGTCTCCTGGATCTATTTGTATTCCCTTTTATAGAATAGTGTGGGATTTTATAATCAAGTGATTTTACTACTTTTATATTGTAATTGCTGTGTGTCTTGGTTGGTCATGAGAGTTTCCTCTCAAGCTGTAAAGCACCCCAAAGCCCAGAAGTGCAACACCAGAGCCACCAGCATTTTTGATTTGATGGTATTACCAAGTGCTAGGGACAGTTATGTCATTGTTCAGAGCTTGATGTCACAAGGCATCTGTGGCTGCTGATGCCACAGGGACTTGGTAGAGCACAGCAGGCCTTGAACTGCCTGCAACAGATGATTTGGGGGCTCCCCTTGCCTTCTACTTACTGACATCCACATTTTCCAAAGTGTGCCACTTTCGATGAAGTCTTAACCAGGAACAGTTTTCCTCTCCAAGGTGAATTTTTAGTTCAAGGTGGAGGCCCGTGTTCAGAGCAGGGACTGTAGGTTTTCCTTAGTCGAGAGAAGTGCTGCAATACAAGGCTATATGTATTGCCTGAATCTGTTAACCTGTGTCCCTCTCCCCTTCTCTTCCCCACCCCCCAGCTTTCATAAGGAACTTGCCTAAATCTGAAAGAGGAAATAGTTTTACATTTCCTACGCACATCTGCCCAGCACATTGAAAGAGCAAGTCCTTAATTAATGAGGACCATATCCTAAAACACTCTAAAGCAAACTAATGCAAACTTTTTTTCCTTGGTTATTCCTATATATTTCAGTTGCTAGAACTTTCAGCTAGGGCTAGTAGTTGATGATTGCTTTTGCTAATCATTGGTTTGATTGTGTCTTTCTCCACTCCTTGAGGGCCTGGGGGCCCTGGTGGGGTTGAGAACATACTCAGATAGTGAAGTTTGATGTCTTGTGCTCCCCATTTCACAAAATAATTGCACATCACAACTCTCACATTTGTCTGCAAGTACCACAGATGGATTTGGGTATTACAGACAGGAGACCTGAGGAGTGGTGTGTTATTGGGAAGGGGGGAAGAACAGAAGAGTATAGATGGGAATCGGCTGGCAGAAAGGAAGAATTTCAAGCCACTGGTGCAATTGCAAGCAGCGTATTTCTTTTCAGGGTATTCCTTCTCACTGAAAGTCTGTTTCCACCTGAGCTAGGCCCGTTAGGAAATCTGCTCAGTAGCCATGGGAATAATGACCTAGATTCACTTCAAATAGACATTCAAAATAGAGCATTTAAATCACTCTCCAATGGCCCCTGTTTCCTCTCAGTGAAAGAGGTGGTTGAGTCACCATCCCTAGAGGTATTTAAGAAACGTGTAGATTTGGCACTTCAGGGCATGCTCTAGTGACAGAGATTGTAGAGGCTTTTTTTTTTGTGTGTGTATGGTTGGACTCAATCTCAAAGGTCCTTTCCAACCATGAAGATTCTATGATTCAATATAGAAGGCCACAGGTGACAAGTGCAGCTGTAGACACTGGAAACATCCACGCTAAGTGAGATGAATCTCAGCCTAAACATCTCAAATTCATCAGAGTATTTATCATCTCAGCATTCCTAAGAGATATGGCAGTACTACTCTTGACAAAGTGAGGAAAAGAGATATCACAATATTCAACTTCAGGCTTAAAAATGGAAGCCTTGGTTTCCTATGCCATCACTGAAGCTTAACAGAACGCAATACAGAGAAATTTCCTAAGCAAAGTGACTTGAGATGATTCACTCAGGAAGCAGCTTGCAGGAAATAGTAAATAAATGTCTCAAGTAAATATACCTACCCAAGAAACTACATGTGTAATCTATAACATTTTCCCCCCCTCAAAGAGAGTATGTGGGAGACCAAAACAAGGTCAGAAGCAATAACAAAACAACAAAAGCACTGAGAATAGTCAGAGAAATAGATTCTGTAGTCTTTCCGAAAGGATATATGCTTTTCAGCTTGTTGATTTGGATGGAGTAATTGTATTGGTTCCCCAGCAAGGAGCCTAGAAGCCCTAAGTCTGAGCTGATGGAACGCATCTCAGCTGTTTCCCTAGTTTCCCACACTTTCCCTGTATGGGAAATCAGGCACCTTCTCCATGAATCCTGGCTGTACTCCTTCAGGAGCATTCCCCACAAGACATGCTGGCTTGTACAACTGGCAGTTCAGTGGGAAACCCCTAAGGTCACAGCTAGGACCTGAATAGTACTGCTTGATATTCAAAAAGTCTAGGGAACTATAGGAATTATCTATTGACACTAATCTCAGCATTAAAATAGGATGCATCAGAAGCTATCAAGAGCTTTTAGTTACAGGAAGGTCTAATAACATCTTGACTGGAGAAGGTAAAAAGGAGATGCTTCTTTTGCAAAGCAACCGGCCTGAAAACCCGATAATCCCAGAGAGTTTGTGTAGCTTAAGACAAATCAATCAAGCCCATGCACCAAATTCTCTACTGGTTTTCTGCTGTTAAAATATGTTCTTTCTTCCATAGGAAGCTGGGCTGACTCATGCTGTGTACAACCCAGTCTGGCCCAGTGGAACTCAAAGTTCCCAGTGATAACACTGCTATAGGCTATAAAAGGAGGATCTCTCTTGCCTAACCTTCAGCACCTAATTTTTTTTTAGCCAAGTTTGGAGCCTTAGGCTCTCCACCAGGACCACAAAGAGGCATTCTGACACTCATGGCAGGGTATTCATTTGGCAGACTTCCATACCAGGTAAACAGGGATGGTTTTTATTAAATTTTTTTTTTAATTTGAATACATGTATTTGTCTCAGCTGTGGTAGCCACCACAGAGGTACACATAGACTAGGTCTAGGTCATCCTTCAGCTTTCCTGCAAGCCAGCCCTCTCTAGAGGTGAAGGCACTACATCAGTACACCTGATTGAAAACCTTTCATTTGATTTTTTTTTAGAGAGCACCTAAATCGGGATGCCATAGGTACCTACCAATGCATATGCAATGCTACAACTTACATGTTTAAATATATAAGAAATAACAAGGGTATGTATGTCATATTCTTTGGGGCAAGTTTTAAATAGTCACTGCTTATGAACCTTACCGCATCATCTCAGCAATATCTGGGCAACAGCTCCAGCTCCATCATTTGAGATATTCTGAAGCTTCTTTTATTTTGCACCAGGATGTCTGCAACTTTTCATCCATCTTCAGATACTTCCTGCATCAGACATACAATGACAGAAGAGAAATATCTGGAGCACCTTCTCAGCTGAAGGAATAAAAAGAGCATTGTGAGTAGACAACAATTTCAGAACATCTTTATTTTAAACAAAGGACTGTTGATACAGGACTCTAACCAAACCCCATCACCAAGGAGAATTTACCTCACCTAAACTCAAGAGCCTGCCTGTGTATTGCAGCACCATAATTTGCAGTTCAGTATTTTTGAAAAATAAACAAAGACTTTCGGATGAAACAGAAAAAAAGGTGCAGACATGGAACAATCAGGAAGATTCTGTTCCAGGATATTTTTAATGACAGAGGAAGCACTTTCAGGACATCTCCCCACAACTAGGGAGAATATAGCAAGGCACCACAGCATGTTTAAGCCATAGAACCTTATCTCATTTGGTGTAATTTTCTCAGCCTCCTTGGTACCACAGTCCAAGAGCATGTTTGAACATTGGTGACACAGGCAAACTGCTGCTTTGTTCAGGTAACCCAGGGGAAGGAAAGGCAAAGTTAGGTCCAAAACCATGGCTGACACAAACCAGCCAGCTCCCTCAGAGTCAGTAGAGTTCATTTAGCTGAAGACCAAGCCCTGTTTATGTATTGTTTTTCACCACAGAGGAATAAATAAAGTTGCCATCATAGAAATGCTTTTGGGACTGCCTTGCTAAAGCAACCTTGGTAAACCCTGCTATTCATCACAGCAGCACATTTGACCACTGCAGTCCCCAGTAAATCAAAACATGCCAGGATGTCTAACTCTTAATCAATGTTTTTGAGTTTCCTCTCCCCAAACACCACCTTAGAAAAAAAAAAACAGAGTGGATGCTGATTTCCCTGCTGGTGTAAATGAATATACTTCCATTGAAATTAAGAAGCTTCAGCCAATTTAAACAAGCTGAAAAATCTGGGCCTGGTGCTGTTTCTGCTGCTGCTTAGAGTGGTTTTTAGATCCCACAGAGTTCTCACGGGATGAGTAACAATGGAACTGTTACCTTCTAAAGCAGCTTTCAGGCAAAGGTTTGCAGTCCTTGACAGAGGAGATCTCATTATCCACAAGTTTTAGTTCAGGCAAAGAATACGTGACTTGTCCAAGTCTCTCTGGTAAACAACAGCCAAACAAGGATATGCCCAAGCGCTGGAGATCAGGTTTCAGAGTGCCTGTTTCACAATTATGTTTAACCAAATATCTTTTCAATGAGGGCCTTTAAAATGAGGAACCTTTTCATTTTTTTTTTATTGCTCAAAACCATAGCTACCGCATTGAGACACATTTCTGAGCTTTTAAAAAAAGGCCGCTTTCAACTTTCCTAATTTTCACTGTTTATAAGCCATGACTTTACTGAATGATTTTTTTTTCCTGTGTAGTTGAATATGCCCTGTATCTAGAGGGTAATTTTGGCTTTAATCTGCTCTAAAAGCTAGAATGTTGGACAAGTGAAGCATTTGATGGTGATGATAATGAGTAGCCCATTAAAGGTAATTTTTAAGAAGTTAATGAGCTCTCACTAAGGGACTGACACGTACTGTAATGAAAAATGTTTGCATAAAGAATATAACTTTCTTGCTATTTATTTTACTTCATAGAGAACCTATAAAACTTTTTAATATGCCTTCAATTAATTCAACAGTTTAGGCAATGCTTGAGTTTTATTCTTGTTTTGCCATAGTAGGATACAGAAATCTCATTTTCTAAGGAAAGCGACTGATATCTCAATTAATCACTCTCTTTTGCCACCCTGTTCTCTATTGAATGTCCAGGGATTCATTTTTTCCCCCCTGCTTAATTAAGGGAACTCAGCAACAAAGTGATTTAGTGATAATGACTCTTGCCATTTCTTTGGCTGTGTGGTCACTGTTAGCCACTATTTGAATTTATCAGCATAAATAAAGCCCTTCAGTGACTAAACAAAGTTAAAGTAGCAATAAATTAAGCCTGCCATGTACACTTGGTTAAACCTTTAGCCAACATAAATACAAGCGGCCTTTTGCTGTGATTTGCTTGGTACAATGACATCATACATTTCCAAACAGAACATCAAGACCACAGCCAAAAAGCTAACACAATTCCCTTACGTGAATCAAATTGCAACAATCTAGAGTTTGTTGCACTGACTGTTCAGTTTCTGGCTTCTATGCCCTCTGCTCTCATGTGACTGCATTATAAAATAATCTATATGGTGATCGCAATTTTGCATTTTCTGCATGATTACATTTTGGCAAGGGGACTCCCTATGTCATCTCTCTCTGCAGGAATGCTTTGAAAGTTACTGAAAAGTCAGAATTTGCCAGCTCAGAGTCAAATCCAACCTCTTCCTCCTAAACCAGATCCTAGGAGGAATAAAGGCTACAAAGGGCCATGTCCAGAAACGGAGAGAAAGGCAAAAAAGACACTGAAAGTCCCAAGCAGAGGCTGTGCTAACCAGAGCTAAACCTAGCTAGGGCTGATGAAAGGCACCTACAGCTGTTTGCATAACAAAATGTTTAGATGCTGGAGAGGAAAACAAGGGGGTGCAAGGGGATAGGAGAACTATCACACTATCTTAGTGGGAGGTGTCCCTGCTTATGGCACGGGGGTTGGAACACAATGATCTTTAAGGTCCTTTCCAACCCAAGCTGTTCAATGATTTTCTCAAAGCAGGCCCAGACCATAATTCTGCTCACCTTCTGATCCATTAGAGCCTCTCCCAGGGAAGGCATCCACATTGCGGGACAATGCACAGCCCAGAGACGCCTGAGCTACCTTTACAGAAAGCAGCTTCATTACTGAGAAGAGTCACAGCACAGAGCACCAACCTCAGGAAGCATTTGCTTAGTCTATCAACACCTGAGTCAGAGGCACAAACCTCCACAACAAGGCAATACCTGAAACCTTCTTTTAGAAGTAAGGCTGGTGCTCCTCCTGAGGGTTTTTATCCCTTGCAGGGATGACCCCAGCCAGCTGGGATTAATAAACAAAGCACTGGGCTCCTTTTCGCAGGATAAAGGAAGGTGCTCAGCTGGCTCCCATCAGGCAGTGCTAGTCACACTGCTCACAGTAGAGCAAGTATCTCTCCTGCTGCACCTGTGAATAGCACTTCCAAAAGCACAGCAGGCAGCTTTTCTAGACTATCACACAGCTAATTTTGTGCTACTGCTGCTTAAAAAAAAAAATAAAAATAAAACAAAACCAGAGGTGTTGGTGGATGCTGGGCTTGCCTCTGAGCAGATAAACCCCATCCTCAGGTATCTGTGAGCTTCTGTATGACAGTGAGTTAGCAGAGAATTACGGAGTCCTTGTGAGCTACTGGAATGGAAGGGAAAACACTCTCTGCTTTCTGCTCTTTTTCCTTTATACTCCTGCAGCAGCCAGGTTAACCCAGAACTACAATTTACTTTTAAAGAATCATGCTTTTGTGTTTGTTCTCTAGTAACAATTTCGTCACTAAGTAAAGCAAGCCCATTAAACTTCTTAATGCAAGAAGGAACCAAATGAAAAATTGCATCACAGACATGTTATTGATCCAGAGATGAGCAAAGGCTGAGAGGGAATACCTCTCTGTGCACAAAACACGATTAAAAAAAGAAAAAACTTTAAAACTAATTGGTTTGAACTTTATGGTGAAGCCATAAAAATGGCAATGAGAACATTTTGCCTGAACCAGTTTTGTGCTGAGCTGTATGATTTTGTCACTTTTTATTTATATCTTTGTCATGAAAGTTTTGTTGAAAGAGGAGCACTAGAAAAATATGAGGCTAGACTTCACAACAGATTATACTTTTACAATATTTTAAAAACAAAGAGAGAGCAAAGTCACCCATATAGCAGCTTTTCTCTGCTCTCTCTTTATTCTCCTAAGCCTGTGTTGAGTAATAATTCTTGCCTTCTAAATCATGACATATTAAGGATGAAAAAGACTTCACATCCTTTGTTTTCCCTCCCTTTCTTTTTATTATTCCTTTTGAAAGATCTGCAAAAGGCTGAAATATCATCCAGGCCTCTATGAAGCCAATCAGCACAATGCTTATTAAGCACAGCATAGAAGACGTGATCTATTTTTAATTAAGCCATCTTTGAACAATGCAATGTAAGGAACCTGGCTTTTGAACTGCAAGGCAATCACTGAATGGATGGTGAGTGAAATAAAAGTAAACAGGAGGAAGAACTCCAAATACAGGGAGGGCTCAGAGGGGATTTTAAAATAATAATAAAAAAAAAAAGTTCTCTCAAGGGAAGAAAAAATGAAGATTTTTCTTATCATAATTTTGAGGGTGCATTTCATTCCCTATTTTGACTCACTTTTCAAAGCCACATCAGGTTGTTTGTAGAAACAATTTGTTAGCAAATACATGGTTCTCCTCTGCCTGGAACATTAGAAACTGCAACATATATACAACACTTACTGATGTTTAAGTATCAATCAGATTGTGTATTATTTGAGCAGAGTACACATTCAAGTCCACTTTACACCGTTATGGAACAGACTAAACAAACCTGACCTCAGGGGTGACCCTCATAGGATCCCTAAAGATTGCAAATGTATAGTAGGCAGTCACCAGGAGACATTTACAGCCTGGTAATGGCATGCAAATGACACTCTGTCTCTGTAACGCAGCCAAATTCTGGGGTTGTATATGAGAGTAATTTCCTGAAGAATTTGGGGAAAATGTGATCCTTTTCCTTTTATGTATGAAATTCACAACATCTCGTCCTTTTACTAGAGGACTGCGGGGAAAGCGCTGACAAACTTATCGCCAAGCCGTACTGTTCCCTGTAGCAGCACCTCTCCAAAACTTGCCCTCCATAAGCAGAGTGGGCACGCTTCCCCAGTACACAGAGAGAGCCCAGTATGCCGAGACTGGCTTCCACACCCCAGAAAACATGCTCAGCACCTCACCGAGCTCTCTCTGTGAAGCATTCTCTTCCAGGGCCCAGCTTCAGGCTGGAGATGAGGGGAGAGGCTCTGAATTGCCCTGCGGAGGATCTGTTCTCCCTCTCCCACATTTATACAGGGTGCAAAGAAACTGGCTGGGGTTGGCGCCTTAAAATCAGTCAATGGGAATCCTACTCGTTCCCCTCAGGGCTGCATTTTTTTAAGAGAATACATGCAGTGATACAGATGGTTCAGCATGAGTGAAGCTGTCTAGCGGGTCTCATGCCAGTGCAATGGGTGAAGGCTTAGCTTTGGTTGCTCCATCACTGAGGATTAGGCCAATTTTCACAGCAGCGGATGCACTTACACGTCACAGATGTAACTTCTTGTCCACACAGCTCATATCTTTCTTGGCGCTTTCAGTGCTGTAGCTGTGTTATTCCAGTTTTGCTTCAAGGCTTCCACTGCAGCTGTGTATACATTTGCCATAAATCAGCTTATCTGTTCCCACTGGAGCTCTTAGCAGAGGAAAGAGACAGGGAGGGAAAGGTAAATGCATCTTCCACAAGCGCTTGTACTTTTATGTATGCTGGCTAGTAAAGGACCAGGATCATCCTGGCGTAACACAGAGGAACCCACTTGTGGTTCCACCCTGGGCTTTGAGGAAACAACCCACTCTAGTCATGCGGAGTAGGAGCTCCCAAAGGACAGCATGCCATGGCCACACTCCCTCACTCCGTTTTTACAAGAGCTCACACATGGACATCTGTTTTAAGACATTCTTATGACCGCAGGGACTCAGGAGGGCCAGAGGCTCTCCCAACCTGGCCATAAGACTTCCGCTGTCCATTGGGGACCTCCCTAACATTACCTATGCTTTTATCACATTGCTGATGTGTGGCCCCAGTCTACTCCATGCACAGGCACATCATGGATTACTAAAACCTAAATCCAAAGAAGAGTAGAGCAGCCTCACTTTTTTGCACCACTTTTCAAGGGGTGTATTTGGTACGCATATCATGCAATTTCTTTCACCTGCAAGACACTGGTTACTACCTGGAGACAGCCCTGTACAACAAGGACTCATGCCAATGAATTATTTGGCCCAACAGGCCAGGATTCTTCTGTTTGCAGTGACTGCATTAAAGAGAGGCACTGGGAAACTCGGCCAAATGTAATAAAGCTGTGCTAATTTAGCATAGCTGGTGTGTGGAGCGCTTAGGCAGACATGGGGCTTAATTTGGAACGTTCATCTAGCTTCCTCAAGGTACTGCTGTTTAAGGTTAACTTTACACAAGGACTACACAAGTACTGCAAGGAGAAAAAGTGTTGGGCTCCTAAACTTTCTAACAAAATAAGATTCAGTGACATTTTGTCGTTTTCAAGACACACTGCAGACATTTCTTCCTTTTCCCGGTGCCCCCCTTTCTTTCCTCTTCCCAGAATCACACTGCTGGTAAACTGTTTTCTTCCAATATATAACATTACAAACCTATGGGTATTTTCCTTTCCTCTGCAGTTCCAGCCTCTTCTGGGGAATTAAGTTATGCATACTGCATGAAAATAGGACCACAGGCTGGGCCTCTACAAGCTGCTAATTGAAAACCTTGTCAGAAGTAGGAGGAAGTGGCAAGAAACTTGGCAGGCCCTCACGCTTTTCATGCTGTACTTAGCTCTTGGTACTTATGAATGGCAGCTCTGCAGTGCTTTGCAGAGGTTTACAAGTTGTGCCAGTGCTGTCTCTGCAATTATAGAACAACATGTTCTTCTCTATGAGCTGAAAAAAGAAGAGAGCAATTATATCCAGAAAGCCACATCCTGTGTTTTTCATCCAGGTAATGCTGCCACTGAAATTAAAGTGAAGAAGACAGAAGACAAGACCTCACATCAAACATATCAGACACACATGGCTATCAGCTACAGAAAAAGCTGATGAGGCAATGTTATTCTCTGAAAAAAAAAATGACGTGTGCTAGATTCCTGGCCAATCTCAGGCTGTAGTAGGTAAGAAAGTGAAAGAGGGCACAGGGAAGATGTCTGGACCTGATCCTGCGGTTCTCAGTTGAATCCTGCTTCAAAACATCCACTCACACGGGAGCTGAAGAATACAGCCCCATTAAAAATTACTACAAATTACCTGATATGAAATGCTTACATTACGAAAACAGGGATGATTTTGCATCTGTTAATGAGGATAATGACTAATATATTCAGGCAGTAGACGTGACAGCTGTCTGTATGTTTTTAGGGGCATGTATTTTTAGATGCCATTTACCTCCAAACATATTAACTACTACATTCTTCCAAAGTGCTCCAAACCTCCGAAGCTTAAGAATGCAGGTTAAATTTCTTTCTGCTTCTGCATCACTCAGTTACATCACTCTGTCTCATTATTTGAAAGCTCTCCTAAATCTGCCACTCAGATCCTTAGCTAAGTGCTATGGTAAAGGGAAATGGCTAATGCCAATGTGAAACAAAAAAAATTTGAAATCACAGTCCACAGAAACACTGCTTAGAGACAACTGCACTGCCTGCTGCTCTATTTTAACTAGTTTAATCGCTTGCTGACCAAGCAGGGCTTATAACTGTTAAGGAATATATGTTTGTATTGCTCTCCTATTTTTCAAAACCAAAGATTTGCAAGACGAACTCCAATTTTAAGACAAAAGTCACCCCATTAAATCTTAACAGATGTTTCTCAAGTTTAGAAGATTAAGAAAGATTTCAGCATCAAAAATCAAAGAAAATATTCTATGACCTTAAAAAAGGATAAATCGCAAAGCTCTAAACAAACCAAAAGTCCACTTTGACAGCTGCATCTGACTGAATTGATGAGGTGCTATTGATGTTTGGATTAAACTATGCCTCTGTGATCAAGTACTCAAACATGGGATAAAAGAGGAATATATTCTTTAATCCCACCAACTAATTTTGTGTAGGCAGCAGTTGCAGAAAGCAGTGGTTAAAGAACAAACGTTGGAAGTGGCTTCACTTTTGCTTATTGACAAAGCTATTTTTATTTCATTAATTCACCAAGTATAGTATCAGCGTTTAAACTAACACGGGGAAATCTATATCAGGCACAGTATTCTCCACAAACAAATCACGGAAAATTTCAAAGTCATTAAAGGTAGAATCAATAGGATATGATTCTGAAGGGCTAGGAAGATGCAGTGCTAAAAGTGTAATAGAAAAATTAGATATTGATTTTTTTATATAATCTTGATAAACAGAGTAAACAACACAGGAGATTCCAGTTCTGTTTTTATAGCATCTCTTCTCTAAAAAGGGAAAGGGTTAAGAGACAGTTAAGTCACTTGTTAATTACTGTCTTCATCTATCACTCTGTAACCCTAGAAACTTGCCACCTCTAGCAGAAGACTATATTACCTGTGCTTTCCAAAACTCCTAGCAAGGGCGGAACTGAAACAAAGTTATACTCTAGATGCTACGTTACTAGGACTGCAGATGGGAGAAACTCTAAACTTAAAAACCAGCTAGCTGGACACCTGGATCCTCATCAAACTACAATTGGGAAAGGGCTTTGGAGCAAATGAGAAGCAGACCTGTAACGTTTAAAGGATGGCACTGTGTCCACTGCTGTGTGCTGGGATACCTCCTGGAGTTCAGACCCATCATGAGAAGGATGCTGTATGAAGGGATGGGCTGAGCAAGCAGCTGGGCACACCATTTTCTGGAGCAGAAAGGCCTGTGTTGAAAAAAAGGCTCTTGGGACATAGGGATCCCCGATCCGCAGGAGGCAGGCACAGAGAGAGGGAAAACTCACATGTAGTAAATTTGTATTCCAAGTAAATCTTCCCCAGTCATGCACACAACACAACATCCGAATATTTTTTTCACTTGAGGCACTCAAGAATGTGATTCTGAAGTAATTTACTGGAGAATGATGTCATTTTAGGGGAATGACTCCCATGAATAAATATTTACCATGAAGATCCTTTCACTAAAATAAAGGGGAAAAATGTCTCCTGAAGAGACCAAAGGATACAGTAAAGGTAGGCAGCCAGTCACAGAGCAGACTCTGTGGTGGTGGGGTGAATCCACTGAAGTCAGTGGCAAACTTCTCATTGGTTTCAAAAAAGCAAGGACTTCACCTCTAATTCTTTCCCCATCTGCCTCTTTTTGTAACTTCTGTTTCTCTTAACAGCTGCCCTTTCCATGCAGGTATGGAACACCTACTTTCAGATCCAGATTTGCATGCACTGTTATTTTATTAGGCATGCATAGGAAGAAGAAAGATTTGTAATTCTGAGAACTGCTTCTGAGAAGAGCCAAGCACTCCCAAGTTGAACTGAACTAACCCATACATCTTGCAGGGTTAGGCCCAAATTAACCAAAAGCAGCTGCCTTGCATTCAAGAGAGGCAGCAAAAGGGACAAATGATACCACGAACCGTAAAAGGGAATAATGAAAAGTATGGATGTTCTCTTCACCTGACTTCGAAACCTAAAAAAGGTATATTCTCAGCTTTGGAATAGTCTAGACTCTTTATCATTTCTCCAAGCACAGTTATATACACATTTGCATGAAGAAGTTGGATATAAGAAGAATTTTACATTGCTATCAGTTTAGTCTGTCTTTACAGTCACCTGTTCTTGAAGGCTGCAAAAACACACAATAATATGACTGGAAAACACCAGATAAGAAAATGTATATGGTAATATGTCCATGTATTAATAGTTATTTATATAAAAGTATTGTGTTTCTATGTTGTAGGAAAATACACAGAATATTGACAAAATGTTTGAGCCTATTGCCGTGGTTGTTTTTTTTCAGCTGGATAAAATAAATTTTTGCAATTTTTTTTCAAATTCTTTTTAACTCACAAATAAATCTACTTATGCTTCCATAATCATAAATATGAAACCAAGGAACACCACTGGTTATGATTTATATAGCTGGTCTGTGACTATTACGCAAAGACAGGTTTTACCATTACAATTATACTTATGTAATTCTGACAGTTTTCTTTGTGTTGCTAGGGAATTCTGTAAACAAACCAAATAAAACCACAGAGTACTTCAATAGCAGTGACAAAATTTCGTAGCCACAATACTGAGAATATGGTCTAATTATTCTATAAACACACTTTGATTTGTTTACTTCAGTGTCAAATTAACTTCAAATATGTAACAACAGGCACTGATTTGATATGGTATACAATACTGCCAGTGACTGCTTTCATTGTGGTGTGTGTAAATCTATCTCTTTTTAAAATGAGTTCATTTCTGAAAGCGTCTCTGCCGTACATTGTGAATACTAAACAGGGAAACACATATGCAACTTATTTAAAAGAAAATTATTTCCAATGAATTTTGCTATGATCCAGCATATTTCGGCTCCATTTTATTTTTCCTTTTGCACAGTAGAAGGAATAATTTTTAGGAAGACTAATAACTCATGACTTAGAGAAACAAATTATAATCTCGCTGGGGAAAAATGAGCCAAACTAACCTCATCTCCATCCACGCAATTGCCCTGAATCAGTAGATTGTGCTACTTTAAAAGAAAGACAGAACTCTGACCGTTAAAACCAATATATAAAACTGGGACAAAATCAAACTTTTTGAGCAGTTGCAAAGAACACCGATCCTGGACAGATGCACTGAAGACATAAATGATTACACTGTGTTTTTCATTTCATACTATATTTAACTGAACTGTAATCTAGGAAAAACACCAATGGCTTACAAAAAGATTCAGATGTGGGTTTTTTGTTCTTTTTCAGGAGCTCTTTTCTGGGGAGCAGTACAGGGGTTGCTGCATACCATGACCATCAGTGGTGGCAAGTAACAAATTTGGTAATGACAGCCACTGCCTCTGCACAAATTACTTTGAAGTGGCTTGTGATATGCACACCACAGCTTGGAAAACCCTGGCTTGGATCATAAAGTGCCGTTCACAGAGAAGGATCTCCAAATGGTTTACAAACTGCACACGCTATAGACAGGTCAGAAGCCCACCCACTGAAGCAAGGCCAGCTAAGGACAGAACGAGGCCACCAAATGGCATCTGTAAAACTAAATAAGATAATTATGCAGAAAAAAAGAAAGAACATTAGTCCCCTGTTCTGCCAGTGACAGCTGTTTCTGCTCATTTGCCCACATAGTACTAGGAGGTGTGACAATATCCAGTGGACAAATTTCCCTTTCAGCAAGCAAGGAGTTAATGTCTTGCTCACCGGAGTCATGCGTATAAAGCAGAGAAAAGAAGGCAGGAGCGGACCTGTCCCAGAAACCAGAAGGTAAAAGAACAGAGGGTGGAAGCAAGGGCAGGTAGCCTAGGAGGAATACAGAGAAGTTGTCCAAGCAGCCAGAGATCAGGTTAGGAAAGCTAAAGCCAGATAGAGTTAAATTTGGCCAGGGATGTCAAGGGCAACAAGAAAAGCTTCTACAGGTACATCAGTGATAAAAGGAAGACTAGGGAAAATGTCTCCTCCAGAAAGAAATGGGAGACCTGGTTACCTGGGATATGGAGAAGGCTGAGGTACTCAACGACATCCAGAGGGACCTGGACAGGATTGAGAGGTGGGCCTGTGCAAACCTCATGAAGTTCAAAAAGGCCATGTCCTGCACCTGGGTCTGGGCAATCCCAAGCACAAATCTAGGCTGGGTGGAGAATAGATTGAGAGCAGCCCTGAGGAGAAGGACTTCAGGGTGTTGGTGGATGAGAAGCTCACCATGAGCCAGCAATATGCACTCACAGCCCAAAAAGCCAACCCTGTCCCAGGCTGCATCCCCAGCAGCATGGCCAGCAGGGCGAGGGAGGGGATTCTGCCCCTCTGCTCCACTCTGGGGAGACCTCCCTGCAGTGCTGCCTCCAGCTCTGGGGCCACCAACATCAGAAGGACATGGACCTGTTGGAGCGGGGACAGAGGAGGCCACGAAGATGATCAGAGGGCTGGAGCACCTCTGCTATGAAGACAGGCTGAGAGAGATCAGGTTGTTCAGCCTGGAGAAGAGAAGGCTCCGGGGAGACCTTAGCTCTAAGTCCCTAAAGCTTCCAGTCCCTAAAGGGGCTACAACAAAGATGGGGAGGGACTCTGGATCAGGGAGTGAAGTGATGAGATGAGGGGTAATGGTTTTACATTGAAAGAGAGGAGATTTAGATGAGATATTAGGAAGAAATTCTTGACTGTGAGGGTGGTGAGACACTGGCCCAGGTTGCCCAGAGAAGCTGTGGCTGCCCCATCCCTGGAGGTGTTCAAGGCCAGGCTGGATGGGGCTTTGAGCAACGTGGTGTGGTGGGAGGTGTCCCTGCCCATGGCAGGGGGGTGGAACTAGATGATCTTTAGGGTCCCTTCCAACCCAAACCATTCTGTGACTCTACGATTCTATGAAAAATGTTAGTAATGAGAGCTATCACTCATGTCCACGGTCTCTTGGGACTGGACTGGCAAATTTTCTCCCCCTGGACATAAGTTTTGTGCTTTCAGTAGGCAGGCAGAATGCAATAATCCATGCTGGAATTTCTTCGGGAGACCAACCACCCCCTTCTTCCCTCTCTGGAAATAGCACGACCTGCAGTAAGGTGGAAAAGATGAATCCCTATTTTCTAATCTTCATAATAATAGGCCTACATCAGGTCTGTGTAAGATACTGACTCAAAGACAGAAGCATACATCCCTTTAACTCCCTGCCACACGGCTTTACTACCGTGGGAGGTGTGACTGCATCCCTGTCTGCTGTGTCAGAGCAAAACATTTCTGTTGCAACAGCTGAAATGTCAAAATATTGCAGAAAAACACTGGAAGTTTTGGGGATCCTATCTCACCTTGTACAGGAACCTCCCAGGGTTTCTGAGAACAAAGAAGACAGAAGACTATCATCTTGGCAATATTTCGAGATGGATGGAACAACCTCCTATGAGTCATTCAGGAAAACAAAGCTGGCTGTACAGCTGATGACAATATTGGACTGGCATCCTTTCTGGCTCTGGCATGAAAAGTGATAATAAACAAATGGATTCCAGGGTAAAACAGTTGTGGAGACAAGATGTGAAAAAGCCACATAAAGAAGTGTTGTATTTCCTCTGGGACATAAAAAACAGCTCCACAAAGGCTCCCTATTTACCTTTATCTTCAAAGATTGGTGAAGAAATAAATTGAGGAAATGAGCTAGGAAAAGGCAGAGGATGTGCTACCACACCAGGTCAGCCCCCCAGTACGTACCGATAGCAGTACTGCTGAGGTTCCTTCAGCCCTCTGGTCTCTACACAAACACTTGTTGAGTCGTCTCACTCCTGTTGTGGTATGGGACACTTAGGGAAGCCTTGACTTCACAGAGATCCCAGTGACTGGGTATTGTGGAAAGCATTTGGTCCCAGAATGTTAATGTGCATGCAGTGTAATCATCAGCAAGACTCCACAGCGGACTCCAGTGTTCCCAGCAGTGCACCTAAACGGCACTGAGCAGAGACACAAGGACTCATGCCCTTTAAAGGACTAAAATCTGGAAGGAAGAAAATACTGGATTTACTGTCATTAAGCCGAAACAATCTGGGGACTCATGGAGAGCTTAGAGTTTTAATACTTGTGAGGTAGAAGTTGCGGAAATTAACAATGAAGTTGTGGAAATTAGAGGCTATTATTACAAAGCCTCTATTTAAGGGATAATGTTCTTGGCAGAGAAATATACGAGGCAATAAATTGCATTAGTAGGTGATTATATTCCCAAAGCAAAAACTGCAGTGATGGCTGAATAAGAACCACAAACACCATTAAACAACAAAGGAAAGGAAAAAAGCCATGAGATCGTGCCTTCTAAAAATATTTCATACACACACATTATTTTCCTCCATTATTAGTGCACTTAAGAGTCTTGTGCTTCATTCTTCTTACCATTTCCATATTTACCCAAGTTGTACAGATGGAGTCTAAAGGAATTCAGTTCAGAGGTGGGCCTTGGACACCTGACCCACCTGATACCCATTGGTAGGCATATACAGATGGTTTGCAGATCAAGTTCATGGGTAGGGAAACATTTTCAGCTTCTCAGAGGCCCTCCAGTATAGTTCTGCACTAACCACAAGCACAAGAGTACAGTAAGAAATCAAGGGGAAAGGACCATCTTCCCAGAAATCTGTGGTCCGAGCCAAGTGTGGGGCACTTCCACTTATACAGATAATACCTACCTCTAGGACAGAGCCCTAGGTCAGCCGCTCAGACTGACTGGGGTATAGAGAGCAAATCCCTTCTCCCCACTCTTGGCTCTTAGTTCTCCAAAAACCTGACTCCTCCCTCTCACTTATTCAGGGTGAATATCATCCAAAAGAAGTAACTCTTCCAGCACACAACCCATACGGTTAGCTGAAGCAAAGCAAACTATGAAATACAGCAAGGGCTGTATCTTCATCTTTCCTGTACTTTCTGTTTTGCAGCTTGGGGCTCTGATGGCTCTTCAGCTATTCCGAGACGGCTAAAAAGGATTCCCTTTTTTCCCTCATTACGTATGGCTCAAAAATTGTAACTGTTTCACCAGCTCTGAGCTCACTGCCATTATTCCTGCCTCCCTCGCATCAGTATAAGCCTGTGTTATGTGTATGGAGCATGCACCAACCCCAGGCTACACTTAAAAGTCGCTTGGAAATGGGAGCAGAATGCAACATGCCAGTGTTATGCGCAAGTACCCAAGAAAATGATTCCTCTTCTACAATTTGCAGTGACTGACAATAAGTTTCCATGAGGAGGAGGTGTAAAGGAGCTGATTTTGCTCTATGAATTGCTGCTTAGCTTGCTGTCCATCTACCTGGCTATTACTCAGTTTCCAGAAAAGGAGGGGATGCTTGAGCCTCTGGAAAGACCAGTTTCAAGCTGAGGAAGACCAAGTTCTCTGGCCAGCTTCTACAGGCAAAAGAGACTGATTCCTCCAATGAACCAGTGAAAATTGTTGTTTTCTGAAGTCAGGTGCCTGGAATGAGTATCTATCCCTGTCTCCAGAGTTTGGGTTCCCTTCACTAGGGTTACCCTCTGTGAACACACTCTGAAACAGTGGTGGGGTTCTGTGCACAAAAGCTGCCTGGCCCTGCCATTAACCCCCCTCTAGCTCATTTAATGAGTTTGTGAGAATGCTCCAAAGCATCTCCTTTCTGGTATAGTTTTATGGATGCAAAGAGTGAAGGGCAGAGGTGCTGGGGGTCTGGCACTTTTTACCTTGGCTGGCTTGGCTGAAGGGAGAACTGTCAGATCTGTCATAAGCCAGGATTAGCATACAGGAACATACGCATTCAGCCTACCCTATTCACCAGCTATCTCAATTCATCAGCACTCCAAGCCTGAGAACACCTTGGTGAGGCAAGCTTCAAACATTCACCTCACCAGCCCTTTGACATCCGAGGGGTCCCTGGGTACAAATAGCCATGAAACTCTCCTGGGCAGGAAAGGAGGAAAGGCATTAACTGCAAACTCCTTCCCCAAGGTATTTTCTGTGTGTCCTGAAAGTGGCCCTCTCACACACTTTCAGAGAAGTTTGATTTATTTTCAGCCATCATTTGCTAACCCAATAATCAATAAACTGGTCAATGGTTAACAATCCCGGTTTAAACCAGCCCATCTGGCTTTACCTTTAACGGATTAGGGACAATGCATATGATTCCTTTCTCAGGCAGAGTTACAACACTGAGAAAAAAAACCATCTGGATTGTTTTCAGGTCTCGCAGCTGCCTGCAAAGCCTCAGACATGACAGCAGCAGTATTAAGTGAGCAACACTCTCACTCTGAGGGCTGGAGTTGGTCCCTTTGCCATAAGCATGCATTTTTACCTACGAATAGGTTTCCAGGCCTTAACATCTAAATCAGATGTGCCTCCATTACCTGAGGACTGAAAAGAAGCCACGTACAGAGCAGACCTGTTCGGAGAAACACCTGCAGAACTACCTGAAAACAATATAAGGCTTTAGGATGGATTTTACATCTTTTTCTTTATATTTCCTACTTATTACAAGAGCCTACAAAAAGGCATATGCCCTTGTAAGTCTTAACTGAAGAAATTTTTTGCCTGTCTTTTTTAGTATCCAACACAAGGACAATCATAATGTTTTTCCCAAGCCCTTTTTTTTTGCCCTCAGTGGAGTCTTCTCTCTCTACCTCCTCCCACTTTTACACATCTAAGACACCACCACCTGCATTGCCAGCTATGCTGCCAGGGCTGTGTGCAAGAACAGAAGTCTGGGGATATCTAGCACATGCATTTGGTGTGTCAGACCCTTTATGGAGTGCTGCAAACCCCCAGTGGAGGCTTTGGATTTGCGTACATTGTCCGTAAGCAAACACATTTCTTCTGGATTCCTCCGTGCTCACAGAGGCCTTGTGCCACTCACTCCTCCGTGCGAGCTGACCGAAGTGGCTTTCATGCATATGCTGCACCAGGTTATATCTCCGCTGAAAGTCACCCCAAGGAAAAATAAATGAGTAGATATCACAGTTCTTTCTGTCCCTTTTTTCCTAAGACCAGATACGTTTAGGACACAGAATAAGCAGAAAAAAATGACTGGAAACCTCTTTAAAATATTAACCCTCCTAACATGGTAATGAAGTTTCTGTGTTTTTCTCCTCACTTCACTCTGACCTCTTCCACCTTAAACAGCATGCTCCATTGCTACCAACGGACTGGGCAGTAACACACCTTCCAAATCACCTGGTGCCAGCTGATGGTGCAGATAGAAGATCTAAAAAACACCCAGTATGTTGAATCACACTGAGAGTTGTTGGGAGAATTGCTGCAAATGATTGTCCTGAGATTCAGAGAGGAAAAAAAGCCCGCTACCACAAGTAACAGGTAAGGATTTCTATTTCTGCACCTTCAGTAGAGCAATTTGTAGCTGACAGGATCTGACAAGCATCCCACTAGAAAAAAATTACTTCCCCAGATGAGCTTCAAACCCATGGGATCACCAAGGAAGAGGATGGGGAGAAGTGTGTGGGGGTGGGGGGATAGAAAGAAGTTCTCTGCGCGCTGAAGTGCAGTCAGATGCAATAAATATCATCAGCAACTGTGCATTGACAAATCATCCTGCCAAGGTCTGCAGCTGAGACAAAACAGGGATTAAAGTATGTTCTTAATTCAGCATATTTTTAATTTCTGCAAGAACATTGCTGATGTACCCTGGGCATACAGCAGTGCTAGCAGATCCTTCCATCAGTGCAAGCTGACACCTGGTGCAAAACTGAGATCCTGATCTCCCTCTAAAAGGAGGAAAAAAGTCTTTCCAAATTAAAAAGATCCTGACTCAGTTCTGGACAGGTAACTTTCCATAATTTCCCCAGTATCTTTTTCTTCTGTGTCTGCTCCTGTGTGGGAAACAAAGCTTAGGAGGGTGAGGTCCTCATAGCCAAGGGCTAGGAAAATGGTCATTTAATAGGAAGGAAGGCAAAACATCTCATACAAGGTTCACAAAAATATCCCTAACACTACAAAATTATCCATAATGCCAAAGGAACTGCTTCTACCATCTTGGACTGCAACAGAGAAGCATTTCCCTGAGCACTCCTGAGGATTCAGGCAACTTCAGATTGGCTTTCCCCGCTCCGGACTCTGTAGTAAATTGGAGCTACCAGAAAATCTAAAGTGCATGGAACATAACTGACTTCTCTGAGATGTTCGGTCTTCTGATAAATTTTCTTGCCAAGACCTAAGCGGAAGACAAACAAGGCTGGTCTCAGCTTAAGAGATGGAACTCAGTACGTAAGCAAACTGTTCAGTAAACTTCATTGCAAATTAAAAGGGCCAGTAGCCCGTATTCAGCTATAAAATGGACCCAGTGGGTTGCCACTGTCTGAAAAGGAAGGTGCTCTATCTGCCTGTAAAATAGCTTCTCCTTAGCTGGGTTTAGTGGTCTGCAAGGCAGAAGGGAGGCAGGACCCTGCTCCTCTACTGCATGGCAGGAAACAGCCTTCCATATTCAGTTCAGGAGCAATTTTTTAGACGTAGAGCAATTGTGGGATGAGCTCTCCCTGAGGACACACAGAGATAAGAAGCCAAGCACCCAGCATAGGAGAAACAGAAACTGATCTTCCCAGAAAATCCTGTTATTCTAACAGCATTGCTGTTAGAAGAGGCTTCAGACAAATAGTTGACCTTTTGGGTAGCCTATGTCAGTACTCAGGCTCAATGAATCATTTAGTCACTACTAGTACTCACTCTGTCGCTATTAAATCTCACTACATCCAATTCAACAACCAACTGCTAAAACATTACATAGCACATTCGAAGTCAAATACCCTCAAGCTACCTCGGAGAGGGACAACAGCAAAGAAAAAGATGTTCATTAATTCCAGTTTCCTAAGCTATAGTGGGAACCCATCTTTCTCCTACACCCGCCTTTTCTGTCTGTATATCGCGCATGAGCTCTGCCTTTTGGAACAGAGGCTATAGAAAAGGACTCCTGGTATTGCCTCCTTCAGAGGCTTGGTGGGAAATAGAATCCAGAGTATCACAGCAGAGATGGAAGGAGATAAACAGGCATAAGCAAAATAGCAGGTAAGGAGTGGGGAGAAAATGTAAGGAAAAATCTTTCTGTCCTTCGGTTACAAGGAAGAAAAAAAACAATTTAAATGCTCCTCTATGGCTACGTTTACGTAGATACCTTCAAGGCAGATAGGGAAATATCAACAAAAGGTGCCTGAGAGGTGTGCTACCTCTTTTTAAATGGTTCCTTAATAGACAGTGGATGTGTAAGGGAGGAGCTGGCTCAGCTACCGACAGTAGAAACGTTAATGGTTTTGCAACACAGTAAAACACACACAGAGCTGAAAGTAAGTTGGAAGAGAGAAACCAAATTTTCGGTCCGAAAATAAAAGGGCCTCTGTACCTGGCAGGAAGAGGGGAGCATTAAGCTCAGCCAGGAGCCTGGGAACACCATGAGAGAGCCCACGCTAGAAACAGGCTGTTTTGCTGCTGAAATTCTCTCAGTTGTGAGTCTACCTGCCGACTCTGCAAACACATTAATAAAAGCAGACTGAGACAATTTAATAAGCTCACTCCTGCTGCCAATTCCTTTTCCTCCTTTAAAAGAAATAACCCATCCCTCTGGTTCCAGTCTGCTAACCATCTGGCATAAAGCCCAAGTGGGGCTCAGCTCTCCAGCCCTGAAAGGCAAGAGGTGAAATCCAGTCCCTGTTTAATACCACCAGTGTAAAGCCAATTTAAAAGTCTTTAAAAATCTATCTTTGATCGAAAGGAAGATGTTGTTTAATTGAAAAGTCTCCTTTTCTGGAACAGCTGAATTTTCCTCAAGCTGCAGCCACTTCAAAAGGATTCCCAGTAATGTCAGAGCTTCTTAGGTTTAAACTGTCAGCATTGGAAGGGCTGCTACAGGCTTTCGTCTCCTGCAGGTTCCTAAAGACCTCTAGTGTATAGAGATCCATTTTAAATAATATAAATGCTTTAAAAATACAGAAGGGAGGGAAAAGGCTAAGAAAAAAATTCCTTCCAAATATAAAGTTATCATAGTTTGTGCTGAGAACTGATTTCTGCAGCAGTTGGTTATTTTTTTCAATAGTAATCCTTTTGCTTCTTGTTCCTTAATTTGCATAACGTGTAAACAGTAATGAGGTACCCATTGCTATATACACACAAAAACATGTTTTGGAATTGCTGCTTTACTTCAAATGCATCGCATTTAAATGCAGATGGAAAATGCACTTAGGCAGGCATTATTATTCAATAAAGTGTGCCCTGTCATGTCTCATCATGCTTGACTAAAACTTTGTAACTCTGGCATAGCTGGCATAAAAATAGGGATGTGCCAGCATCTGGATGGAGACATAACATTCTCCTCCAGGGAGAGCAGCAGCAGCTTAACAGTATCGATGTCATTACCAAACTCCATCGAGCCCTTAAAATAAGATAGACTAGCTTCTTTAAAATTTCAGAACTGCCCTCTGCACCTTAACTTTCATGACCCATATGAGGATTTACCATTTTTGTATGTATAGCTTTAAATTCCTAGCACACACTGTCTTTATAGATCAGCAAAAACCATAGGCAATTGGCTTTAAAAACAATTCCTCCACACAGACACTGCGGAGGTCTGTTCAAAATTAAAGTAGATGAACTTTAACGACTCACCTGTATTCTCAAATCCATGGGCTGCTCAGGTTTAAGGACAAAAGATCTGAGAGCGTTTCACTGTTGACCTGGGGAGAGCTGTGCTCTAGAGTCTGAAAAACATCGGGCAGGATCAGTCCCCCTGCTCCCCCAGCTCTGCCTGGACTCACACAGGCCATATTCAGCTGACCTGGATTCTACTACATCTCCATGCCTTGCTTTTCCTGCACATGGGTGCTAAGAGACTTTCCGTTCAGCAGCTCATGTAAACTTCGGGACTTTCCCTCCCTGGACTTAACATCTTGAGGGTAAGGTCCTCTGCAAATCTCATCCTTGTGTTTCTTTGTGCTTAAATTCCTCACTTGCATGATGAGAACCACAGGACTTCAAAGGGTACTTGTGAGGGCAAGCAGGGCTGCTCAGAGACTGTAGGAATGGAAGTCATAAAGTGGGACACTGCAAAACACGTGACAGGAAAATCTTCTAAAACATATGCACATATTTAATAACAACCAATTTTTGGGTTCCCCACGCATGAGGACCCGTAAGGAATCTTCTGTCATGTCACATTGTATTAGTCGTAGTCATACCAGTGTATTCCCTTTACAGCGACTGGGGCGGCTGGTTTTCTGAATACTCATGTTTGCTATAATTTGGGAGTGAGAGACAAGGGGTTAGATTAGGACAATTAGAAGCTTATTCCATTACCCATTACTTATATTGCTATGCTATCCCTGGTGTAATTCTATTAAGTTTTTGGAGTTGCAACAAGGACAAATTTGGCTCAATGTGCTTAAATATTTTTTTGTATTTGATACTCGTGGCTGTATTTATATCCAAAGCAATATGCCTCTTATTACAAACATAAGTCTTTGTTATGGCATAAGCCCTGAATGCATAGGACATTTAGCCCATAAAAATAACCAAGGTCTGATCCAGTCTCCATTGAAATCATCTACAAAACTCCCATAATTTCTAAAGGGAACAGAATCAGGCCCCAGCTTTTCTGCCCACAGAGGGGAGAGTTGCATTAAGAGTTAGTGGTAATATCCCCATATTGATGAGTCACTCACTTTGCAGTACATAACATTTTATTAAGTAGAGAATCACTTTCCCTAAGCAATTACAATTTTGAGACAGGATCTCAGACACTGGCAAGTTCCTTTGTTTCACAGTCCACTCCTGTGTGGCGTTACAGCCATTCTTAACACGCCTCCCTGGTTATTTGCTAGGGTAAATAATTTGTAAAATCTGCTGTCTGTGGTAAGAAGAGACCCCAGCTCGATATTAAAGTGTAGGTTATGATTTCAATGAGTGACAGTTTCCCTTACACTTCTCACCCCATTTCTTCAGGTTCTTGATTAGGGGCTTGTCAGTAAGAACAAGAACATCCACTGTGAAGCACATTAGCCCTACTGCAAGGAGTCCCCTTTAGCCCTTGTCCAGTATTGAGTGTGAACAACAGAAGCTCATCACATATGTAATAACATGAGCAAGTGCCACTACTACAGAAATCTTGAAAACCCTCTACCTGTTACCTCAGCACTGGCAGAAACGTAGACATTCCTTCCACCATGTTTTGGGAAATATTGCAGACCGCCAGCAAAATCCTCACATCTCTCCAGCCAGGCTGCTAAGATCTAACGTGAGCTCTGCCCACAGGAACAATGGGTTGTACTAAGAGCATTGCAACAACTGAGATTTACTGCTCCGTCAGGGGGAAAAGTATGTATTGGTATCAATTGCTTGGCTTTGATCAGTGAAATAGGAAGATTTAATTATTTGGGATGAAGCCTCCAAACCACACCTCTGTATTAAGAAAGAGAAAAGATGTGTAAATGGATAGGGCATCAAATGGCATTTGAATGATTGGGCCAGAGGGTGGCTGTGTTCTTTTCAACTCGGAAACATTTTACAGCACTTAAGCAAAGCATTACCTTGGCCACTTGCTCTCTCTAGTGGCTAGTATGGAGAATAACTTAAGCCTTCAACGGCATGTACAAGGTTTCAAATGTTACTAAAGAAGACACTCTAAAAGAAAGACAAACTACAAGCTATAAATGGAGATCATTAAACACTTGATCTGCCACTCAAAGCTTTGTCATCTCACCATCACGCTGAGGACAACGTAGGAAACAGGACTGAAATATCTGATTTTCCTCTAACAAACCTCCTTGAGCTGCTAACTGAACTCCCTGCTTCAGTTCTTGACATGGTCAAAGTGTCTGTGAGGCATCCTGCTAGTGCACAGAGTGACTTCAGGTGGGGAAGAGATATGATTCAAACAGTGAAGATCCCAGTTCTGGTTAGCTTTAACTTGGTATGTTATAATATGGAATAGAATCTGCTCAAAGTCCAAGAGCAGCAAAAATGATGCTCTTAGAAATAAAATTGCTACGGGCTCTGCAAAAATATCCAATTCTTTTTTGAAAGGTAAATGCAATTATTATAATTGCACAGTCTCATCAGCCAGGCTTTCTGAACCAAAGTATCTGCTTTCTCTTCCACTACAGCTTCTGCTCTTACTAACTTCAGATTGTCCAGCAGTGCTGTAAATCCACTTCTAACACTTTCCAAGGAAGGGCTGTGGACCTTTGAACTATGTTCTACTAGAACTGGAGAAGAAGACTTTCAAAATGTAAATAAGAAATAGAAATTAGAGATGAGAGTCTAAAACAAGTGGAAAATAGATGTAAATTAAACAACAACTTACTGCGTAACGGCAATGGAAAAGACAGTGCCAAGGCTTTGGTTTTAAATAGAATACTTTCATTCCACATAATTTTTTTAATCCAGAGACTGAAGTTCCAAGGCACTACCTCAGTCTATTGTTTAATGACATTTATAACTCTATAATAGTATTTTGCAAAAATTACTGCTCAGGCTTAACATTTCTGATTATGGAATAGACAATACAGTGATGTCATGAACGCAAAGTTAGTAAATTATAATCTGTCATTTGGCTTTAAATAAGTGTATTTCTTCAGACAATAGGCATGATGAATATAAGCGCAAATGAACCATGAATCTCTTCAATTATTCTTATTTAGATTCATTTTCCTATGAATTTTCATTTAATTCCAACCGCAATCTCTTTACCATAAATCGAAGGCAGCCCTGTGTTGCGGCAACATGCCTACTTAATATAATGAAGAAACACCTACAGTCATTAAAAATAGCATTTCCGTGATCCAACGTTCTTTTATACCAGTACAGCCTTGTGTTTGAGATTATATTCTGGGGTTTTCAATATTGTCCCTTCTCCTCTAGCATCAGATTCTTACTGTCAACCACAGCAATTACACGGAAACTACATTAAAAGCCTTTTACCTTTAACACTAAACCCAGGTAACCTGTGGTGAATAAGGATATGATTCTCCTAGTGCTAGAACCTCAGCTCATCTACCCATCACGATTCACCTCTTGCCCTGACAGCATGGAAATGAGCTGGTATTATCAAAATAGCCCACGTTGCCTCACTTGGACTCAAGCCCAAGGCCTGAGAGATTCCAGATCCAGCTTTTCAGTTCAGGCAGATCCTCAGGGGGACAACGTGGGCCCTAATTGCATCAGTACTAATAAAGATGCTTAGATTTAGCTGTCCCACTCAGGTCCGCAGCCCCCTTGAACATGCCAAGCAGCTGGTACAAAGTTTCCTAGCCCGAATCCTCGTGCTCCATCTGGCTCATGCTGTCTTCTGAGTTGCAAACTGCACATCTGCAACGGGATTCCCATGATGCTTATGACACCCTGAAACCCTCCTTCTGGATGTCGTGGTCTCAGCTGAGGTCATGACCCCTTGTAAGAGTAAGCAAATGCATCCTAACCCTCCAAGAGGCTCCAAAAGACTCCTGTCATGCCCTCTGTTGGGACCACTGATTTAAAGCCACACACAAAGCCCCAGGGTCGTAGGGTACAAAAACTGTGCCACAATTCTTTTGTGTCATCTCTCCCTCACCTGTTTGCCTCCTAGAACCATATCAGGGTTTAATCTTCTGTTTTCCTAACCTTTGTGGCATACAGTTGATCAACTTCAGCCCACTTCCCAAGGTGATCCTGGTCACCCGTGGAGGCTCCCGCTCCTCTCTCCCGACACACTCCTATTGTAAGCTAGCAGAATAGGCAGAAGGCTAGGAGATAATCAGGCAGACGATGTGGTCTGAATACAAGTCTCGTTATCTCTTTATGCATTCTCTCCTCAAATTGTATGACCTGCATTTCAGGCACCCTTGGGCTTGGGATTTACATTTTTAATACTGGGGGCTTGTGACGCCGTCCTCTTGTTGGTTAATTGGTATCAGAGAGCAAGTGTTTTCCCTTCCACTGAAATAAATCTTCCCTAAAGCTGCAATTGCTCATTCTTTTGTTCCATCCTCATTTGAAATGGGTTCTGCAAAGCCTCCACGCCATGCTAAATAATCTTCAACTCTCACTTTTTAAAATCTGTTGGTTTATGCTTAATGGCTTTGATGGGCTTTGCTATTCAGTCTTGTTACTTAAACCACTTTCCTCATATTCCTAAACTCTGTGTTTTCATTCATCCTTACCACAGTGGACTCTTTGAAGCTGAAAGGATTTCTTTATTATCCAGAATACTTTTCCCCCCTGATTTTGGAAACATACCTTTTAAAAAGACAATGTAACACAGTTCAGGGTATTTTCTTGGTCTAGAATATTGAGCCTAAAACAAACACATTTTGTGTTCTGATTTGCTGAAAAAATCCATCTGTACCTTGCAAGGAATCATTTTTCCAGTGGATCTGTGTCAGCTCCAAACAATAGAAATGTTGCACTCATCATCAGTTTAATGTGATCTGAAATAACATTCTGTTTGAATTCAGTTGTTAGTGGTGTTAATAAAAGCTAATCAGTAGCAATGGTGAATTTCTGGAAGATTACCGCATATGAGCTGTAATTCTCTGTCTTCAATATGCATTGCAATTTTAAATTAAACAAATTTGGACACACATAGGAAATGTCAGTCTGCGTAACGCTGTGTAAACAGATTGAAGTATCACAGAGGAGGATCAGGAACAAATAAAATCGTCTGTGGGACTTTGTTCTTAAATCAATGTTGACACTTTTGCTGCTCCTACAACGATAATGTAACTTTCAGCTCTTTCTTCACATGCTGTCCTTATTGTGCAACCATGGAAATATTGAAAAGCGTAATCATCATTTTGTCAGTCATTTATTTGAATATGGTTCTCCAAATATTTGAAAATATCTAAAAACAAGGGCAGAATTTCCGAAGCTCATCTATCAGTCAGAGGCAGTCAGCCCTCTTTCCAACCCACACACAGCTTCTTTGAAAACTGGAAAGATGTCCACGTATTTGAAACATTGCCAGTTGCTTCCAGGCCAGACAGCTGATGTGCCCAAATTCCTCCATTCTCTAGGGGGAAAAAAATGCAACCAGAATCGGGAGCCAAAGCTGGTTTGCTTTCTCTTAGATTTTTACACTGATTCCAGAAAGAGATGGTGTCACCAAAACACTTCAGTCAAAAAGAGATTCTTATGACTGAAGCTGTGATTCAGCCCCAAAAGACACGGACCTTGAGCCAACCTGAAACCGGAGAGTTCACTTCAGCTGGCTTCTGTGGGAAAAGAACTGAATCCACACCGAATCCACATTTCTGGGCTGATATAGAATAGTGTTTGCCTAATTAGAGTCCAGCTGGAGGCTTATTTTATACCAGGATACAGTGGGCTTTTACTTCTTCAAAGCAGTTAGTCATGCCCACCGGCTTGGCTGGAGACCTTTGCTTTCTGTGACCTAACCAGGACATGATGGCATTTAATGGGACTGTGACTCTTGTTGTCTTGCAAAATGGCCCCTGCAGAGCTCTGACTTTGACTGCAGTCATGGTCTCTCACCTGCAGTACTTACATGCTCCAAGCTGCAGGCTGAAACACCAGATTTAAGGGTGTGATCAAATACAGAGGCAGGAGCCAATGTTTGTATCTGCATTGGGTGGCCTGGGGTTAACCCACTTAGCTACATTGTCATCTTCTTAGCTTTACATTGAGAATAATACCACCTATTTTAATATCTCACGACAGGGGGGCACTACCAGGATTAGTTGATGCTTGCAAAGCGCTCTTGAGGTTGTAAAGAATTTTAAGTGCAATTTTGTAAAGTTGTGTGCAGAATGTGACAATACAGGCCACTCCTTACCAGGTCTGTTGGTGAAGATGGATTTCTCCAGCATCAGATTTCCAAGTGATCCAGTTCCCTGTTCACATTGTGGCTTAAGTTTCACCAGTGAAGAATTTGGAGGGATCCCGCTCTTAGGCAAAAGGGAAAATTGAAATCCCATGAAAAAACCTTCCAGGTTAGAAACGGGTTTCTGCATTATTGGATACGCTGGAGCCCAGGGGGAGGTAGTCACCAGGACTCTTATCTCCTTGCACAGTGAAGTGTTCAAGAAGGGCAGGAAGAAATACGCCTTTGCTCTGCAAAACCACCATGGACTAGATGTCATTCATGGCCACAGTTCCCCATGCTTCCAGGAGGACTGTAAGTGGGACTTCAAAGGGATGTAGTGGGCTATCTCCATACTCCAGTGATACCAATCAGCATCCATTAGGACTGAGGCCTGCTATTAAGCACAGCAAAACGACAGCTTGCCTGCCACAGGTTTTTCCCAATTTTTGTGCGATGAGAGTCTCAGGCATTAGACACACTTTCAAGACCGTGAGCATCAGCTGAGCTGTGGTAATCGTCCACACATGGACACAGAGTCTAAGGGACGATTTTGATTCATCTGAATTAGCTTAACTTTCAACAACAGAAATTAGCGATGTTCAAAGTACATTACCAGCTTGGGGACCAAGTGCTTGTCCCAGCATATTTACCACAGGTCAGACAACATGACAAAATATATTATTCCCAAAACCGGTTGACACTCTTCAAGCTGATTCAATTATTTCAGATGTGGTATTTATTTTGTAAAGTAACAAAAGTAAATCCATCACACCCTTAATGCTGACACTTCAATAGAAGAGCAATGGTATAACTTCTACTGCTTTCATATATCCTCTTCCAATCACAGAGGACCTACCTCCGTCACAGCTACGTTCTGGTCTAAACAAGTCGGGCTAAATAAACGAGCAGCAAGTCCTAGTAAAAATGACCCAAGTTTAAAAGGGCAAGGCTTGTTAACAATTGCTTAACTGAACAGTGAAGACTAATTAACTTAAGTGGGGTTGTTTGGACTTACACCAGTTCAGGCAGTGACCACACATACAGTTCAGACAGCAGATGGGAAGGGAAGGGAAGGAAAGGAATTAGACCCCTATCATTGAGCCCACAGGTATTATATTGATGGGATGCTAAGAGGGGAGACTCCTTCAGCCAGCGTAACTGTCTACCTTAGAAAGAGACATCTGGGACAGCACCTTTCCTAATTGAGAGTAGCAGTGGCTCTACCTGGAATCTCTACAGGTCACATTCCATGCCCCACAACCCCTGCAGCCACCTCCCTGCAGGGTTTAGGTCCTTGTATGGGTAACTGGCTCCTGCCCTGTGCTACTTCAGCTGCTGGCTCTGTTTTTGTTTGCATGGCCTCTGCTGCCCTGGCAGTATCAGCCCGGAATTTGATTCGGGAAGTCTGAACCCAGAAAAAAAACCAAGCCTGTACCACCTAAGAGAGACAACATCTCTCTCCCTTTGCTCACTGATTGGTACTTTTTAGCTGCTTCTACTCCCCCTTAAAACTTACAATTCAAGAAGTGGAGAAAAAAAACTCTTCTCATTAGCAATAACAGTCATGTGAAAAAAATACTTGTCTCACTAATTATGGGCATTGTGTTCACAGTCCATTTGCTCTTGATCACCACTTCTTTTCAGTTACTCCTTGTACTGCTGCTTCATCTCTCTCAGTGAGTAGGGCAGCAGCACAAGGGGATCCAGTACCTCTTACTGCTCAGCTACTTCTTTTTGCGCATAAACTTAGTGAGCCCTTGTCACCTCTCTCCCACAGGATAATTAGGTATAGCGAGGGATAATACTAGAAGTCCAGTGACAGAAGTCCTGTGTAATACTACTCTTTACAGGCATAGCATATCCTAAAACAAGTGAGCTAGTAGTATTTTTCTGTGGAGGTTTTTCTGTCCCAAAGGAGAAAAAAAAAAAAAAAAAGAAACCAATAAGCTAAATCTAGCAAGCCACTTAAACCGATATTATTTCCCTGGTCATCCAAAGGAGGAAGTGAGGACAAGATACCTCTGTGCTTAAGAAATGAAGTTAGAATAAGAGATGAGCTCAGCATCCCAAACTGGAGAGAAAAGAAATTTTGACAATTCCAAACTGCCTTCTGTTCATCTTGTTTGCAACCAGACAAACCTCATTAGAGTTGAATTTCTGCAGAGCATCATAGTGACATTCAATGGACCACTTGCAAAGTATGCATTTCCTTCAAGTGTCCAGAACAAACTATCCGGACCTGGGGCCAGCTGTTTGTTAGAAAGCCAAGCTTCAGGCAAAACAGCCCTCCAAGCTTCCACACTTGCTCCAATTTGCCAATTAAACATACAATGTAGTAACGAGGAAGGGGAAGGAGGAGGGAGGGATCACAGTGTTGCTTTGCCAGAAAATGTCAAAATAAGCCAGACATAGGAGCGAGTAGAGCTACTTACACCACATTATAATATGCAGAGCATTGCCTGCCTCCTGATCCTGATAGTAATTTGTCATTATACTGAAGTCTCACTGCGTTTGTTTCCTTTAAGGGAGCCAGAAGTCTCATACGCCACCTTCCATCTTTGAGTGAATGTGGTCAGGCTGCCTATCAAGACATTTCAAAGGAAGGCCAAGATCTGCGCCTTGGAAAGCCGACAGTTTCTCTGTCTGTGCGGAAACCTAATGGACACAACCTAATGTGGAACAGTCTGTCCCAGCAAAGGGCTGAACAACTAATCTCTGGTGCTGGCTAAAAGCAGCAAATGCTCCTGCTCTGGAAGCACAGTGAGGGATAGCTCTCAGCAAACACAAGCAAGCAGTCAGCGCTGCAAAGGATGGGATGCCTCTCCAAGTTTCAGTACCTGCCTTCTACCTGCTCCCAGAGGCAGGGAACCACACACCAGGCAGACTAAAGACAGGCTTGTGTAAGACCTTCTGTATTAGACTCACCTTGACCTCCACTTTTGTTTGTGCACCAAGAACACAGCAACTGGACACCACTTAAAAAAGAACAATGCTGAAATCCACTCATTTTATCCATCTCTCTGGCACTCTGAGGGAAGTTTCTGGCTGGGAAATGTGACTTAGCCAGGTTGGGCGTCAAAGCCTACTGGCAACGATAGCTCTTCCTGATATCTAATCTAAATCTCCCCTCTTTCTGTTTAAATCCGCCACCCCTTGTCCTGTCGCTACACTCCCTAATAAAGATTTCCTCCTCATCTTTCCGTAGGCCCCCTTTAAGATTATTCCATCCCACCATCCTGTTTTAGACTATAGCAATGAAAAAATGTCATCGGTAATTTGGAATATTGTTGAATATGGTTTGGTTTGTACTCTAAAAGGGAAATCGCATAATTGCTTTGGCAAGACTGCACACTGCTATTGTATATGGTTATTGCAAAAACCTCCAGCAAAGATATATTTTAAAAAAAGTTTTCAGAGACTCTTAAGCCTATCCTCTTGTCCCCAACACCCTCTTTTTTCCTCACCCCAAAATCTCACAGCTTTACTTTAGCCCTGACTGCAAAATCAACATAAAGAGTGAAACCTGACAGGAATTGGGTGAGCAGTTTTTACGTAAAGGCAAAACAAATCTTAAAAGGGTTTTGGTAATTTTTAAATATTTAAAGACTGCAACCACAAAATCAAAGTTTTGCGTTTCGGCTACTTTTATGTACTGGTCTAACTGAAAACAGCTTTGTATAAAAATATAGTTTTGCAAGTCAGACCACTTCCATAAAGAGAACTATCCCCTTAAGCTACTGCTAAAAGTCATTTGGCCTGCAGGGACTTGCCCCCTCCTCTTATACACTCCTGTTAGCAGAATGGGAATGACCCAGCATCCCATAAACCTCTAAGCCCTTGAAATACCAGAGGCACCCAAGTCAAAGAGTAAGAAAAGCCATTAATTTGGCATTCATTTCCCTTTTTAGATGCTTGGTGTGAGCTGTTTCTGGACCTGGATCCTGCAAAAGCTCAAACACAGGTTTAGCTTTACACACTGCATGGGGTTCCATTTACTTCAACAATTGCAAACACTGGGAGGCCCAGGGACTTACAGACAAACTGGAAATCAGGCTCTGCTATCTCTTTAAAAAGGATCCCATCTATCTGGAAAGCCCATTTGCATTTAGGGGGGTTGGGGTTGTTAACCTATTACAGTTACATTACACCATGATTAGTCCAGCTGAAAGAAAACAGCAGGAAGAAAAAAAAAAAATAGCTCCTACTTCCTCTCCACTCCCAAGTTAGTTTATTATGTGTATTTGATGGCCCTTCACGAAGAGGCAGTAAGACCCTGAACCTGCAATGACCCCTATTTCCACACAGAACATATGGACTTCAGTGCAGGGGTTTGCCTGGACAGGGCTCATTGTCAACCGAGACTCAAACATCCCTGAGCAAGCAGAAAAACAAAAACATATTTTAATATTCCCCTTAAAAAAAAAAAAATTTTAAAAAAAACACCACAAGTCAAGCAGATTTTGAATATACTGTTTCTATGAGACACTTCCTATCCTGTTGTTTTACAACTGGACACATTGCTGTAGGTGCTGGATGCTCTGCGGGGTCTGCACTATTTATGTGTAATGCACCATCCTACAGCATCTTGAGCTGTGTTACTCAGCACCATCAACTCTTTCTGAACCCTGCTAGAGTTGAGGGCACTCAGCCCCTCTCCGGATAGGACACAAAACTAGTTTACTTTGATCTTAAGTGCTGGAATTGTTTGTGATTAATTTCATCAAATCCTCAAATTTATCCATTCCCCCTAACATTTGCAACGTCACTGAAAACAATACATGTAGAAATCACTAGCATCACACATCCTACTAAAGATGAAGTTAATTTACAGAATCTAGCCTTTAAAATACAAGGATTTCACAACAAATGTGTTGCTATAGCAACAGAGTAAGCTTATGTGAACTTCAGGCATTCATATTCATAGAAACTCCTGAAGCAAGACTGACTGTTGGCCGTAACATCCCTACTCTTGCCAAGTTTCAAATAGTGCATGAATTATGCCAAAAATAAATGGGTGTGACTAATACAAGCACACAGAACACCGAGGGAAAAAGAAACACCCAAGCTTTTGCCTCTAAGGCAACATTTGTTGATAGAAAAGATGGGCATTTGGAAAGCATGCCTTTTCCTTCCCTCTATCTTTTTGCTTTACTTGCACTTCATAAAAGCCCCACATGCACATTTGCCTCCCATAAATTGTACGACTGCTAGTAATCGCACATCTTTGCAGTCTATAGAACAAATCTTTTTTTAAAGACTTGCTCCCTTTGTACTCCCCTGGTATTTAAGGAGCACGTGTGTGCTGGAGGAGGAAAGTCAATCTGTTTTAACTCATACCCTTCTCTCTCACAGAGCTGCAAGCAACTCTTTTTGCAGCCTCTGAAAAAAAGCATGCCCAGCCTTAGCCCGTGACAAACCCTGTGACATCAAATCCATTTCTCTCTCATCCTCTCCTTCCCGTCTCATCTCTGCACCCCAGCCCAGCCTGCCCACTCTCATTTACCAAGGTCAGACTTTTCTAAGGGCCAGCCCCACATTTAATGCGTTGTATCCAGATCCAGAAACTTCCTGCTAATTACTGTAGTCACACTTCCTAACCCAACAAGCATTGAACTGCACAGTAGTCTCTCAAGTGGAATAGGTCACCTAGCTATCTGCTGCAGGTCATTCAGTTGGCAGATTTTTCTTGATGAAAGATAGTTCTGCAAGGTAGCTGTTCCAACATGAACAGCAATCTAGACTAATTACATGTGATAGACCCACTCTCACTCATGAGATAGCACAGAAGGAAACGGAGGGAGGAAGGGGAAGGAGATGAAGAGAAACAGGAAGAGTAAGCACCATAAGTCCTTAACTCATCTAAGGAACAGAGGAAAGTTTCACACTTTCCACCATTCCCCATGGAATAGAAAAGTTCTGCAAGTTTTGGATTCCAAAAATTTATTCAGATCAAGATGTTACCCCCTCTTTCTCTACCTGCCCCAGCTCCCCTTCCTAGGCTGTATGCCAGCTCCATTTTCCATTACGGTTCAAACAAAACCAAAATTTCCCTCTCAGAAGTCGGTAATTGCTCTTGGGTCTGATGAACTCTATAAATGCTGAACAACATATTATTTAAAACAAACATGAAGGCAGTGGAAGCGTCTCTCTGGCTGACATTTCACCCCATGTTCTCACAGATGATTTTACAGTCATTCACTCTCCCCAGATCTTGACTTTTGCTTAATGACGGAATTATCCCAAACACAGGTTGAGAGAAGAATGTGAAGGCATGGGAGGGTTCAGGAGACCAAGGCAGACCAGCATGGAGCAGAGGTCTTGCAGTAGAAAAACATAAGGCCCATGGGATTAACTTTATAACTGATCTTGAAATTCAGTGTGGGATATGGAACTAGGATTTCTTCCTTACATGCATTCCCTCAACATTCAGTCCACCTTCTCAGATCAAGTGTTAGGCCCTGAACCCATGATCTTTCACAGTGTGTTTTAGACAGAATGGTGGCCTCTGACATGCCTCATGTCAGGCACTATGTCAATGTACCTTCCCTCCTTTCAAGAGTGATGACATCCACAAAACTTCAGCTCAGCAGTTCCCTGTGGACAGAATTTTATCCAGGCTTTAAGATGGTCACCTCATATCCCCCACAAGTTTATTAGCATAGTTATTTTTCAGCTATTTTGATAGTAAATGGATTTCAAGTGATTTGCATAGTTGTTCATTCCAGATTCTGTAGAGAAACTGTTTGATAAAAGTCAGCCAGGTCCACAACTGAATGCAAGAACATGCCATCTCCTCAGAAACAAGAGGATAGATTAAACAAGAAACAACTTGTTGTAACATGGTTGCTTCAGGACTGATGCCACTTGGCTGGGTTCCCTTGCATGTGTCCTGTTTCTGGTAGAGGTTGTACTGATCTAGATATTGTTTGCTGCTGCATCAAAAAAAAAGGAAGCTACCTCCGTGTTGCTTGCTAATTATAGCAGCTTCTGTTAGGATGGCTATGAACGTTCAAGAATGAAAAGCTGTGAAATACAATAGGTCCTTGTGAATAAGGAGGATGAGAACACAACTTGCTGATCCATTTTGACAGTCCATTGACAAGTCCACTTCTGCATGATAGAGACAGCTGTTTCCAGTTTCCAGGAGCTAGGCCTGGAAGCTGTGAGATCATGTGTGAAGCATGAAAATAACAGAAAAATAAGAGGGAGAGGAAGAAGGTGAGAAATCACAAAAGCTACTCATGGTCCATGGATTATTTAAGAATACCTGTGTTACCCGAACACTTGACCTTGCTTTGCCCTGGATAATACATAATGCTGGCATCAAGTTGCCACTTGCCAGGAAAATTGTATTGGGTTACTCACCATCACATGAGATGGGCCTTCCTCCAAACAGTGCAGATTCAACCAATGCTGAAAATTGCACGTATTCATAAGCCTTTGCCAATTGACTGCCTATTTCCCAGCCATAAGGGTTTTGGTAGTTTGCCCTCCAGCCTTGCTGCTAACAACACTCAACTGAACATAACAACATCCCTTTTGAGCATGCTGGGGCACTGGCAGACGCTGCAAAGACAGGTCTGCCCCTGGGGGCTTGCTCAGAGCTCTTAGAAAGGCTTACCTTGGCTAACGTGGGCCTTGGGTCAAACTCCACTCCCTCGTATCAGGCTGCAACAGCCAGCAGTAAGGTGAGGAACCAAGATGTGGACTCACCCACTAGATTTTACACCACCGATCATAGTTGTCTTACGCTTGGTTTACCCTCTCATCTCATTCTGAAATGTTGGTTATGGATTTTGTCTTTTTGTTTGACAATTGCATGTTGGTCTTTATTGATGGCTTCTTGAACTCTCATGGAGTGCTTTCACTCCCATCTGGTCACAGCATAGTACTGTACCACATGAACACATTTTCCTCTCAGAGTTTTAGTAAAGGGCTTCTGCAGGGTGCAAACCCGCACTCCCTCAGGCTTCAGAACATCCGTCCTTTCAGCACTATACTGCCAGCACCCTGGGGGCAATATGGACAGTCCCTGGAAAGGACTAGCAAGAGAATCTGGAACTTGCTTTCGTTTCTACCTGTTACACGTTTTGGAGGCCCTCTACCCGTTGGCAGAAATACTGAACTACTGGAAAGAAGCAGCAAATTCCTGTAGCTTCATTCTAATAGTAGCCAAGGCTGTGTTGGCAGGCACAAGGAGTACCCATTGCCTTTAAATCTATTAATTCTGCTGTTTGGAGAAGCATGCAAGTGAGCTTTGGCAGAACAGGAATTAAGATTTCAGAGTGGTTTTCTTATAACAGTAGTTTAGCTTAAAGAATTACAGGTGTTCCAGATGCGGGCCAGCATGTTCAAACTGGTATTCTTAATACCAGTTCCCAGAACTGCTCAGGACTTGTCTCTTTACCTTTATTCAGGGGCTGTGATTAGCTGACTTCACTGGAAACCTGAGCTTTTGTCACAGTCAAGTTCCCTTTTCCATTTCTTCCCTTTAGAAAAGATAAATTTATTTCTACCTATTTTAACTTATTGTACTTCTTACTCTTTTCTGGAAGAAAAATGTTGGCTGCTTCTAGCCTGCAGTTTTTTTGGAGGAAAAGAAACATTCGTTTCAGGCCAAAAAAAGCATGTAAGTCAGTTTGTAGCTGTTATAGCCAGGAAGCCATTGTTCTTCTGCAAACAATGAAAGGGCAGTCTCTGCGAAAGTGCAGGATGTTCTGGACACTGCCACCAAACTGCCCGCCATCTGAGTCAGAAGCAGCCTATATCTAAGCAAGCACAGTAGTCTTGGCCAGGTACACTGGCAGGCCAAACTACCCCTAAAGGAGATACGTTTGGTCCTGAGTGCCCCAAGGCTACCCTTTGCTAGCAGTACAGGCAATATCCAAAGATCCTTTGATACTTTGCTCCCAAGTAAATGCCCAAATACTTCTGGGAATTGAGGATTCCTCTGCAAATTTGCAATGTCAGAAATATGAGTGACAAAGAACATGCTATTACTCAGGACTTCCCGTTTTCCAGCTTACAGGATCCAAAAGACCGTGTACTTTTAGTACTGACCTCATTGTGAAGTATCTGGGGCCAATGGAAAAGACTCCCAGAAATATTCATGGATGTGAAACAGAGCCACTGCTAAGTGTTTGTAGATGAGTCCTATTACTTGCGCTAAAGGAGCTGAACTACTTCTAAAAGAGAGAAAAGAAACGACATTCCTAAGTATTATTTTAAATAACTCCAGTTCTTTAAATAAGTGCACTAAATATCTATTGAAGTGTCAGGTTCAGAATTACTCTTCTCTTGGTAAATGAAGGCTTCAGTTTTCCTGGTAGCAAGATGGAGATCTGGTGCATAGAGATGAAAAATGTTTCTCTCGTTAATTTCAATGGGTCTGCCTGGAGACCCAAATCTTAAGCACATGCTTATGTACTTGATTGAACACAGAAAGGACTTAAGCACATGTTTAAGTGTTTTGATGAGTGTTGCCATATGAATTTCAACATGGATTTACAGATCTACGGCTTGACTGACAGACTCAACCCTTTCAAACATATATTATCTAATTAGTGCCTGAAGGGAAAGGCCTAGATATAGAACATTTGTCTTTTAGCACACAACTCACGCAGCATTTCATGACGTCTTGACACTTATTAATTGCATTCAGTTTGAATATAAACACCATCACATGATCCTTAATAGAGAATTGGCTGAAATACCATAAACAAAGGATTACAAGCAGAGAGCTGGGAGGATGTCTCTCAGGGGATGCCATGGGGAATTTTGGTTGTGTCCAGTCTTGCCCTCAAACGATAAGGAAAATAGAATTAAAAACAAGCCAGAGTTTGCAGATGGTAGAAAACAGACCGGAGAGGAGCTAGAAAAACAGAGTACCTAGAAATGTTTGAAACTCGGTGGAAAGAAAGAAAGGAAGTTATAATGGAAAGGAAGAAAGAAATTTCTATCTTCTTCCTATCAGCTGGAACAGAGACAATATTCTCTACACCTTCTGTCCAAAGAGGTAAAAAAATCCACAGATGATCCAAAACATGCACAGAGCAACAGTAGAGACAGTATCACAGTATCATTCAGAGCAATAAGAGTGAGACACTGTCTCCAGGAAGAAAGGCAGAGGAAGAAGGTGTCTGTAAAACTACCATGTCTTCTGAAAAAACCCTAGCAGCAGCAATGGAACCAGTATAAATCCCTTTCCCGCCTCCGCTGTGTATGCCAGACTTCTTCCCCAAGGCTGTTCCAGCTTTGCCATCTCCAGCTCTACAGACTATGGACTTCAGTCATCCCAACTCTTGTTACAGGTTGGGACTTGCAACAGAGGCAAGAGAGACTACTTTTCCTAGCTTGTCTTGACATCTGGGAAATTCCTTCTTTGCTCAAGCAATCACAGCCTGGGACCAGGACGTGACCACCACCAATAGGCAGCGGAAGATGTGGATGACACAGAAGCACTCCTGGGTTTTAGAGTCTCCTATGGGCATTTATGACTTCGCATGTGTTCACAAGAGCATGGAAGCTCCTATGGGATTACAGGACAAGAACCTAACCTCACATTGGAAACTAAGAGGAGGACTGCAAACTCTGTCACCCTCTTTCTGGATGAAATATGCTCTACCCTTCAGCTAAGAGGAAGCAAAATGCTGGAGCCTGCATTCTGTATTTGCAGAGCTGCAAGAAGTTAGCCCAAAGGCATTTTTTCACATTAGTTTGGCATTTGCTAAAAGCCACTACAGTTGCATTTATAGCATATCATTTTTCAGATGACCAGAAGACTTACTTTCATCTGCCTGTCAATTAATTCATTTATCATTTGGACCTTTCCTTTAAGTGAAAGTGTTCTCTCATAACTTTCATACCATTGTAAATTTTTACCGTGTGGGGGAATCAAGTAAAATTCATCAGAGCTTTCAATCAATGTAAGATATATATAGATAGAGAAAGAAATATATGAAGGAAGCACAGTGATGGTATTAAATTTCAGAGCAAAATCATTTATTCTGCCTAACAATGAAGCTGCTATCTAAAAACAAGACTGATTATTCATAATACTACCCACTGCTATTACCAGAACTCTTTACAGCCCCCGATAAGCTTTTATCCAACATGTTTAACATATGCAAGTCAATTTGCCTTTCTACATGTATATTTCATAACTTTACTTAACTATACAACCAGACACACAAGTATTAAATGGAGTATACATTTGTTTGTATTTATTTAATACTGCCCTAGCTCTTGACAACTTTAAAAGAACACCCGTCTTATAAATAACTGAAGTTTCCTTAGGAAAAGATCTGCCGTGAAAAGTTACGTTTTTTCTAAGCAGCTTAATGGTAGAGGGTTACTATTTTAAAGTGGGAAGAAAGATTGTGCAATTATGTATCTTTATAGTTACATATTGCAATATTCAGTATAATTTACATAGCTAGAGTAACAAAGGACAAGGATATCTCCCCTAGCAAACAGCCAGCAATGGCGAACTCCAGATAACATGAGAAATAAGGGGTACACCGGGGAGCACACAGCAGACAAACTGACCACATATAGATTCAGCTCAGATCCATCAGGCCTCCTGACCCCTACAATGACACGAGTCCCAGACCAGCTACTGGAATCACTGACAATGCACTATGCAGGTGGAGCTACAATAGCTAAAGTAAAGCAACAGTATGTAGACACAGATCAGTCAATGCCGAATCGGCCTCTTCAGCCCCACTGACACAGGGGCAGGTTGTCTCTGCCTGTGCTCCTACTTCTAGAGGCACCAGATCTATCAGCTAACTGCTCAAGGGCTGCTTAAGAGCAATGCCACCACTACTGCCTGCTCCTGAGAGACATATAACTATTCTCACTTACTCAAGCAACTGAGCCAACACACCCTATGTCTCTGCGGAGAGCAAACTCACGTTTCTCCACATCCATAGCCCAGGTATAAGCCACAGCCCAGCCAGCTACTCACAGAACCCTGACAACATCGTGCTCATAGCTTCATCTGCCCAAGGAGCACCACAGCTTCACCTGGAGCACCTGCGGGGATAACACCCACTGCTTCCTCCTCACAACACCAAGGCCGTCCTCATCAGCTCCCAACACAGACAGTATTGTAACAACAATTGTGAGACCCCACCTGCAGTGCTGCATCCAGCTCTGGGGTCCCCAACATCAGAAGGACATGGACCTGCTGGAGCAGGTCCAGAGGAGGCCACAAAGATGATCAGAGGGCTGGAGCACTTCTCATATGAGGACAGGCTGAGAGAGTTGGGGCTGTTCAGCCTAGAGAAGAGAAGGCTCCAGGAGGACCTTATAGCAGCTTTCCAGTATCTGAAGGGGGCCTACAGGAAAAATGGAGAGGAACTTTTTACAGAAGCATGTAGTGATATGACAAGGGGTAATCGCTTCAAACTGGAAGAGGGGAGATTTAGATTAGATAGCAGGAAGAAATTTTTCACTATGAGGGTGGTGAGACACTGTCCCAGGTTGTCCAGAGAAGTTGTGGATGCCCCATCCCTGGAAGTGTTCAAGGCCAGGTTGGACAGCGCTTTGAGCAACCTGGCCTAGTGGGAGGTGTCCTAGCCCATGGCAGGGTAAAACTAGATGATCTTCAAGGTCCCTTCCAACCCAAACCATTCTATGAGTCTATGAACAGACCACTTGCCCTTCAGAGAGCATCTTCTGCTGCCTGTTAACCTCAGGATCCTGCTGCACCTCAAACAGCTACAGGGCACCATCTCAAGAACCCTCCTTCCCACAAGGGCACAGCTCTCCCACTCCACTCCAACTGAGTATCTCTTTATAGCCCAGCCTCCCCATACTGCATAGGACTCCTAGGCTGACTGAGCGCTTTTTAATGCTCCTCTGCTTGGTGAGGGCAGGAACACGCCTCCCCACACTGCTTTACAAACACTGAACAACTTCACAGAGGCTCTGCGAGACAGTGAAACTGTCTTGTCGCCAGTGGGGAAACTAAGGCAAGCAGCTTGAGCACCATCTCTGCTGACTGTCATCAACAAACCTGTGCCTCTCTCACATTAGCAGAGTCAGTCAGGAGTAGCTGTGTGGGCCATAAGCTGATCAGCTCCTCACACGTGAAAAGCCCTGTCTGAAGTGCCCAGCACCAACCACCTCCGAAGCTGATTTCCACAGAGGACCAGCAGGGCTTCCTTTTGGATGAAGCACCTTCACAGCCAAAAATGAAAGCCTGAGGAAAGCTTATTATCCATGAAACACAGACTTACCAAAAAAATACAAAACCCCTCAGCATTTTGAATTTAGCTTACCTTGGAGCATCCCTGATAGTTTAACGGAAAGACACATAAGCACACAAACACTGAAGCACAGGTTAACAACAGCTAGCTGAAACCCAGGGCCCAGTTTTCTTCCTGTTCACATTTCTGAAATAAACCCATTTGGGGCTAGGATGTTCCTCTGCTTTCATATCACCAAAATCATGAGCAAAATCTAAACTATTCCTGGCAAAATACTTCTGGAACGTCCAGCTTTAAAATACATGTATTCCTCCTTCACACTGTACACTGCATGTACCTGATGGCCCAAGAGAATGACAAAATGCAATGTCTTTCTGTGTTCACTTGTGTTCTTCCAAATAAATACAGAAAATACTGGAGATTTTCCCCTAAGTTACTTTGGAAAAGCTCCTGCAGTCATTCTTGTAGCCTATTGAGCGATTCCTCTGATAAATGCAACACACAGAAAGACTGAGTTCGTGTCACAGAGACACATCCTTACAGCTGAGAATCATTTTCAGGCTTTGAATCCAGCTAAAAAGAGATACATTAGCAAATGCAGACGATGCATTACTATTTTCTTTTAAAGGAGGTCTGACCAGTACACATGAAGAATTCTTAGACCCCTACATGATATAAATAAATAGCCATCATTTGTTTAATTATTATTATTTGGAGCATCAGGCAAGCTTTTTCAGTTTGAGATTTAAATGAAAGAGACCACACTTTTTCCCATTTACAGTGTATACCTTGGACAGCGCTGTTGGCAATTAAATGGGCTTCCCAAATACCTTGGCATTGGCATTGTCTCGATGACCACTGAATTTTAATAACGATTTCAATTAATTAAGACAGGAAAATAGCAGAGTCATAACAACAGTGCTATTTTATTGGCAGGCTACTGGGGAAAAAAGAGGATTCATCTGTCGGCCAGCAATAAAAATAAAAAAAACCTGCAAGCAGCCTCGGGGCTAGATTCTGCTCTTATTTACACCATCCAGGTAATTCCATTTATTGCAGTGGGATTACTCCAGGCAGATATTGTGGTCATGCAGCTGTTGAACACCTCGTGCAGAATAGAGCCCTCACAGGAGAATTTGGCTCCATGCATTTACGCTTTCTATCAGGCACAGACCCCTAAGGGGCTATAATGAAATGTTAAATAAATAAAGTAAAATAAAAATAGGGACTTCTGGCTCAGGTTTTAACTCTGCCCTCCTGCACAAGGTTCCAACTGATTTACCAAGTTAGTATTGTGCCTGCGAGGCACAGGAAAATATGAGGGGTAAAGAGCTCATTTCTCCATTACTAATTCCTATTATTGTTAGCTAGAGTCAAGAATTAAGGTGATTCGGAGTGAAGATGTCAGAAAAAAAGATCAAATAACTTGAACAGGCAATAACAGCACATTGACTAGCTATAGCAGCTGGATTACAGGTGGTAGTTCTTCCTCCCAAAGAATGGCTGGCATAGGAAACAATTTTCAGGGTGAAACACAGGACACTGCTCAGGAGAGCAAGAGAAAATACAGTCTTTGAATGAATTCTCCATTGCAGCAACCCTGAAGTTAGATATCCTCCTTGGAGGAGGAAGATAAGACTTTATATTTTCACATGCCCTTATGTTTCCTTAGGCTTCCTTATGTTTCTCAGTCACTGTGGAAAAAGTGTCAGCTAAAGATGAATGTATTGCTGTAAGGTGAGTGAGTGATATGGCTGGGGATCTATCCCCTGCAAAGGGTCTTTCTGTTGGGCTACACATGAAGATGATGTCTTTGGTCACAACCAGTGTACCAGGAAACGTTCGTGCACGTGAGTAGTTCAAAATGGTGTGACCAGGAGTAACAATAGAAATCCACTCACTGCCACTAGCTCAGGCAGCAGAGTCTTCATCTAGGTGGCTGTTTTTACCTGAAGTTTCTCAGTTGTGGCCCACTGGTGGAGCATATTAAAACAGATGTATTGCCTCCATCAGATCCTTTCAGCTCCTAAGTACGTTCTTGTGACCTCATCACAGTAAACTATGAAACAAATGATCTGCAGTTGTTCCCAACAAAACCAATTCAATTTCACAGGTCTTTAAGGACCAAATGCTTAAGGACATGGTTTCAAGAGAATGTATGCAGATGCTTTTAATTAGATGCAGAAAGAAGTGCTTTGCTGAATGAGAAGCTAATGTGCAGCTGTGAAAGAGAAAGGTTGGCTTGTTAAATGTAAGATTTCTCACATACCTGGAATAATACACCTGCTTACATATGAGAGCAATAACTGGTTTGTACCTACACTACCCACTGAAGGCCAGGCAACCAAGTATGGCTTTTGTCTGCACTGAAGTTGCAGAAAAGTCTCAGGCAAACAACTTAGCAGAGAGAAAACAGTGTGTTCCATTGCACAACATGGAGGACATTTTTCCTTACAAAACACTGCAGGTTGATGGCAGGGTATCGGCACAGGGAAGTTATCTGTACTTGGTGACTAATTCACCTTTGGAAGATATTGCTCCTACAGCTGATAACAGACTCAGACAGGAGTCCTGCCCCTGAAATCATTTCCCATCAATCTCAGTCATTCTGAAAGGCTCAGCCACAAAAGGTTCCCAAGTCAGCTGGCACACAAATGTCCAGATCCTGCCAATATTTTGTGATCCACTTACTGTAAACACACAGCTAATGAATGTTCATTCCCTTAATGATTCTTTTGGAAAGTGGAGACATGTCTAAGAGCATTTAGGAGGTATGCAGTACTCAAAAAAACTGATAAATATTCTGTCACATCTTAAAACAGAGGCACCAATGCCTTCAGCCAAATAAATAATGCTAATCTTGTATAAAGATGTGAGTTATCTCAGGAGCCTCAACATATTAATTTCATTATCACTGAACATCACAGTTGTTAAATATTCTGACCCTGTAGCTTGAGGAAGGACGGGAACAAGTCTAATGCAGATGAAAATTGTTAGCTGTTTATAGAAACCTTTACATAATCGTGATGTCAGTTTTTTGCCAGTCTGTGGATTTACATATTTCCACCATCAGTGATGACCATTGCTAACCTATTATGTCCACTTAGCAGGACCTGAGACGGTGCAGCTATTCTAGCAAACAGCATGTCCCAACTCAGGGAGAAATGCTGGCCTGCAAGTGAAAATGTGATGTGCCAAGGTTGCTGTCCACCTTCCCACAGAGCTAAGCTAGAACTTGGCAATGCAGCATCAATAGCCCACAGGAATACTTGAATCCTATTTGTCTTGATGCCCGGAGTGACTGTTCTTCTAAACAGCTGCGCACAAGATAAAAATTGTTGTATAAATGCACTCATGTGCATACAGACATGCACACCCTTAAACAGAAAGTTGAAAATGATGTTTTAACAATATTGTGCCAAGAACCACCATGAAAAAAAAATTAGACTCGAATTTCATTTCACTAGAAATCCCTAAAGGCAGATGATGGGACCCTTTGAACACAGTAAGCATTTGGCAGTATGAAGTAATTTGCAGATGCTGTGTCTGACACAGCACTTCTTCTGTGAGGTTGCATTCACTGGCTGCCATCTTAGTACGCTTCGAGGCATCAAGGAAGTTGCATGCAATCTTCCGGTCCTCTCAGTCCTTCCACAGAGAGCGTTTCTTCCAAGGAATGAAATAGGAAACCTGCCTCTGTGTGTGATCATGTTGCCATCTAGTGACCGCAACCTAGAGAATACTGAAGCCCTTACTCCTACACAAACACAGACATTGCTCTGCGTGAAGTAACAGGGTCTTGTATAACTGAGACCTCAGGGGAAGTCTAAGCTGTTGACAAGATATACAGCATTATTTCTCCTAAAGTTACAAGTCTCACTTAAGCAGAAACAGCAAGTTCCTTAAGTAGTGCGATAAGGAACTGAAAGCTCATAGAGGTTCTAGCTCTTGCAGTATCAATTTTTGTGCCACCCTTCAGCTCTAGGGCCAACACGGCGGTTCCCTTTCCAGAATCCACACAGAGAGTTGGCCAGATCAACTACAACAGTCAGTGGTGGACAGCTGATCTCTCTCACTCCTGTGAGATTTGCTCAACTTTTCCTGTTCAGCACAAAGAAGAACAAAATATCCCAGCATAGGTACTGAACAGTGCAAGGCCTCCTCTGCTGCTCATTGCACCTGGATTCAATGGCAGATTTTCGTGGGAAAATGCAGTTATTTTCTACAGCCCAAAGGATCTAGGTACCCAGCACTCTTTTTTTAAATGATCAAGATATGTAGGCAAATAAAATTTGGGGATTCCACATATAGGCACTTCTGAAATCCAGCTCTCACTACTCTTTAGGCATCTTTTGCCAATCCTAACCCAAGACACCTAATCACCATCAAAATTGTTTGAGAGTTTTTCGAATTTATAATTATGGTGGCACACTTCTTTTTTGGCTATTTAAGAAGGCAAACTTTCTTTCACAAATGTATATGTGCTCAGCCCGTTAGTATGTGGATAACTGTGTATATGTGTGTGTGTATAAGCACGTATATACACACAAACAGAGCATCCTCTCCAGGGCCCAATCTTTTTTTTTCCTGCTATACACATTGCTACAAAGTCAGTTGTAGACAACTGGCCAAAGATATAGAGATGCACTTATATGTGGCTTTCTGCAGTATCTCTTGTGAGTTTTTCACCCTGCCTAAGCACAAGACATTACCAGCCCAAATTCTCTGTATCCTGAAAATTATTTCTCCCCACGGTATCAAGTTTCGTGGAATTTCTTTTTGTTTTTCACCATGTTGAAAGAACACCTTCTATTTCTGCCTTAACAGAGTCAATCTGAATCAGTACCATCTTGTTGGTTCTGTCTATAAACATACACACACATACAGAGTAAAAAAACCAGCTCATGTGTTTTCTTCCTATTATTCTCTGTGTTATCTCTTTCTTTTGCTTTGGCATCTGAAAAGCCACTGATTTGTTTTTACTAAAATATAAATAAATTTTAGGCCATATATTCCCTGATCAAATACAGACAATGAAAAGCTAATTTCAGCATACTTTTCTCCTTAAACTGTTATACAAGTCTCAGTGTGGTTTCCTGAGCGATATGATACATAGAAGAATTGCTAGCAGATATAATTTACTGGCTCGAATTTATTAGAGATCAAAGAATGGGGAAAATAGGCCTCATCTTTCTTGTTCTTGGCAGTGGAACTTTTAGATCACTTGGAAAACCAAAAGGCAAGAGGAAAAGAAACAACATGAGGATATACAATTGCACTGGGGAGAAAATCATGATCACACTGAAATACCTAAGGGACCTAAGGATGGCTTCCAAAAGCCTTCGTAATAACTAAATGCATAAACCAAGTCAGATATAGATTACCAAGTACCATGGCCCTTATCCTCAACAGCCATAAATCAGTCTTGATGTAGCTATGCTAGTGTGAAATAGCTGAAGATCTTCCTCCACTGTGGTGGACGTAGCTCTAGGGTTTGGGGTGGGATGATTCCAGTGGAACAGGGAGGAGAGCATGCAGCTACATACATCCCTGCCTGGGAAGTAAGGGAATCACATTTCTTAAAACCTTTTCCATCAAAATGCACTAGCTGATGAAGGTAACCTCTGCCACTCCTGTGAGATCTGCTCAACTTTTCCTGTTAAGCACAAAGAAGAAAAAAAACATGAAACAGAATGAAGGATGGCCATGTGCAGGATTGCTATTTCTGCTCTATTATGCTATATATGATTATTCATGTAGTCAATTAATTTTTCCCCAAAGTAACTCACTAGCTGAGACTACAGACTGGAATTTTATTCTATTCTCTCCTATGGGAACTTATATTCCTCAGGCAATTCCTTAAAATCGGGTTTTCTTTTCGTCTTCAGCAAAGTGCTTCCTTTCCAGAGAGACCACCCAGAAGAAAATAGGAAGTTCCATAGTTCCATATTCTTTGAGGAGCAGAATGCTGGGTTCAAGCCCCATACTCACCCAGCCACTAAGGAGTTAATGTGTTGAGCAGCTACTTCATGTTCTGCAGCTATGTATGTACTGATTAGCAGTGGTTGGAATAAAAGACTACAGCCCAGGGAAGGCGGAGCATTCTCAGAAACAGCAGTCTGGCAAGAAGCTGTCAAGGGAATAGATCCAGAACCCCCAAGAAGAATAAGACGGACTGACTGGGAACAATTAAGGAAAATCATTCCGTTCTCTAAAAAGGGTAGAACAGAGCATCTTTCTAAAGTTGTGGGGTCCCTGTAAATCCCCATTAACATTGGATACAGTGGGGATTACAAGACCAACAGACTTGGGCCATTCATAATCTCGTGGAGGATAACAGCAAAACCCCTCACAAGGAGAGTGGAAAGTCTTCCCCAGCATTATCTCCCTATCAAATGTGCTAATGATGGCACCAATGCTTCTAGAGCAGGTTTCACCCCAGTGCAGACCAGACAGCCACTGGCTTCTTGGTTTTGGGGTCATTCACAGTAGTTGTCTATTACTGCCTAGCTATGCAAAATTTCAAATCACAAAGCAGAATGCTCCAATGCTAGTGGCCAATCTGTCCACTCAACCCGTACCTGACCAAAAGCTGCACTATGCTTCTAGTGAAAGCCAGCCAAAAGGCAAGAGTCCATCCCCAAGCCCATTAGTTCTTTGATTACTCTATTAACAGTGCTAATCATTACCAATGACTATTGAGAGATGTACAATTGAACTGGCTGATTGACTGACGTTACCAGCTCCTTTTATGCACACACCTGAACAACCCCCAGCCCCAACTAGGAGCTTTCTTACTGAATTTTACCAAATTCCAGCTTGGGAAGTAGACAGTAGTAGTAATCACGGAGAAAGATACAGGACGCTAGTGATCAAGAATAATCTGTTTCCCATCCTGGTATTTGGACTTCAACTTGAATCCATCAGGTTTTGTATCTTCTTCAAAAAACACTTTTAGCATAAACTATTATGAAAATGGTTATCTTAATTAGGCAGACAATGAGGATTTCTTCTCTCTGTCTCTTGCTGAGTTTTGCTCCCAATATAATCTAGTGGCAATGAGTTCTGCAGACTAATTCCACATTATGTGAAGATGCATTCCCACAGGGCATCCCTTCTAGGAACCAGCAGCTTTGAAGTTTTTCTGTTACAGTGAACATGCCTCTGCGGCCATGTCTGCTTCTTTCTTTCCTCTATGGGACCTCAGAGGACAAGGGCATGTTCCTGGCTGGACCTGTGTCACAGGATGATGATCACAATACCAAAACAGCACCCCTGCAAATCAGTTTATTAAAACTATTAAATGATGAGCAAGCAGCAGGTCTCCTTAAAGATCAGAGACCCACCTGGACCCACCTCTCAAGCTGGAGTGAGGGCAGGTTACAGATCGGGCTAATCATCACTCTCTCTCACAAACCAGGAGTGAATGGGGGACTGAGTCATGAAAGCGTGAGACAGAGATATGTGAATGGAGGGTGCAGTGGGCAGGGACTCAAAGATGAGTCCCGTTGCTACTACAGAGGATGTGCCAGCAAGTTATATTCCAGAGATGATGGAACAAGGAGAAAATTGCTGCCATCATTCCTACACTATTCCTTATTTGGGGAACTTTATCACACCCCATCTCCTTGATCCTTCTAAGGGAAATGAATCTGTCCTACAGCAGTGACTTTCTTCTGGTACATGGGGACTAGACAAGCCAAATGCACTGCATGAGCTCAGCACTTGTCTCAAGTACTGTTGTGCCTATATGCCTCTTTTGGGGACAAAGACAGGAGCAAAGCTTGTGACTTCCATCCTGTCAGTCAAGAGGTATTCTCAAATTCCCCTGAACATAACATGCCTGAGTAGAGCAAGACCAGTCCTGTTTTGACAGACTACTATTCTCGGTCCTGGTTTGGAAAAGCCAAGCAAATCCATGGCCTGACTTTCAGAGGTGTCACAGAATCACATAATGGTTGAGGTTGGAAGGGATCTATGGAGGTCATCTTGTCCTTGCTCCTATTATTTTCATGGGAAGTACTGGTGCTTTCAGCATCTGTGCAGGACAGATCTCTCCCCTTAGGCATGCATTTTATTATGTATCAATATATAGATGAGGAAAGCAAGTGATAATATTTCACAGGAAGTAGTGCTGCTTGGAATGGAGATGGAATCTGATACAAAAGATTGTTTGTAAAGCAGCTATTTCCACATACACAAAAAAACCCCAAACCAGAAACATTTAAAATATTTATATGCAGGATTAATTCATAGCCTGTAAAACTCTGACTGCAGTCTTGTATCAGAATGAGCTGTCTGCTTATTTATCCATCTTAGTAAACCAAAAATATATAGAATAGCAAAACTGCACAAACCGCCCCCTCCCTTGAAAGAAAATACATGTTGCTATCTCAACAGTGAAACAAAAAGCCATCATCTTTGCAAATTAATTTATTTATTGAAATTATTAAAGAACCAATCAGGAACAGTTGTTAAAAAATAAGGCTTCTTAGGCTGTGAAACAATTCAGAAGTGAGAAATCCTATTATTCTATTTGAAAGGTCTTGAAGTGCTTTGTAAGGGACTGCTATTAACTTTACAGATGGGAAAGCCAAGGCCTTACAAGGTGATACGATTTATGCAAGGTCCTTTCACCACTCAATAGCAGGAAGAGGAATATAAACAAGGTTTTCTAATCCCCAGTCCACTGACAGCTTCCCTTAGCGTTACCTTTATCAAAGTAGGACTGGAACGGCCGTTGATAACTGATGTTTACTCGTGGGCCCTCCCATTGTGGTTTCGTCAGAATCCATGTGGAAACCTGGTGGGATGTAACAACACTGGAGGACACTCTGCCACAAATCATTCTTCCTTATGCAACTAAAGACACTAAGATGCAACGGGGACACACTTCTGCATGAAGAAAAGCTACTGCAATTTCATACTAGACATGAGTGAAACAACCTTGTGCAGAAAATGCTGGGGAAAGGCTTTGAACAACTTGCCCCCAGTCGAGTAACTTCAGAGCGCTGCATCTTCCTCCCTAAGGGGAACCTCATTGCAGTCCCTCATTAATTTGCCACCTCTTTCTTGTCTCCCACCGCATCACAAATGGAACAAGAACATGCCAGAGCTCCTGCTCTTGAGGGTGTAGTTCTGTATACCTGTGCTGCTGTGCCAATCCCAGCCAGATCCCCACTGCTATTCTCCCAAATAGCAGTTGACAGGATGAGAGGAAATGGCCTCAAGTTGTGCCAGGGGAGGTTTAGATTGGATATTAGGAAAAATTTCTTCACCGAAAGGGTTATCGAACATTGGAGCAGGCTGCCCAGGAAGTGGTGGAGCAGCCATCCCTGGAGGTATTTAAAAGACAGGTAGACATGGTGCTGAGGGACATGGTTTAGTGGTGGGTTTGGCAGTGTTAGGTTATTGGTTGGACTCGATGATCTGAAAGGTCCCTTCCAACCTAGACGATTCTATGAGTCTATGGCAGCTGCTTGGGCCTCTCCCACAGGCCGGAGCAAAGGGCCTCAGCTGAAGTGCTGCCACCCCCCAGGTGAGGAGGACCCACTTGAGGAAACCAGCGGCTCAGAATTACCTCTTCCAGCCAAGCAGCGCGGGGAGCCGCGGCACAAAACCCTTCAAGAAGCGGCAGCGGCGGGTGCAACGACGGACAAGGAGGGGAGTTCGGGGGACAGACCCCCGCCTCAGCCGTCAACACTTGCCGTGAGGGGCTCCGACTCAGTGCCGCCCCGCCGCGCGCCTCGCCACAAGATGTCGCCGTCCCCTCAGGCAGGGCCGGGGCCGGCGGGGGACCCCGCAGGGCCAGCCCCGGCCACCTCCTGCGGGGGAGGTCGGCGGGGGTGATGGGTCACCGGAGCCATCCAAGACCTGCCGCCGGCCTTCCCCTGGAGGGCGGCTGTCTGGCTGGGGCGGGAACGCGCCACCCGGGCGAGCAGCCGCCATGTCGCGGAGCCGCTGGAAGGCAGCCCCGCCGCGGCCCTGCCGAGGTCGGGCGGGGAGAGGGGCTGTGGGGGGCCCGCTGAGAGAGAGATCTGCCGCCTCTCTCCTGGCGTCCCCCCGGGCAGATCCAACACCTCGGTCCCGCTGGATGAAAAAAAGGGAGCGTTTAGGCACTTGGTTTTGGGGAGCAAAAGGGCCTGCTGGTGTGCAGACTGCGTCCTGCAATGCCGCCCGGCGCTGGGCTTCACACCGGCTCTTGGCACCCAGGGCCCAGGGGGCTCCAGCTTTGGGGGGCTGGTCAGGGGCCTCGCTCCTCTGCTTTGCAAAACTCTTCCTTCCCACGGGCAGCTCATTCCTCTCTGCTCCTGTGTCGCCGCTGCCCTTCAGCCCAACTTATTTTTTGCTGTGTCTTCTGAGCAGTGAAAAAAACCCCAAATCCAGCAGTCTAAGAGGATAGCTGCTATTTCCTGTTACTAGGAGCGTGCAGCAGCATCTTATGGTGACTTGGTGTTAGGGTAAAGCTACCATCATTACTAAATCCCCCCCCATCTGGACTGAGCACGCCTTCAAAAATGACGAAATGCAACAGCTTGATCCTAAAATGGGTCTCTTGCAAGGCTCAGCTCCAGTTCAATGGAAGGCAGTTACAAGTTAGGACTAAAAGACCTGGCCGGGATGCAAACAGCTGCTCTGCTAAGATGGATCCACCTCCTACTTGCTTGTCAGCTCCTGTCTGCTGGAGGGTTACCACCTTTCCAACGCTGTAGGTGGGATCACCTTATCTAAGGGCTGCCTAATCCACTTCAGGCATAATCAGACAGGCTGGCTCAAAGAGCCTGAATTGGTGGGCTGTGCTCAGCCAGCAGATTTTCCTTGAAGCCTGTAGTGGATGCCAGACAGACAACTCCATCAAAGCGACGGCGGTATTATCTTTCCGTAGGTCCATCCAGATGGAGAGGAAAATGAGTGTCCTTTCTGGGCTGTCACTCTCCGGTGGCTTCCCAAGCTGAATGATCCTTTTCAAACGTACCTCTAGAGATGTTTTGGTGGTCCTGGAGGAGGCCTCCTATCCCTGCCATACATAACATCCAGATCCAGCCCAGACCACATGCGTTAGTACTCTGGTTCTGAGTCTGAGAGGCTCACACACGTGTGACTGTAAGTGTGGGGGAGACGGGAAGAAAGAGGTCACCCACAGCAGCCTCTGAGCAATCCTCTAACGATGGTGTGTACGTAAATGACGTAGGAGGGTTCGGAACAGTAATCTGCTCTCAGAAAATATTTGCCCTCTGTGACACCGAGAGTCCTGCTGATGTCAATGAAGCAGGAGTGGCAAGCCCTGGTCCTCAGTAAGGAGTCAGATTTCCCTTTTTTTCTATATTCACAGGATTATTATGAACATCTGGTAAACAAATTCTTTCTTAGCGATTGACAAGATTTTGACCATTTCCTTTCAGACAGCTGGCTTAGAGTAGTGAGACACAGACTCTAGGCTTTAGATTCACTCTTCTTTTTCATACATAGCTTCTTCCACACAAGAACCAAGCAAAGTATCTGCTTACATGTAATTGTATTCACCAGCAAACCGTAACTGCTGGGGGAAAAGTTTTCCCTAAGACTATGTTTCAATCCAAGCATCCCCCTTCCTTTCCAAGACTGTGCTCATTTTTACAAGACAGATGCAATGGTACTAGCTTTGTATGATGCAATGTTTGTTTGGTACCTCTGGAAAAGAAGATTTAACAATCCTAAACTCTGTGCAGGAAGTTAAAGAGAAGAGTTACACTGCGATTCAATGCACAACAAGGAGATGATTAAACCTGGCGCCCAGGAGAATCCTTTCTAATTGACTCCCTGGATCAGATTTTGCTGGCGATCATTGGAAGTGAAGATTAAAAGAGTTTAACAGCTTCCCTTTTCAAAAAGTGATTTTTAAGAGGAAAATATCACACTTCATTAAGAATTTCATTGGAGCTGCCATGAGTTATGTTCTAAAGAAGTCATACTTCATTGCTATCTTTGCTTACATTGGTTCTGTAGATTCAAGTGCATTCTAGGAGAGGTTATTTTTTGTTACCATGGTAAAAACTATTTTAACTGTATATGATCAGCATTGCCCCCCTCTGTTTGCTCATAATCTCTTCTACTCCTCCACTTTCCCCTTCCAAATATCATCAAGATTTTTTCCTTCTTCCTTTCACTCACATGGATAACAGAAAAACAATCTCTCAAACATATCCAGTGATGACACCTGTTTATTAACTAGTCTGGATAAAAACCAGCTCTCTTTGTATAGCTAAGTATTCAAGACAAATCCAGAAATCTTAATAGCTAGAAGTTAAACTCCCTTTTTTTAGCCTGGCTTCCTAATGAAATGAGGCTTATGTGATCCTGCTGTCTGTTTTCCTCTCCTTTCCCACCCTCCTCCCCCATTCAAATGCTTTTAAACCTGTTGGCCAATTCCAGCTAAATTTGGCAGAGAGGTAGGAAAATAATATCTTTGCAACCTCCCCAAGCTTAATGAAAATCAGCACTGGGCTGAGAAGAGATACTCAAATGAATGCCCTTTTTTTTCTAGGGAAGACAGTGTAGTTTCACAGTCACCTGTTCAGCTTATGGGGTGATGCAGCAGCATGCGCACACCGGACAGCATGTCTATATGATTACTTGAGCTCTCCCACACCAAGTGTCTGCTGCTTGGCTAGCTGTCACTGTGGTATAGGAAAGCAGGTGAGACTTGGACGATGGCTGGAGGGAAGTGGAGGTGGTGCGGGACTGTGCGAGGCATTGGGTGCAGTTGTAGTTATAGGGTTTATACAGAGGCATGGCATAAAGACGCGGAGGATGCATCAGTTGCTCCCAGAACAACTACTCGCAGTGACTGATACTACCCACTTGGTCATAGCCACCTGCAAATAGCACAGTAATCCAAACCAGCACGATTCTTTCCCCATGATACATTTTGCCATTCTATATAAGCAATTTGGGTAGGACACATGTAAGAAGATTTCCTGTACAAAATACTGAACAGGAGTATTCCTTATTTTCCATAGCCACTGTCTCCAGACAACCTATATTATGCCCTTTGCATCCTGGGTGGGAGCCAGGACTGCTAGAGGGATGGATCAATAACATCCATAAGGAAAATGAAATGGAGGAGGCTCTTATTCAGTACATTTCTCTTTTGTTAATTGTTGCTATATTTCATTCTAGCCCCCCATCCTTCTGAACGGCTGGGATTGTGACTCAGCTTCAGCAGTTTACATGCTCAGAAGAGAGGGGAGTCACCCTCCTGGGGCTGATTTCACTATCACTTTGTAAGCTCCATTGCTCAGCAGGGTTGCCCGTCACACAGATCCTTCTGCAGGTCTCATCCATCCTGCATCCCAGATCCCTGTCTTGTCCCAGCAGCCAACCACAATGGACAAGGACAAGGACAGCCACAGCATCAGGGGCCAACAAGATAACCCTGTTAGCAGGACAGCTGCACAGGGAAACTCCGGCTTTGCTCACCTGGTATCATTGTCCTGTCCTCATCAGATGCATTATCTAAATGACAGAGCATAAACCGTGCCTAAAGACAGTGAGAAACAAGCCCCACTCTCCAACCCTGCTGCGGAAATGCCAGCACCTCATGGACAGGCAATACAGACTAAGAAGGGCAATTATTTCTTTGATTGTGGCACTTAAATCCAGTAGATTTGGTTTGTCAGTCATGAGTCAGCTCTGAAGTAAGCTTGTGCCTTCAAGGTATGGTATAGATGCTTCACAGCTGACACCTCATAAGTCACTCTGTACATACCGAAAGCTTAACATTGCTGTTCCTAGGTAGCAATTACACTAGACCGCAGGTTGGAAAGAGGGGTTCGCGCAACTGGTAACCAGAAAGAAGGAGTCAAAATAAAGTTATTGATGTGTCTTTCTAAGATAACTGCTAGGAAAAGCATAGTGAAAGCAAACCAAAAAAGCAATGAATAGCAATAGGAAAATAAACTGGAAACATACGTGAAACAAAGACAGAGGCAAAACAAACAGGCCTTTCCAAGCCTCACCCTTTAAGCTCCAGCTCCTGGAGCCAGGAGATGGCATACAGTCCCCAGTGTCATTAAAGTAAATTATTTTCTCCTTCTATCCTCTGCAAAGAAGGCTTCAAAAACCAGCTAGAAAAGGCACCCAGATTTGGCTAGAAAACACTGGGTCTTTAAAACCGGAGTGACCTGGTAATTCTTTGAGATTTGCCCCACAACTTTTGAACAGTGAGGAACTGTTCAAAATGCCGGTAATACTGCACAAGTTGGATGAATTAATAGTTTGGACCCTGGAAACAACTGTGCTGCTTTCTGGATATAATGAGGCTATTTTCATTAAAAAGGTGTTTATGTGCAAATATGTAGCTTTCAGGTCAAAGAGAAACCTGGTATCAGAAAGTAAACAACGAGGACAGCGGTGGCTAGAGACATGCTGAACCGTGTAAGGTCTGTAGTATAAGGCTAATGTTTCCAAGTACATTTACATTGCTAAAAGACCCAGCTCACACCACAATGACAATGGGACACTATAATGATATTGGCAGCTGACTGCAAGTCTTCTACTGCTGATGTTTTAGAATAGGTCAGACACCACAACCCATATTTAGAGCATGCTTTTCAGAGACACTGGCCACCCACAATTCCTACAGGGCTGGGCACAGACATCAAGCCAAGAGCTGTAAAGCTCTTATTTCCAATGTTGTGTTTCCAGCCAACACACAGAGCTTAGGTAGGGAACATATTGTCAGGAATGTCTTCTAGGTTTCTCTTTTATTTTTTTTTCAGCCTGTTTCCCAGCTAGTCTTACTGAGGAACAAGAAAATCAAATTACTTGCATGGAGGTCACAGAGTGAGTCATCATCTCAGCCCAGTGACGGTCAAATAATGCTTATTTGTAAAACTATAATTTTATAGTGCTCTACTGCATAGCTTTAAAAATGAATGTATGGGAAAAATACACCCACATATGACAAATGTACTTATACTCTCTCCACTTTGGGTGGACGTTCTGTTAGTCACAGGGAAGCATCTGTGTAAAGCTTTTTTTGTTGCTGCTTTTTGCTTCTCTAGACATTTCATCAAATGGTCCCTGAGTCAGAAGAAGTGGGTTTTGCTATTAAAGTCTGTGTGGAGGCTGCATTCCAAAGCTGTTGGAGGATTCAAAGATAAATATTCCTACTTTGGGGAAAAAGAAAAAAAAATCAAGCATCTTTGATTTAAAAAACAACAAAAAACAACAATCCAAACTGAATGTAGTGTTTACAAAGACAGCAAATAACTAATGATCCTGCCTGATGGTCACTTTGGAACCGAAACCCAAGAGGAGTTTCATTAAAGCCCAAGTTCCTTTAAAATTGCTTTCAATTGTATAGCGTATGCGCCTACCGCGCTAAAAAAAAAGGGTATTGATTCATATTGAAACTAATTCCAACAGCAACAAAATATTAGCCAGCAACCTCATACAGCCACTGTGCAATGAACAAAGCTCTTTGGAGCACGAGTCATCTCTCTTCTGTCATTTGTATTTTGTGTGGTGGGGATGGAATGCAAGCCTGTAATAATCTGTCGTAAGAAAATATTCGGGGGTGAGAGTATAGGCTGTGGCTCCTTTGGCTTGCTACTTTGGAAGCCTTACGTATCCTCTGAGATACATGGCTTGCATCAACAAAATGAGGGAGAGTTGTGCAGTGGAAGATGGTAGAATCACCCTATCCTGTGAAAGCATTTCCCATACACGTATAAAAGCAGCAGCTGCAGAACACACAGGCGGTGTAACGCAAGGAGGTCAGACCATGCTCGCCTTTGACTTAAATCTAGGTATATTGCTCAAAGTAGCATCCCTGCCTTAGTTCAGGGCAGCTGGTGAGCAGTACCTCCAAACCCAAAGTTCTCCCTGCTGTGGCCTGCCATGGACAGCAGAAATTACAGAGACAGTCTGTGCTCTCCCTACATAATATCTGTCATCGTCCCTTACATGGGGGTACCTAAGTCTAGATGAGCTTGGAAGGATTTTGCCCTCCCGCATGAGGCAGAAAATGTTTTCTTCCTGTTGCCCCGGGTGCACTGACAGGCAGAATGGAAGGAGCGACTTGCTCAAGGAGGGGAAAGCCCGCAGCAAAGCTGGGCCTAAAGGTTGAGTTCTTACCTCATCCTACTTTGCCCACCTCCATCTGGGATGGAGGCTGGATGATCTACTTCATACTAGACGAGTGCCCTGGACAAGGGGAGAGGGTTTAAGAAATTCATCTAGCCTCCCTCACTCACGTAGCTTTAACTCCTTTTTGCCTGGCTTCGCAGTGAACAGCCGAAGAGCTCTGCCTCACCAGCAGGTCAAGGTGGAGCTGGACGCAAGGGGAGACGATGAGCCTCTAAAAGCGGAGCTTTGCAGAAGGAAAGCTGTTGAGCGAGACTGCACAGGAAAAGGGGACAGTTTTTTTTGAGTTGGCCTGGTCCCAGCCTCACATTGCCATTGTGATCACAGCCTAGGGAAGAACACATCTCAAGCAACATTGATTAGCCTGGTGCACCTCATCTCCAATAGTCAGATCACCAAGGCAATCGTAGCTCATGTTCAAGAAAAGCTAAGAAGATGAATGAATAAAAATGTTGAAATATTAGATCATAAATAGAACAACAAAAACCCCAAACAGATACAAACAATGTTACTGCCTTTTTTCTTTTTTTTTTAACTTCAAGCTGAAAACCTGTTTGGGCCAGAATTCTTTGGAATCATGCTACTGAATTTGCCTANAAAAGAGGCGTTAAAGCTGCTAGGGGATGTGATCATCACAATGAGGGACTGGTTGCAGCCTGCAGGAACCTGAAAAGAAACTGGTGAGTGCAGGAGTTAGAAGGCATTGCTATGACAACAAAGCAAACCACCCCTGAAGAGAATAGAAAATATGTACAGCCATGCCAAGATCATAAGCAAAGAAATGTATATTCTAAGAGGAGGCAAATGAAACATTGACTTGGAAAACAAAATTACGTCTTTAGCATGATTTCTTCTTTACACATGGCACCTCTTCAGGAAAAGCATGCATTTAGCAGAGGGAAAGAAACTTTCGTCAAAGCACCTCTTTGCCCAGTCCTCACGCTTTGAGGAGGTAGCAGAAAGATCTGTGCTCTATGTTTGCACTCTCAGGTTTCAGTTAGCTGTGGTTGTTTAAGCTATCCATAAGGTGGTCTCTATGCTTTTTTCCAACGAACACTTACTGCACTTGTGAATGAATTTAATGCTAACTTTCTTAAATTTTCCCTGCTAATAAAATTAATCTCATTTACCAGAAGACGCCTTTTTATTCACATTCAAACTCTAGAATACTCCATGGAGGGTTAAACCTAGAAATTCCTTCAGCATTTTGGCAGAGAAGGTTTCCATGTTCTTCTACAGCTGCACATAAGTCATTAACAAGATCGGTCCAAGCAGTTGTCTGGACCATACCTAGCAGAAAGCTCCCTGGTGACACTGATGCTTGATGACAGTCAACTCTTGAAATTAGAGCCAGCATGGATGTTGACATAACGGTCCACACTTCGTGTGCTCAGCCGGGAGGGGGAAAATCCTCTCGTTCCCAAAGTGAAGGAGCAAATGAGCAGGCTGGAGGAATACACTATAACAGAGTGTGCTAAAGAGCTGGCTAGCAGCATTTAGGGTTTGTTGCAGGCAGCAGAGCTGGGCAGCTTTGTGCCACAGGATTGTTCTGCATAGGAGATGTCCTACACTGGGAGAATTGAACAGATACTGCTGGAGACAGAGCAATATCAGGCCCTACCTGGACAGTCTTATGATGGCTTTTGAGATTTATCTTCTAATTTAGCTTTGGAATGGTAGGAGAGAGGGTGTCATATACACAGGCTCAAGTGGGATGTCCTCTGTCTCTATGAGGTCCCCATGATGTTGCCCCCTGCCTCCCTTCAGCAGACCTGAGCAGTTCTGCATCACTTTCTGCCATAAACACTTCCCTTCTTCAGCCTCAGAGATTTCATTCCCCTACGGCACTCCTTAGCCAGAGACTCAACTGTTACAAACATACGTTGTACCCCATAATACATCTGGAACATCAGCAAACTAACGCATGAAAAATGTCTTGGGATAGGACATCTTGCAGTAATGACAACAATAACAAAAAAAGTGTAATTGTCCTTGCCTGTCCTGTAAAAGCTACTGCCGTGGAGCAGCATGGGTTGAACCCCCTTAGCAGGGACACGGCCTGTGCCACCAAAGGGAATTTCAGCCTACGGCAACACCACCTACGTACCCAGACACGCTAAACTGTCAGAAACACTCATCTGTCAGCAGAGCTCTGTCTGCACCAGCGCCTTGCCAGCAGTGGGGGAGTTGATTTCTTTCCACACCCTAGAATTACACTGGCAAACTCTGTAGGTTACACTAAGCCACAGAGTGCAGGCCACGTGTGCATACACTTTATTGGCCTTCATTTGATCCTGTGCATTAAAGGCAGCTGGGCTTCCTCTCTTTCCAACTAAATAATAATTACACCTATTGTTCCCAGTGGGCAAAGAGACCCTGTTCGCACATATCCAGAAAGACAAGGCATATAATTAACACCTTGCTGGGATAGAGAGCTTTTGTTCTGGTTAGTTGTTACATGTCTTGCAGCCTGAAAACAGTGCTCCTTACATTCATTTCAGCTCGTTTCCTCCCTGCCTCAGAGCTTAACTCCCTGCTTCTTCCCAGGTCTTTGTGCATGAATGTGCCCAGCAGTAGTGCTCAGTAGGCTGAGGCCAACAGCTTAATCCAGATGTCCAGAGCAGGGGGTCTCAAACTATCATGTGCATCCCATGTTCTTGCACGCAGGTGGGTGCCGTGGCTGTCATTGCTGCTGCCAGATCCATCTGCAAATGAATGGCAAAGGTCTCTGCCAAAGATGCAAGGCAGAGGACAGGTCTCTCACCTTGAGACTTGGGCTACAGGAAGAAGGTGAAGTTCCACCAAATGGCTGTGCTTAAATAACAGCTCATTGCTCTCTTCTTCCTCCTTCCTTTCTCTTTTCTTCCTCATCCCATTTCCAACCTCACTGCAGCTCTCATTTTCACTCTGGGTTCTGTCCCTTCCCTTCCCGTGTGCTGGACTCTACCTCTGCTGACCAGTGAGGTCAAAAAATCTTTTTTTTGTGTGTGTGTGTGTACTTAGGTTTTTTCCTTTTTCACTTTAGGTTTAATTTTTCAAGCCTCTGGTTCAGCTCATTCACTTGAAGGATCCCAAACAGGCTGAAGACTGGCACAAAGCGGGAAGCAGAATAGTCACGGTTAAGGGCAACAAGGGAGTGGACAGGGAAAGGGGGGATGTGCTCCCCTCTTCTAGCAGCAATCTGCCATTAGCCCAGCTCAAGCTCTCTTCTGTAACTTTGCTATTTGTTTTACCAACACAGCAGTTTGTATTACAGTGCTGCGAGGAGGCAGGGAAGGTTGAACTACATCATTTTGTCAGTAATAATGTTGCCTAGGTACAGTTATAGCAGCAAAGAATCACTTCGTTTCAGGGCCAAAATCTCATAGGCAAAAGCATTGTATTGCCAGAGTAAGGTCTAGCTTTATGACACATGCTTCCCAGGAAGGCAACTCTCAGAAACCCTTGTGGATATTGTGCTCCCCAGGACACTCAAAGGTCCCATGACCCATCCAGGCAGAGGAGGGAAATCCCCCCCACTCCTGTGCTCCTGTATCACAGCCTTTGTATGTGAACTGCTGACAAGACCACCGCTTGCACTGACAGGCATCAGCACTCAGGAATACAAGGCAGAGAGCAGGAGCTGAAGGGCAGAAGCTACACTCGAGACATGAGGAACCAAAGCAAGAGCAGCCCCCAAATGGTTTGGCACAATCAGTACAGGTTTTGGCCATCGACTGACAAAGGAGCAGCCATACAGTAGTAGGTCATGGCAAGCAGCAGGGTTACCAACACCCAACCGACAGGCGCTTACATAGCCAACATTTCATCACTTTGCTCCACGCTCGGTCCAGCTGGTACTACCTGATTTGGGCAAGGTCTCTGCAACCCCAGGGCAGCGTTTTGCCCACTGACAGCTTTAACTATAAATACCCAAAGCATCATAGCAATACAACCCCAGTGAGAAGGAGCACTTAGATCAGCTTAAAGACACCTAAGTACCAAGTTCCTCTGATGGGACCACTCTCTGCTGCCTGTCATCAACATGAAGCTAGAGGTCAGCTCTGTATCAGAGCACTCCCAAATCAGCTGGATTAATTTAAAACCCCTTTGTCAGCTCCATAAACTAACATAGTGCACAGCTGGGTTGATAGCGTATAACATTTTAACTGCCTCAATACAGATAAAGCAGCAGCGGTGCTTTGAGGAGAAAAGGACCAAAAAAGACCATTTCACACCTGTACTAACTTAATAAAAACAGTAATAGCTGTATTTTGTAACTGGAAAGTGCAGCCACAGACTAAAAACTCCTGTAGCGCACAGTTCTGTCTTCTTTTGCAGCCTCTAAATGCAGTGGCATCTGGTGCCTTGGGGTTTCAGCCCTTCCAATTAACTAACAAGCTTTATCTCCCACTGGTGCAACTGAAAGGTGATTCTGTGATCTCAGGAAACACTAATTGCTCTTTTTTTTCCCCTGTTCTAATTTAAATAACATCCCTATAGTCCCACCCTACCATATAGCCACTGTAAGGAGCTTTAAAAAGGTCTGTACTTAGCACAATGAGATTGCAGCAGACAGGTAAGCAATTAGGCAAAATAAGCAGCAAGTTCTTCTAATACAACAGCCATGCAAAGGTACTGTTCATTTCCTGTGACAACTACTGTATCTAAATGATGTAGGATGTTTAAATGGATTTGACACCTAACATTTTGGTAACGATATCTGGTTTCAGACCTCAGTGTTATGAAGTAGCGTGAAGATCCCTTACGTACATACCCCACCAAAATCGGTAGGACCTAGACAAGCATTTAAAACCATCATGATAGCAATGTCCCTAAAACACATGGTGGTATTACTGGACTATGATTTGAAATGTTATTGTTAGAATTAGCAGCTTAAAGCCTGATGCAGCAAAAATCCCAACCCAAGACAAAACAAAACACTCAGCCCCAGCTTCAGTTCTCCTTATTTTCTAATTCTATGCTCAACAGTATTTCAGCAGCTGCCTCTGGAGAGGCTAAAATATCCCTGCACGAGTCAGGCACTGCCAGGAGAAGGACACAGACTGCTGGAGATGGGCACTACTTCCCCTGTCCCGTGACACTAGCCCAGGGCAGCAGCCAAAAGAGTGTTGTTTCAGATACTTTTGTAACAGCGAGTCGGGAGAGTTCAGCAGTGCCCAACAGGCCAGGCAGAGGCAGAAAGGATTTGTCCCAACTGCCCGGGACACTCCTTTCCTACTTTCCATGGGAGGTTTCTAATCTGCTTTTGCTGCTGGTGGCTGGAGATAATAGTAGCTGTACTGCCTTGGGCATTTTTCTCCAGGATCTCATCCGGTCCCTTCAATGGAGACAGCAGATGCACTTCCCTAGGTTCCCAGTCCATTCCCTGAATGAAAAGTTATCTGCTGTTCCAGTTATCTCAAAAGGATGGCTCTGGGAAGCGTGGCTTAGCCCTGAAAAAGGCCCTGTTGTGAGGAGGCAGGGGAAGTAAGATTAAAGAGGAAAGCAGCAGCAAAGCTGGACTACAACATCTGATTGAAATCTCAGGTTTTACTCACAGTTTACTGAAATTCCCTCCCACTTCCAAATTTTCTCATGACAGAATGAATTGCTCTATCAACAAGTGTAAAAGGAAATGATTAATTTACCCCTCCCATCCAAACTGATTACCAAGACTTCCATATCTTCAGGACCTGAGTAATGAATGAGCTTCCTGTGATTATAGCCAGGCACACCAAGGGGGCTCTCTGGTGTTAGCATTTGCACCTCTGGGTCAAAAGCTGCAAGGACCACACAGCATATCTGTGCTCATCAGAGACAGCAGCAACGCTTTAGCATGGCAGACGTTCTCCTGTATTCTTTGACCTTGTGCACATTAGTAATCTTGTTTTTTTTTTAAAAAGAATAATCTCTGTTTCACACCACGCGAGCACATGGAGCACTAGGCTAATGGGAAAATGCTGGAGTCCTGGTTTCCCTGCCACGCAGACCAGAGCAAAGGTAGCATGCCAGCTTGGACTTTCTTTCCAAAATGTGAGGCTCAGCTTGCTGGGAGAAACACAAGAGGAACTGGAAGCTCCTATCACAGAGAAAGACAAAATGCTGCCAGATATTAATGGACGGTATCTTGCTTCCTTACATGACAAGCCTCACTCCTAGGGAAATGGGAATTCAGCGTGAGCTGGAAGCTGCAATTTCTTACAGCTCCTTCTCTTGTGGTGGCATGGTTCCCAGTTGCTGATCTTACCATGTGCCAGGCAAAAATCTGTCCTCCTGCTATCTTTGGCCTCCATGCTATCAAACGCTGAACCTGATTCAGAGCTGCGCTGGTCTGAGTTAAATGGCATACTAGCGAGACAGCAGGACTTCTCTGCACTCATGCGCTCCCCGTTGCTAACAGCGGTGGGAAAACCAGGCTGGAGATCAAAGTGTGGATGTGATGGTCACCTTCCTCTGTTCTGTCCTTCAGATCAGATGTAGAGCCAAAGCCTCTTCTCCTGCTGCTTTCAAGGTAGAAATTACAAACTGTCACCATCGTTCTCAAAAAGAATAAAAAGCGAACCTCAGCCTTAGCGCACAAGCCAGCATCCCCCTTCCCCCCCTGAGGAAAATGGTTTCTGTGTTAAACTTTCACAACTAAACCTGAAACCCAGTGATGTTTGTTTTAGGTTTTGTTACAAACCTAGAACACAGGCCAAGTTTGGAAAAAAAAAAAACAACAAAAAACGGGCAAAGTTTCAAGTAAATCAAGACCGATTTATGGTTTTGAGTGGAAACCGTACTCAATTCACTACTTTCACAGGGGTTTGATCTGAAACCAGGCACAATCTGGCAGCCTCAAACTGACTTTTGCTTCAGGTTAAATTGAAAGCCAAACCTAGCACATCTCCCCAAGTACCCAGGCCTATAGGGTCCTTGCAGGAAGGAAGGATTCACAATCACAGATGCTCTAGACATCCCATAATGGCACAGCAGTACCTATACACCCGTGTAAGTCATTCCAGTCTCACATGGGCAACAGATCTGCTTTCAAGACAGTACTGTAATATACACTGAGAGCTTTCAGTATAAAATACATCATATAACTCAAATTCTAGCCTGTAATTTTTTATTTGATGGGGTTTTTTTCCCCCCCCATTTCCTTTAATTGTTTGTTTTGCTTTTAATCTCTTTGCTCCTTTGGTACAGTTGGCTTTTTATCAGATTGCAGACAAAAATTCTGGTGGTCTTGTATCAAAGGCTGTAAGTTGTTGCAGTAATTGAGAATGCTGTTGCAGCACTGATAGTAATTCACCAATTTTACTGAGAGATAAGGTGCATGCCTAACTATGTGCGTATACTGCATTATCTCTGAGCTTTCTCTCCCTCTGCCTAATACTGATACTTGTGTACGTTTTAGGCCTGCTTTCGAAATATTAAACAAAAGTGTCCATTTGAAAAAAGTGATGGCAATTGTGCCATTGCTAGACAGACAGTGCAGGAGTCAGCATTTCACAGAGGCAGAAGGAAGGCTGAAATAAATAATGGACACCCAAAGCCATTATTTAATGATCCCGTGCCTGGCTTCTACCATTATTTCACATCGTTAAATGTAACATCTTGCCTGTCCCTGCCAGCCCTCCATTTTCCAAGTCCTACTTAATACCTTGTAGATCCAGACAGTGAGGGTTTATGCATCCTCGAGTCTGATGAGACACTCCAGACATGCAAACATTCACAACGCAACAGCCCTAAGTCAGCACATCAGTATTAGGGCCGTGCGGTCCGTGCCTTATACAGATGTACGTGTGTGCTTGGCTATACGCTGAGAGTAGACTTTCATGGGATTAGCCACTGGGAACATTAAGTGCATGGTTACGTTTTTGTGGGACTGGCAGGCCTATCTATTAACAAAAGAAACAGATACATAAATACTACTTTGCACGTATCCAGTCCCCCATCCTAATTCTTTGTATTTTAATCAGATTAAACTTTGCAGAAACATATTATTTCATGACAAAAACGCCACGAGGAACAATCCTTTGTATAGGATATCAAAGAACCATCTTGAGACATGGCTCCAGTCAAGTTGGCACAGAAGAGGTAAAGCATCCCTAGCCACGAATCCTCCCCAAGCCGGCAGGAAGCCACAGGGAAGTTTGCTTGCTGGAGCCAGGCTTCTGGAAACGTGCTGCGCTCTGTAGTGGTTTCAACAACAACAACAAAAAATCTGATAGCAAGTATGATGGGATTAACATATGAGCCATTCCCCATGCAGCTGGCTTGATGTGCTTCAGTGGGTGCAGGGGGATCGTTTTGTTGCTACCGATTTCCCCAGGTCCCTGCTGAGATTGGCTTTGCCTTCCAGGTGGTCTTTTCCCAGCGGGAGGATACGGATGGAGATACACGTCCTCCTCTGGCTGCAGCCGTGCTGGCTGAGTCACTCCCACCGCCACCGTCCCCACAGGTCCCTCGACCTGCTCCCTTCAAAATCCTCTTTTCAAGCTGATTATTGGGCTCATTTTTTCACCCGTAGACAGGCTGCAAGCAGCAAACATCTGCCTGCACCTTCACAGGCACAACTCCTGCAGGCCGGCAGGGCCTGCGGGATGCCTTGGCTTTCTTCTCTGCAACACCTTAACGCCCAGCAAGCTGTGACAGCCACCTCCGGGCACTACTCTGAGCTGGGGGACTAGCCAGTGGGTTTTGCCCACAATTCTTCACCTCTACATGGACTTTGCTGGGGGTTAACCTGAAGTAGTGAATAGCCCAGCACTGCCAAGAAACCTGAGTAACCCTAGTCCTTGCCAGACAGAAGGCAGTTTGGGTTGGTATTCCTTTACTTATCCTTCCCAAATGTACCAGTCTATGTGATCTTTTCAAGCATCAATCACCTGAGGTGACTAAGGTTATAAATGAATTTCTAGATGTTAATAATACCACTGACGATGCCACCATTCAGCTTGCGCACAGAGCTGCCAAGTAGCAGACCAAATTCCTCCCTAATATAATCCTAATGACAGGAAGGTTATTCCAGCAAGGGTAATTCTTACTTCTTCATGCTAGACATGTGCCACTTCTTAAACCCAGTTTTCTATTTACATTTTAAGTATCCTCCTCAGAAGATAAGGGAATTAGGCAGCCGTGCTGTCTACTAAGGCTGACTGAAAAATTGAAAAGAGAAAACTATTCCAGCTGAAGCACAGCTGGACAACTTCTCTTGTTCTTATTATTTGATGCCCTTCAGGATATAAAAAAAGTCCGTGCTCCATTGTTCCAGTGACAGAATAAGGCCTGCTGAGACCCCACCACTTCATTACAAAACATTGCATGCTGGAGCAACCACAGAAGGCCACAGCTGGCCAGCTCTGGGAAAATCAGAAAAAGAGTCTGCTAACTTCAAATGGCTTGAATTCAGAATTTCTGTCCCCTGCTAGTCAGAGCACACAGCATTATTTGTTGGTCTGGAAGGAAATGCCCGTCATCTAAGCTGCCAGTTGCCATACATCTGGCTTTAAAGGGCTACTGCCTTCACATTAGATGTTACGGCTGCAAAGAGAAGTTCTAGGACTTGACTGTCTGCTGGACATCGAAGTGCAGCCACGGTCCCCCTGGACCAGCTCCCGTCTGCCCCTGCCCGAGAGTGCCAACAAGTCGGGCAAACACTCGAGCTGCAAACCACATTTGTGCTTCAGTCAGTTGCTTGGGATGTTTCTCTCATGCCTATCAGCATCACCTCTCTTATCTGGAGTGAGCACAAGGCATTTTGCTTCTCCGTATGTCCCTAGCCTGCCTGCTGATGAGTAAGCAAGCAAGCCCCCAGCTTGAGCAAGGAGGTAGCTCCAAGTGCACCTCTGCACCCGTAGCCCTAACAGGGCAAACCCACTGAAGGAGAGAGCCCTGCAGAGCTCCACAGGGGATGGGGTGCATACTAATAAAACTATCTCCCGACACCTCTCACATGACCCTACACATCTAACTCTATACAACCTGCCAGCAAACTGAGAAAACCTGGAGTTCATTGGGATGAAAGGTTGGCACTGGCGATCTGGTTGTTAGATCAACCAGCATAGCCATTTAAAAGCAAGCACCATAAAGCTGCATGCATCCATCCCCTGCTGTCTCAACTCTTTTCTTGCTCTGCTTCTTTGCTGGGAAATAAGAGGGTAATGCTCTTGCCTTCAGCCATAGCCTGGGCTCTGCCCCAGGCGCTGTTGCGAGCCTCATCCTGTGCCCTGAAGACACAACCCGGAGTTACAAGCACGCCCGGGGCCTTTTGCTAACATGAGCTGTGACCCCCGCATTCCCCAGGTTACACGCCTCCCTTTTTTTGTTTCTGCAGAAGCAATTGCTCAGCAGGAATTGAATGAGGCCAAAAAAAAAACCCCAAAAATGTCTAGGGAAAAAAAGACAAACCCAAAACATGCAATTTCAGAGCTTCCAAAATGAATGAAACATGGCAAACATTTTCAACTGTACTCAAAATATAGGGGGAAAGGACGTATACATCTACATTTCTTGAAAGAAACTGTTTTGAAAATGCCACAGCATCTTCTTGCAATGCCTCTTAAACACAGCCCTTTGATTTGCTATTTTGAGGTGGCATTTTCCACTCAAAAGAGACCCGAAATAAAAGAAAGTGTGAGAAGCAAGAGGGGTAACTAACCTCAAAAAGAAACATTACATTCAAAATGCAATTCGGGTTGACCCAAAATAACAGGTTGGGTTTTTTCTCATTTCCCCCAAACAAAAAAAAAAAAAAGAAAAAAAGAAAAATGGCCATTTCTTTCATTTTAACCCAATACAGTTCTTTTTCTCACCATTTTCCAGCTTAGCCCCTGAACTGAGGCAGCTATCATTTTCCCAGGTCTTTCCAGAGGGCATATTCTCTGCTTTGTGCCTCCCTGCCACACAATCTGTGGACAAACACAGAGCGAGCAACAAAGCTCTGCTCCTTTGGGGCAAATCGAACTCTTAGGTGCCTTGTTTTTACTCAATCTTAACTTCTGCATAAGAATTGAGTTGGTATTATCCAGGCTGCCAGACTCATGAATTTCAGGAGCATCTAAAGCGCTCAATGCAGGTACAGTCTTTGGATGAGTGTGTGAAGCAGGCAGGGTAAGGGGAATCTGTTCATATTTAATCTTCTTTCTGACTCTGTCACACTTACTGTGTGGCTTTGGCAAGTCGATTTGCTCCCATGGCTCAGTTTCCCCGATTCCAGAGCAGAAACAAGCTTTATCAGCACAGCAAGCTGCTGTGCCTGCTCATGGGTGCACTCTCCTGAAAACAGCACGTTAACCACTGCAGTGTTATGCAGCGAAATTTCTTTCCCTTTATTTCAGCATCTACAGAACGCCGAAAGATTTTAATGGTCTAAATGTGCCTAATGCTTGTGTCTCTTTTGGGATGTTACTCGGCTTGCAAGAGCAGCCAAGCTTTGAGAAAAACAGCTCCTTCCCTCCCCCCCTTTCCCCTTTTCACTTTTTTTTTTTTTTTGCATCTTCCTTCGCGGGTTTCCGGCGGTTCCTTACAGCCCCACAACAGACAGCTGTGCTCACTGTACCTGCGTGTGTGTCTGACTTTTCCTCCCCAGGAGATTTGCCTAGAAGATAAGCACAAGCTTGCGGAAATCCTGTGGCACTGACCTTAGGGCAGCTCTTTGTAGCGGGGATCCCAGTGACATTTTGTCCTTCTGGACGTCCCGCTGACAGACACATCCATGCATTTTGCACCCCCTGAAAATCTGAAGTAAAGCTTTGGGCGCCTTATACCATCTCCCCAAACACACGAGGCTCCACCGCTGCTCTGTGGTTTTGCTGTGGCCAAGCTTACTTTCATTTTCACGTGGTGGAGGTGAACGTGGCATCTGGGTTTCAGCCAGGGAATCCTGCACCGAGGTCCTGAGTGCTGCACCCTAAAGACACTGCACACACAAGAACAATCTGGTTCTGGGCTTCCCAGTTCAAGAAAGACAGGGAACTACTGGAGAGAGTCCAGCGGAGAGCTACAAAGATGATCAAGGAACTGGAGCATCTCTCTTATGAGGAAAGGCTGAGAGACCTGCGTCTGTTTAGCCTGGAGAAGAGAAGACTGAGAGGGGATCTTATCAATGCTTATCAATATCTAAAAGTGCGTGGCAAGAGGATGGGGCCAGACTCTTTTCAGTGGTGCCCAGTAACAGGACAAGGGGCAACGGGCACAAACTGGAACACAGGAAATTCTGTCTGAACATGAGGAAAAACTTCTTTACTTTGAGGGTGCCACAGCACTGGAAGAGGCTGCCCAGAGACGTTGTGGAGTCTCCTTCCCTGGAGATATTCAAAACCTGCCTAGATGCATTCCTGTGCAACCTGCTCTAGGTGACCCTGCTTTGGCAGGGGAGTTGGACTAGATGATCTCGGAAGGTTCCTTCCAACCCCTAACATTCTGTGATTCTGTGTAGGATCAACAGGGAATTTACCCTTCAAGATCTGAGAGAACAGGCATATAAATGCACCACAGTTGAGGTGCTTAGTTGAGTGATGACTCTGAAGGGAGAAAGGAGCAGTGAATGGACGAAGAGTTGGGGAGGGTGGTGAGATGGGTCAGGCATGTGTCTCTTGTGCAGCAGAATCCTATCTTCTCGGCATGGAATAAGGTCAGTTCATTGCGTATTAAGAAGAGCTTGTTGGGAGAAAATACATATCCAGAAAAGAGAATCAGGACAAAAAAATATCCCAAAGATGCTTGTTAGGACACCAGGATGGATGCAAGCCTTGGGTGTCTTGTTGCCCTGAGTCAGAGAGAAGCAGAGCCCTTGCGGTCTGACTGAGGTTACAGAGGAGTTCAGGGGCACCCAAGGGCAGGCAGACAGATTTCAAACTTTCCAGAGGAGCCACCGTAGTGCCTGAGATGGCCACCTTCTCCTCAACATAACAACGAAAATTCCCAAGACAGACCCTACAATATTCATCACAAAGCTACACAAATACACATAAAAAGACAAAGCCAGACTCTCCTTTCCCTGAAGCTGGCACTGCGTACGACATATCAGACTTTCCCAGTTCCACTCCAACCAAAGGGGTATATGCATACATTTTTTTCCTAGTTTAGATAAGCAAAAAATATTTCCTGGGCTTTTGTTTCAAAAATCACTACACTCTGACATTTTTCAGCAAAATATTTCAATTAGGGTTTTATTGTTCTTTTTTTTTTTTTTTTTCACCAAGACGGATTTAGTATCTAGTTCCACAGACTCAGCAAGAGAGTAAATCGGAATTTATAGGAAACTGGGAAGTCCCGAGTGGACCTACCCGGGTACAGAGCAAAGATTTAAGACTTATTTGAGGACATGGAAGTAAAAAGAACAACAACATTTCCTTTGGGAGGAGCAGCTCTTGTATTCACAGCTTCCAGTTTAAACAGAAATGTCTTCCCTCAGCAATTTCACATTGCAGGCAACTTGGGAGATGTAGCACAACTGGAAGAGGACAGGGAGGGGAATCCCTAGGACTCGATGACAATGTTAAGTAATTCCAGAGACTCTCCTAGAGGAAACAAGAATCAAAAGAGGAAAAGAAAAAAGGTCAACAACACCTTCCAGTTCAAAACTCTCTGTAAGCCATTGTTTTGCAGATGAAAATGTCAAGGGAGGCAGTGTCTTCTGGTGGTGAATATTCCCGTATTTCCTCTTCCTTTCGAGCTTGGCTAGCACATTTGTGTTGAGCCCGGTAACCCCGCAGGCAGCTGAATAATATTTACTGCAATGTCTAGACACGCGAGAGCACTGTGCCTCCTAAATTAGCCCAGGATACTCTCCAACCACGATGCTCTAGGAGAGGGATTGCCAATGTCTGATACTTGAAATGGATTGCAAAATCTTTCCCCCCAACAGCGAGTTATGAGTAAAGACTGCTGTCAAGTAGAGGCAGAAAGGCAGAAGAGGAAGTCCCACTCTGACTGGAATTTGGGGGGTCCCTCGGTATACCTGCAGGCTGATGGAGCCAATGACTCTTTGAAGCTGCCTGTCCTGCTCCTGGGAACCATGAAGGTAGAGAACAAATTTGGCATCAATCCCATGAACCTAGAAAGGATGAGTCTGGTCCTGCAGGGATGCACAGCCTGTGGCAAGGTTTCCATAGCTGCATACCTTCAGGAAGCTACATTAAAGGCCAGATGCTGGTCTCACCACGGTATACATATCCAAAATAAAGGCACCAGTGATGTTACTCCTGATCTATACTACCATACTGGAGAGGAAAAATATTCTCCAATAATCTTACTGAAGAGAAAGCCATCTAGGACTAAACAAATAATTCTTTACACCAGGCATGATCACCCCTTCTCATCATGCAAACCAGTAAGCAAAATATTCACGCCATGGAGGTGTGAATATTCACACACACTAGACCTTGACTTCCAAGCCATGAGGAGGAGGTGCTGGGAGGCAGAAAGGGAGAGTTACCCCATCCCTGAGCTCTGCAGCTCCCCGGGTCGTGCTGGGTGCCTGGCCACAGGAGTTCCTGTGCAGCTCACATCCTCCAGGCAGTCGGCCACCCCCGATTCAGCTCAATTTTTGCAGTCGCACACGTCTTCAAACCAGTGGGAATTAGAGGCTTTATGATCCGACTTCCATGATTCAGAAGCTTGCAATTTTGCGGGATGTGGGTGCTTCCCTCGCGTGGGACATCTGAAAGGCCAAGCCTTGCTCATCTTTGAAATTACATATAGTGTTTGGATATCTTTCATGTCGCAGTGCAATTTCCAGGATGAATGCATATGCTGCACCCCTTTATGGTAAGTGTGTTTTAATTTAGGCCTCTGTGATGTAAGACCCTGAAAAGTGCATTTAAAATTGAAAAGGCAGCTGGTCCTCAACACTAAAGGCACAAATATGATACCGCAAAACATTTTCTGAAGGGCGTGCCTTCTTCAAACACACCTTCATTAGAAAGATTAAAATTCAGAAGAGAGACAGCCTATGTCTTACAGTCATTATTAAAAAAAAAAAAAGTCGGGGGAAGCATTATAACTAAGAATCTAAGTTTAATTCTTTATCCAAGTTACATGTTGGCACAAGTGCAAAGGAAAGGGCTCTTGTTTAGGCAGCAAAAAGTATTTGTAGGTAAAAACACTTCTTTGGAGGGTGAAAAATGTGTTTCATCTGTAGAGAGTTATTTTCAAACTTAGAAATCAAGGCGTAAAGAATTTTCCTAGGGTGGAAATGCACACTGAAGCACTTTTACTCAGGCCACACAGGGCAAACAACTACAACCACGTTCAGTTTGATGGGGAAGCTTCACAGCAGCATTTCCTTTTAGTCCATGCTGATATAAATTATGAGAAGAGAATAAGCAGTGTGGTATTTAGGCTTGAAGAATTTAACTTTACTCCAGAATTCTTTTAAGTTTGGAGTAATTTTGGTACGTCTTACAAACACGTTAGAATTTATTTCTGTCCTTTCTGACAGTAAATTACAGGGGAACAGAGGGGCTTAGGTGATTTAAATACCCTTTACAGCCAAGCAGTTAGACACACGTAAAAAAGCACGGGGAATTAAGCTCAAGTGGATGTTGTTTTCCTGTCCTAGATGACTCCCAAGTGCTCCTGAGTCTGAGTTCTCCCCCTGACACCTGGGTATCTCCTTGGGCTGTGATTTCTTCTGCTGTAAGGGAAGACCAACACTTTCTCCATCCTTACAAACGACTGCGAAGGATACTAATGAGAATTAGCATATAAGACCAGACATGATTACACAGATGCACTAACTATATCAAAAGTCGCAATATATCATTTATTACCTGGATGATTATCTTTTTTCAAGATCTCATGTTCCTCAGTGATTATCTCCCCCTGGTACTTGGAAAATGAATATGAGAAAATTCTGTATAATGAAGCGCCATTGTTAAAAGGTCAAAGCCCTTTTCGGGTAATTGTGTGCAGCAAAGTAAGTTACTGCAAAGCTTCCACCACTTTCCGGTATAGTAGACTTTACGATCAAGTAAAGCTCTGCCCATGATTTTGTTGACAGCTGTACAGTGGTGGCACAAAGTCCTTTCCACTCTTAGTATTCTTCAGAAAACAGAAGGCAGCAGGCTCTGGTGCCCTTTCTCAAAGGGTGCCTTGCTCATCCCGTTACTAGCGGAGGTAAAGTCCATCTGCAGAGGGGATAGAGTTGACCTTGCTACAGCAAGGTGAAAATCACCTCTGCTTTGCACCCTCCCAGGCTGCTAAAGCAAGACAGCTATCCATCTTTCTTTCAAGAAGACAAAGACTTATCCTGGTTTGCCTACAATCCCAAGAGAAGAGAAAGGCCAAAATTTGGACTGCCATCTCCCAGGACTTTGATCAGGTCTTCTCAGAGAGCTTTCACGTTTGCTACCTCTTTAGACCCAGAAATGTCAGAAAAGACCCAAATCTCTTTAGAGCTGAGCAGGAACCGGTTTATAAGCAGCTTTTCAATGTCACAGTTACCCAGAGCATTTTATGCAGTAATAAATTAAATAACTGGTAGCATGGTGATGGCTTTGGTACGAGGAGCCACGGTTATATGCAAGGTAATCCATACGGGCCATGCGCTTAGGGTAATTCTGTCACTCCTCAATGAGTTTTGGACTACACTGTATAGGAGGAGCAGATGTGGTGGGTGAGAAGAAGCAGAAAGTGAAAAATAAAGGAAGAGCCCAGACTCTCCGATAGGTCTGATGAGGACAAACACAATGGCATTAAAAAAATATCACTAGTCACCAAAACATCTTCTTCATAAGCTCTCCAGCTCCCTTTTTTAAAAAAAAAAAGAAGTGATAAAATGCTTAAAATGCCAGACAGTGCTGCTGAGTTGGGGATGTATAAGAAGCTCAGGTGTCTGGACACTGTTAAAGATCTTGTTCTTTATTCCCCCAGAAATGTAGGGCAATTGAAAACTTTTTGGAAGAGAAGGCAATAATTTTGCAGAGATTCATGCTCACATTGAACATGTGTGACCCCGAAGACGCGCATGGTCATACCATACATTATGTGTCAATGTCATCAATGGGACCTCTCTGCTGTGTAAAATCAGGAGGCAGGAATATGCCATAGGCTACTGAAGGTACGTTATGGCTATTTAAAATAAAACCTCTCTTCTGGATGGTCTGATCCTGCTGCCACTGCATTCGGTGGAGCTGAATCAGGCAGTTATCATCAGTGCCACATAACTCCTCCTGTAAAAACCACCCCTCTAGCCATACTTTATAAAGCTGCAGTCAATTATCACGTGTTAAAAGTACATGCAGGAGGGAATGAGATTCTCTTCCTAAACACGGCTTTCAGCACATCCATTTAAGTGTAAATGCTGGGGTTTGTAGACTCAAGAGAAACACGGAATCAAAGCCAAATGTTTACCTGCCATGGATCTAGGTTTCCTTCACAATCCCTACAACATAAGTCAAGTACTCCTGACTATAGAAACGAAGCCTATTTTCTAGAATGCCTTCCATTTGCTGTTTTCCAGCACTTTCTAAATAATTCTTCTTTGCAGAATAAACCTTAAATTAAGCCCCATTCCTCCTCACTGTAGAATTAACTGTAGAACGAACAAAAAAATGCCCTTCAACTGATACTTCAGTGCACCCTGTATCTTGGATTGGTGTTACTTCCAGCTTTTAAGGTCAGAACATGCACCCAGCAATAACCAGCCCCCCCCCCCCCGCCTTTTTTTTTTTTTTGCTAAGAGACTGGAGAGGCTCCTATCTGAAACAAGGGAGTTTTATGAGCAGGCTGTGAGCTCTGGGGAGGCAAGCTCCTGCTTTTAGCTTTGCAGGCGTGAAGCTCTCATAACCTGCGCTTGCAATTCTGGCCTTCATTAATCCTGCCAGCAAACGCTGCTGGAGATGCGGCTGGCGCTAAGCATGTGAAAGGCCTTGCACCCAGTTTCTGCAAATGGCAGCGTCTGTTAATAACCATGCACAGAGCAGAGCTGTAAGTCTTCATTCCCTTGTAGATAGAGTTGGAATGCATACCGGAGTATATTTACAGTCCCAAAAGATTTGTGTGGGGTGACTAATTACTTTTCTCCTTAGAAGTGGTCAGGTAAGCATAATATGTTCATGATTACAAGGACATAAAAAGAGTATGTGATTATTTTCCATGGGAATCCTCCGGAACAGCAATGCAAGTGTCTTGGAGGATGGCTCTCTAAGGTGGTGCTCTCTGCAGGACCATTAAACTCTCCTCCCAGCTTCTTCATCTTGTGCTGCAACTTATCCCTGGCAAAGCTACCCAGTGGTGCATGAGGTTAACCATGAACTTTCTTTAGCTCTAACTCCCCACCTCTGAGTCCTTCCAGGACACTCATAAGCCATGTGCTATATTTGCCTAGCTGGAGTTGTTATGAGGACAGTGACACAAAGGAAAATATCTGCCTGGAGAAGAGTGTGGACTTCTACCCTTTGAAATTAAATATTGTCGAGCATCTGTAAAGGACTGAGTGGGTCAGTGTCACTGAGCAGCCCTGAAGCCGAGGGCTTGGTTACAGAGGACACAGGCAGGGTACATAAAACACTTGTTCCACTCGTTTCCCCTGTGTACCGTACACCACTAAACGTGTGACCCAGCCATGTCCTCATTTCCCTATTTCAAAAGCTTAATTTAACTCCAGAAGCCCTTCCTGATCTATACCTGTGTGCCCGTTTCTGCCATGGCTGGGCCTGGACTGGGTAAACCTGCAATTATAACTGCTCACATACTGAACTAGGACCCTCAACTCAACAGCGAGACGCTAGGTGAGAAAAGCAGGTCAAGACATGAAAACTGGTTTTGCCAAAGTAAGTAGTCAACAGTTCATCCTGTCACCGGCTGAGGCTGACCAAAGAGCTTTACAATAAAGGAGATGGGTGTTCAGATGGGATGGTCTCCCATTTGCTGTGCGAGAAAAGGTTATTGAGTGAAGTCTGGATATCGGAAGGCAACTTTCTTAAAATACATTTGAGGGTTCAAGCCTAATTAAAATAATCCCCAAGGAGGGGAGAAAAAGGTGTGCACCGCTCCAGTGTTATTCCCAGATCCATCCACTTTTGTGGTCCCTGAAGTAAAACCAGATTATTTGGCATCTGTTTATTCAGCTCCCATGAGGCCCTGGAAACAGCTGTATCATAAATGCAGAAACCTCTCAAGGGTGGAAAGGCACCTTGAGAGCAGCCCTTCCCTCATGCCAAAAGTAGCCCAGCTTTAGGACTAATCCTAAGGTTGCCAGTGCATCCATGACTCTGGCGGAGTTTGGGCATACTCATTTTTCGATCTGATGGGCCAGGGCACGCTTTGAGCCAGGAACGCATAGAAGCAATGCACTGCTGGGGAACCGACGGTGATATGTGAAGGTTTTGGTTTTGTAACCGTTTTTCCTTCCAAGCATTCAGCAAAAAAGGTGTGCAAGAAATTGAAGAAGGAGCACCCATCTCTTGTCAAAAGAGTCCACAAGACTCAACTCTAGTGAGACTCACAAAAAACATCATCCTGCATCACTATGTCTGAAGGAACACCAATGTTGCTGTCTCACTAAACCTGTTAATACCACCCTGTCACCAGGGTGAAATCTGGGGGGTGTGGGGAGGCTGAAACACTGAACTCAAGAGCAGAGCATTTTCCTGCTATCGGCACCACAAAGACAATATGTCATGTGCTTGTGAGATTACAATTTGGGTTTGTTATCGTCGCTTTATATCAAAAGGAAGTTATGCACACAAAGGAAACACCAAACCATCATGTCAGGAGGGCTATAAATCACTTACTGCTGAATATTAAGAGGACATCTGAGAGCTCAGTAGGAAAACAAGAGTTTTGAAAAGCCCTCTTTTCCTCACAATCCCTTCAATTCAATAAACCTTGCTTTTATTTTGGGAGAGGGTGAAGGAAAGCACATGGTTTTGTGAATACAGCTAGGAATTTAACCAGGTTCATCCCATACGTGTGATGCACGGCTGACTGCAAGCACTGGTCAATGCCTTCCCGGCTGTTGGGACATTGCTGTTGCCCAGGTGGATCCCGTGGTGCCCAGAAAGGCTGAGCTCCTGCTCCATCTCTGCTTTCAGTTGAAAGCACTGAGTTGCTCCTCTAACCAGCCATTTATTTTATTTGAACTGGCGAGCACTGGGTTATTTTGGAGATCTCTCCTTCCCCATTCCTCCCTCCCCCTTCTTCCCACCAGCCACCAGCCCCAGCATTTCAAAGTTGTACAGAGGTGCATGCATGCAGTAGGAGGAGATCGCATAAGCTTCGTTGCCATTTTCTGTCCAAGTAAAACACATGGTTAGAAAATTCAGAAATGGAGAAAACAGTGGGATAGTCAGATCTTGGGCAAAGCAGCCCATCTGGCAGCAAGGGTCCCTTTCTGCTTTCCTGCTCTGTTCCATCACCCTTCAAAAGGACATCCTGGGAAGACTGCGAGGAGCCCTCCACCTCCTCTGCTCTGGCAGGTGCCCGAAATCCTCCTGACCATTCTCCAAACCGCATGCTGAAATCCCACTTCTGCTGAAAAAAACCCTTTGTATTTCCAAACTCTGTGACCTCCCAAAATGTGTCACTGCTGAAAGTTTTCAAGCTGACTGCAGATGTTGCAGATCGTTGCTGTAGCTCCTAAATTCTGAGCGATTATAACAGGGGAAAACACAGATGTAATAATTGCTTTTAAAATATGATTGCTGCTCGAAAGAATTATCGGGGAGGGGGGTAATTGTCTGGAGGATGGTGTGATTCAGGACTGCTGACTTCTACTCCTCACTCATTCAAAGTCACCGTGTGAGTCAGTGGAAAAGTCATTGAAACTAGCACAGTCAACAAGGTACTGACATTCATATTTAAGTTCCTAAATCAACAGCGCGGAAGATTTCAGCTCAAAGATATGGGTTTTAAAAGCAAGAGTGGGTGAAGGGGCAGGCTACATTGCAAGCCTGCAGCAAATGCCATCCTAAACCCTGCCGCTTCAAATTCCAGCACTTCTCACCCCAAAAACCTGCCAGCTAAAGGTGTAAAAGCACTTTGGGGAAGTCCATTTTCAGTCCAAGCAGAAACAAGGTCCACATACCAGGTTCTCTGCAACGACTAAAATATTACGCTGCAAAATAAATGTTCCTTTTGAATATAAAGCACAGAAAAGTCATAGCATGCAAATAGTTAGTGCACAGAAGCTGCTGTCTTGAAGCTCTGCCACCAATGGCTAATTAATTCTAGGTACCATAACGATCACATCACAGGGAAGCGCTATTCTTTGAGTAAGCAGCAGCTCTGTATATAAACAGTACAATGCACAAAGAGAAATCGCACCTTTCATTCAAAAAAGTCAGTCATCTTGAAACCGCTACTTGCAAGAACCGGCACAGTAACCTGAGTATTAGAAAAAGGAAATTCAATATTTATCGGTATGAAAGTAATAGTCAGAGGGTTGTACAGTGAGAGAAATTGTTTGGCGAATACATAGCTTAGCAACTTCCAAATTAGCAGGACAGTGAAAGCAGAGATCAAATGCGTGATCTCTCAAATCCACAGGAAATGACTCAAGAAACTAGATCGAGTAAAACTTAAGCTTACAAACCTCAGGCACCTTTGCTTCTCACCATTGGGGCAAATGTACTCATTCACAACACAAGTACGTAAAAATACATTCAGATCATGCAGTCAAGCTCTCAAGCATTAATCAGACAGTGATTAATACCCATTCTTCCTCAGCAGTATATGCATTATAATGGCCTTTTAATTACATGATTGTGCCCTGGGTTTTTCACGTGGCCATAAGTCTCCCCTTATTCTGGTTCTGTAGTAGCCAACTGCTAAATGCCATGCTTCCCACTTCATGTGCACCGATGCTCATGCTGACCATGGAAATTTTTGGCGTGAAAGATTTGAAGGATGTTAGACGGCTGTGCAATCTCAGCATCGTTTGGGGGAAAAAAAAAAAGACACAGGATGGGTGGAAGTGTGTCAAATCATTACATCTGGTCTTTTATGGTACAGCAGCTGAAGACCTTCCTGCCATTTCCTTACCCCCAACCGCTTACTCCTGCCCTGACACTTCCTTTTGCTGCCAGCTCAGCTCTGCCAAGATGTTTATCATGCCATTCTGCAAGCTGGATCCTTGAATAACTTTCCAAAATAAAGAGGTATTGGGGAGTATTCTTAGCTGGGACCATTTAGCAAATCCAGCAGTGTAACTCCCCAACGGGGAGATGAATTCGCATAGCCGAGGGGGTGTCAAACTGTGCTTAGCAGAGGAATGAATGGATGGGAAGGGGATGGGGAGAGAAGCGGCACTGCCACCCGAATGAGCACACCACAGGCTGCCAAAGGGGGGGAAGCGGGCTTGTGCTTTCACACGTTATCTGGTGTGATGGCCGAACCTCTAGCAATGACAAGTGCATTACTATAATATTGTAATGCCACCAAAGCTGCAGATTCTGGTACCATCTCCAAAGGACACGCTACTTCTCCCTAGGGCTAACCTCCCATAAAGAAGACCTCAAAGCTTCCATCAGCTCTTGCCTCCATCGCATTATTAGCAGTCCACAGATTTTTCTCCAAGTTTCCACTTCTGTTCCTGAAAAGAAAATTTACAGCACTTACAAACTGAAGCCCAACAGAGCAGAAACACAATTTCCACACCAAAATCTGAAGGCCCATTTGAGACTAAATCCCGTAGACTAGACTTGAAAGATAAATCCGTAAGTGGCTTCCTTAGGAATCGCAGCCGCACAGGGTTTGAATATCCCTACAGAGTGAGAGCAGCAGACGGGACATCTCCCCACCTGTGATGGGGAAAAAGAAGCTGCAGCTGAGGAACCTGTGGAGGCCAGAAGGGCAGGGTGATGTGTATGGGTGGGACAGACAGATTTGTTCTCCCAGGATTGCCTGGGGCCTGGGACAGAGGACCTGATGGAGAAAGCAAACCCAAACCTCACTGCTAGTTATTTAATGTCATGGGCCAAACTTTCTTTTCAAAAGTCGTCTCCTGTCACCCCCTCCTCTGTGGACCAAGCAAGTTTCCAGGGTGGGAGATGTCACAGTGTAGCTGCGGACACTCAAGTTGGGAGAGTGTTCATGTTACAGCACTGTTCATGGTAGCAAAAAACATTTCAACTGACCTACAAAAAAAGCTGTGCTGTGCTACCAGCATGCTTGTGCTCACCCTGTAGCGTTGCTGAGCACGGCTCCAAGGGATGCTCTGAGCTCTTGCAGAAGACAAGGTGGGGTAGGAAGAACGCAAGGGTGGTGAGAAACCCAGCCATGTGGGCACAGGAGCCCTGTCACCTCAGGACATGGCTCCATGGGGTCAACGCTGCCTCCCTGAGCTCTTCTTCTACCGACCAGCTGTTAAACCCCTGGCTGCCCACAAGGCATCGCGCTAATCGCCTACAGGGAGGTAAATCCTCCACATGGGCCTTGTCAGCCATGACAGGGAGCTGTGCCTAGCCAGGCTGGAACCGACCCGGGCCGAGTTGGGGTGGCCTGAACCCAGCTGAGCTGGGCAAGCTCCGGCTGAGGCGAGCTGGCCCTGGCAGGGCTGAGATGGGCTGGATCGGGCTGAGCCAGGCCTTACGCGGTGAGGAGGAACCGGGACCGAGCGGGCCTGGGTAAGACTGAACCCGGCCGGGGCAAGCTGAAATGAGCCGAGGAGCGAGCCCAGCCGCGCCGAAGGGAGGCGGACTGAGCCGAAGCCTAGCCGAATCGGACCGA
>VWZL01001868.1:236739-265025 GCA_013396915.1 Stercorarius parasiticus | reverse complement strand
GGGGGGGGCGGGAAATGGGGAAGTCTGGTAATAAATCGGAGGTGTGGAGCATAAGTGGTGGGAGAGTTTTGGGCAGCACTGCTTGCACCCATTGCCAGCGATGACCCTCTCCGCAGCTCCCGGGTGGGCTGCTTGGCGTCTTTCCACTTGGAAAAGGATGGAGCCGAAGCCTTAAAGCCATTCGGTTATGCCCGGAGGCTCGTTCCGATGCACGGTTCCAAGAAAGTCGCAGGAAGTAATTAAATGGAAAAGGTCAGAGAAGGAGGAAGTGTTGGTCCGCAGCCTTTCGCTGCTTGGATGGAGCCGGGACGCCCTGCCCTGGCCAGGCAGCGCCTGTGTCCCTGGGGTGTCCCTGACGAACCCCCACCTTGATTTATTCCAGCGAGCCCAGAGCACACCTGCCAAGTGGTTCACAAGTGGGATAGGTCCCCTGGAGGTTTTTAACGAGCTGGGTTAAGTGGGATATGTCTCTGGCGGTGGAAGGGATTGCTGTGTGACAGCAAAATGCAGCGTGAGATCACGCTGATGCTTCGGGGGGATGCAATTTTCCCAGTCCAGGGAAAGAAAATTAAACTCAACTCATGCTCGTTTCTCCTTTCGCTGGTCCCAAAAATCCCTCTTCCCTCCATCGCTGGAGCAGGGACCAGCGATGCTTGTTCTGAATACCCAACCTATGAATATTACAGTTTGCCCTTAACACTGAAAAAGCAATTTCTTTCTTTTTTTTTTTTCCCCTTCATTTTCACCATGCTTTTGCCCAATACTGATGATTTTTCTGTAGGTGTCATAAGCGGCTCATTCAGCTAAATTTTTTTTGCTGCAAGCTTAAGCCGGGGAGGAAGGCAGAGGACATGCTGTGTGTCATGACATTATTGCTCGCAAATAGGACAGGAAATAAAGGATTGCCAAAATATAACTGTTTATTTCTTGGCCTGAAAACATGCCTGTTTAAAATATGACATGTAAGTAGCTGCTTTGTTCAGTTACTGGGAGAAGCTGCTGTTTATAAGGGAATAATAGCTCTCTTGGATGAAGGAGAAGGGGGGGGGGGAAGGGATTTACCCTTTCTATTTCTGTCTCGGAAATGCCTTGGAAAAGAGCTGTAGGTGGAAGATGTATGGAGGGGGTGTTTGGTCGGACAACTGGAAGGGAGACCTGTGGGAAGAGCATTGCCACAAGCAGGAGGGAGCTGGACTTGAATTTCTCAGCACATTAGTCCACGTTCTGGCCGCAGGCAGCCCTTGGATAACCCCAATCCTGTACTGAAGAGGAAAAACCTAAAAGAACCCACCTTTGGGCCAGAAAGCAAGGGTGGTTGTTTTTCTTTTTAGCATGGCTCCTCTGAGCAGGAGGCACAGTGGGATGGTGGTGGTGGATAGTGTCCGAACGTGGCACAGATGCTGTGCTGGCGACAGGATCATCTTCGACCTGTTTTTGCAGCCTGTTTTTTATCTCGCTGGGGCGCACCCTCGAGCGTGGGTTAAAAGGTAGGCTTTATCTTCCCATTTAATTAAATCCTGAGGCTGCAAACAAAACTACACCGGGCGGCAAGGCTCGCTCTTAACGTGGCCTCGGTTCGCCGGTAGCTGGATTTAAACCACAAAATTGTTTCCTGTTGGCCACCAAACTGCAGGGATATGACGGTAATTGTCCTTTTTCTTATGGACCAGGCTGGAAAATAGGAGCTGAGGAACGAGACACAACTTAAGTATTGGTTTCAGTCCCTCCTTTTGCTTTCTTACACATTCCGGCATGCTTGAGGAATCGATAAATTCCATTTCCTTCCCTCCAGCAGAATCTTGTGGCTCATCGGCAAAGGTGCACCTCTTGCTTTCTCCGCTGTTAGGACCAGCTTTGGCCATAGGAGCTGTTCCCTACAACAAATTCATTGAAAAATGTGGTTTGTTTTATTTTACCTTCCACTGTTAAAAAGGGGTGGGAAGGAAATCCTTCTTGCAAGAGATGTGCAGGAGCAGCGAGGGCACAGAGATCAGTAAAACTAAAAGTACAGCTCTGGAGACTGCGTTTCTGATATATGCCCTAAGTGGAGCATTTGATTTTTGGAGGAGTTCCTCTTCTGAAGCAGTACTAAAATCTAAAAAGAAATAAAATAAAAAAGGTCAATTGACTAAAAGAGGCACAAATAGACTGCAGAGTTGATTGACAGCAGATGCAAGCCGCAGCAGTCCCCACTTCTGTGGACTCCCAAAAGCAAGCGAGGAGCTGTTGTCATGTAAATCCCGGCACTGGTAAGAGAGGTCTTCTCCAAGCCTGCCCACAAGCAGAGCAATGCAGCATCTCCCAGCACTTTGCTTGCACCAACCTTTTCTTCCCACCCTGGCCATGGGTAAACTCAGCTGATGGTTTCTAATGCGCTTTTTTTTGTTTGTTTCTTTTCTTACCTATTGGTTTTCCGCCAAGATTTTGTGAGTTTTCTTTTCCTTCCCTTCCCTTTTCCCTACCTATGTCCACTCCCTTTCTGTGTCAAATTTCCTTCAGTCATTTATTTTTCTGGTGCTTGCTCGGTACTGAAAACCTGACCCTCTGAAGCTGCAGAGAAATGCAGCTGGGCTGCGCCGGCTGCCTTCTTGATGCCTTACCTTTGTGCCTAACCCTCACTTTTGATTTTACATCAGCATTTTGGAGCAAAGGTTGGGTTCGCCCACCTGGTTTCTCCCATTTCAGCTGGCCGTCTGCTGGTTCCCTCCGCTCAGTGAGTTGAGGGTGCTGGGTTGCAGGAACAGAGCCGGGTCAAGAGGGCGAGCCCTGCCAATGCAGCAAGAATAGCAAAGCAATGCCCAAATACTGCCATTTCTGCCCAATGGCTCAGTTGTTTCTGGCTTTTTTTATCCTATCGGTGTTGGTTTCCACAGATGTCATAGCGGTGCTCCTCACCTCCAGCTTGATGTCAACAAATGTTGGGTGGGCAGAGGAAGATCATCTCCTTTAGGTCCCAGGAGGATGTCTCTGCTCTGTCTCAGCTCTGTCACTCCTCTTGCCAAGTCACTGGTGGTTCCTCCCTTGCATCCTGGGAAGCAGGGCTTGTCCCGGCACCCGCTGGCCGCAGGAGACGTAGCTTCGCCTCCAGCTGAGGTTGGGAGCAACAGATGAGGGGCTGCTCCCTCCTTCCGTCGGGTTTCTGCACTTTCCTGCCATCTTTCTCCGTTTCGCTTCTTGTTTTGTGCTCTTTCGTTTCCTTTCCTCTGCCCTCTTGGGGGTTTTTCTTGCCTCTTGCTTAATTTATTTCCATTCCTTCACGTGTCACTCTTGTCTGGAAGCAGGACTTCTGCCATTGCAGCAACTCCTGCTGCAAACCAAACCCTGCTGGCAGTATTTTCTCCCCGGCATGAGGGGAAGGTGGCCTCCCGTAATGACGTGCATCTGATGCACCCATTGGAGAGAAATGCTGTCAGCTTCGTGCAGTAGCAGGAGATGCTTCACCTTAGAAGTAAGCTGTGTTTTATCAAAAGCAGCATTACAAAGTGTGCTTTCAAGGCTGCTAAAGACCTTTCTGCCAACAGCCGGCAGGTTCTACCTGTTGCAGTAGGTCTAAGTGAGATTTAACCCAAATGATTATTTTTGTCTGCGGTCTGCTTGTTCTTAGGCTTTTTGAATAACTTTCTTCTTTGACTTTCTTTGCTTGCAACATGCACTTCAAGGACTATGTTTTGGGTTTGGGTTTTGTTTTGTGTTTTTTTTTTTTTTCTCTCCTTTGTTCTCAACTCCTACGTGTGCTGTAATCGGAGAAGAGATCTTGAGTCTATCAAGGAAGCCCGATAGCTGATGGCTATTCCAGCTAGGAAGGAAACTTCTTACTGGCAGGCGTGGGGAGAGGGGAGTTACAGGGCTTTCTAACAAAATTACTTGATTTCTCCGTCTGTGGTGTTTTCAAAAGTGAGACTGCGGAGTCGCCCACCTCCACAAAGTACCTGGACAGCCATGCCTAGCAAGGAGGAAGGTGCTTCATGGCCTGAAGACTATCGTGGTGGTAGAGCTCGTACCTTGATCAGTAGTGCTTTTTATCCAGGGTGTTCCGGAAAGTAGGCAGAATGCAAGCCAAAAATAGCGTCTTCAGTGAACTACCTAAACAATTCAATGGATTTTTTCACTTGTGCATGTATTACATGGCCTTTCAAAAGTAATATTAGGACTTGCTACCCGTGTACATCCCTAGGAACAAAAGTGTGTGTCTCTTGTTCAGAGCAACCACTTCCCCTCCTGTATTTTTTTTTTTAATAGGAAGGTTGAGTTGGTCGCCGTTACACCTCTGCTGTTGCTCTTTGTGGGACTCGTGTTGATGGCGCTGGGAGATGTGTTGTAAAACCTGATTGTGACTTTTGATCTGGCGTATGGGAAACACGTCTCTCTGCTTGTAAGGACCTGCGCTGCCGTGCAAGGACAGGAGCATGTTCTGCACATGCACTCAAGTCCCAAGGACGTCTGGAAACGCTTAGATTATTTTTTTTTAATTGCATTATACATACGTCCTGTTTGGATAGTCCCATTACTTCTTTTTTTTCCCCCTTTTTTTTTTTTTGCTGGTTAAAAGTGGCTCTGAAGACTAGGCAGCTTGCTTCCCTGGGCTGTACATTAAAATGTTTAGCGTTGCTTGCCTGTTCGGTGAGTAGTTAGGAACAAGATTAGTTTCCTTTGCAATAGCTGAAACACAGTGAAGGTGTTTGCACAGCAGTCAAGAGTTTCAAAACGCTGCGGGACATCACGGAGCTTCTTCCCTAAACACTGGAGCCTGTTGCAGCACCACGGTCTCGCCTGCCAGCTCCTTCCTTGTCCTCCCCTTGCCTGCGGAAAGACAACATGTCTTAAATGATGTGGTTTTACGGGAATTAAGTCCATGCTTAGGATTAGTTGATGCCACTAGCAGCAATTAGCATCTGAGCTAAAGCACATCTGTGTAATTTTTTTTTCTTTCTCTTTTTGAGTCTGTAGACCACTTATGCTTTTTATTTATTTATTAATTCACATACTGAAAGCCGAGAGCTCAGCTCACCTCCGCTCGCTGCATTTCTTCTGCTGACATGTCCGAACACTCCCACCTGGGTTTTTAAGCGCTTGGAAGGCAAGCTGGCTGTTTATGTGGTTTTATGAGTGGAAAGGTATGCCCTTAAGCTGATAGAAGGTTACTAATGCTTCAGGTTGCAGCATATAGGGAAGTGTGTGCTTTGCCTAAAGTTGGGACGATGCTCAGAGGACTGGAGCACCTCTCCTATGAGGACAGGCTGAGAGAGTTGGGGTTGTCAGCCCGGAGAAGAGAAGGCTCCGGGGAGACCTTATAGCAGCTTTCCAGTATCTGAACGGGGCCTATAAGAAAGCTGGAGAGGGACGGTTTACAAAGGCATGTAGCGATAGGCTAAGGAGTAATGGCTTCAAACTGAAAGAGGGGAGATTTAGATGAGATATGAGGAAGTTCTTGACTGTGAGGGTGGTGAGACACTGGCCCAGGTTGCCCAGAGAAGCTGTGGCTGCCCCATCCCTGGGGGTGTTCAAGGCCAGGCTGGATGGGGCTTTGAGTAACCTGGCCTGGTGGGAGGTGTCCCTGCCCATGGCTAGGTGAAACTAGATGATCTTTAAGGTCCCTTCCAACCCAAACCATTCTATGATTCTATGAAATGAGGCAAGAGGGAGGTAATAGCTGGGTTCATGCCCCAGTAGCAAGCAGCAGCCCGGGCAGCTCGTCATGTGCATCCTTCCTCCCTTACAGCCCATCACCCCACCTCTGGGCTGAGGTGCCAGGAGGGTACCAGCGGGATGTTTGTTTGAGGGGTCTTTATAAGATCTCTGAGGCCTGAGAAGAGGAAAAAAGTACCCAGGTGTTAATATTAGAGAGCTACTCTTTTTTGTTTTCCAGCAATCAAAGGGATGCCATAATGAGTTGCTGGAAGGCATAAGCAGAGCTGGCGAGTAGACTTGGTCACTGCTGCAGGGCTTCTGGGTGTGGGACCGCAGGATATTTACAAACAGCCTGGTTCTTAAAAACTACATGGAGATCTGAAAGTCACCTGGGCTAATTCAAAGCATGCTCAGAGTTTTTTTGTCTAACTTGTTTTTTGTTCAGTAGCATGACTCCTGTAACTCTTGGACCTTTGCATCTCTCCATCATTCGCCTGTACTGCATGGGTGGGCGTGCAAGGACAGAGGTCCAGCGGCACGGTGGGGAGATGAATCCCTGATTTTGCCTTAGATGCCCAATGCAGTGGGTCCTCATGATGCCGGCAAGCTGAGAAATTCACCCTTCTCTGCTGCCAGGTTGGCCATTGAAGAGTTGCATGGAGAAGAGCTGCATGAAGAGCTGAAAATGGGGGCTATACCTGCCTTCTACCATCTTCTCCACAGTTTTGGCAACGCAGACACCTTATGTGATCACATTTCCTAAAACCAAAGTTGCCTGATTCCTTAGCACTGATTTTTATTTTATTTTTTATTTTTATTTTTTAACTTCTATTAAAACCCCTGCTGCCTCAGTGGGGATGGAGAGCCAGGGTACAGCCATCCCTGCTTAGGCTGCAGTGTAAATCCCTCTATTTCAGAGCTTGTTACATTCCGTGTATTTGAAGTGTGTGTGTATAAATTGCAGAAAAGCCGCTGATGCTTCAGTGGAGCGTGCTTGCGCTTTTTTTTTTTTTAAATAGTGGTGAAATTACAGCAAAAACTTTATCACTGGAGACTGATAGCGCTGCCAGCATAATTCATCCTTGACTGAAACTTGGCATGGGAGGTGTTAAGCTGGTTGCAGCCCGTCATTGCTTTACATGTTGTTACTGGATGTGTGCAGTTTGGTGGCTGTAAAGATAGATAGGTTAGGGAATGGTGTAGAGTTTTGTAAAATAGAAATTCCGATACTTATGTTACTTGAATGACCTTGTGTTTTCAAGAAGGCATCTGATGTTTAGTTGAACTAGAGGAAAAACTTAGTGCAGAGCTTGTTTTCTGTGTTTAAAAACAAGAGTGAAAGGCTGCAGTATAATTAAACCACTAGATCTGCTTAAGAGAATTTCCTGTCTGTTTTTTTTTTGTAAGTATTTACCATTTTGGTATTGTAATACTGCATGAGAGCCCAAACGTTGAGTGGCTGTAAAGTTATTAAGAGGTGCTGGAGTTGAGCTTCTGCTTGTTGTGTGAAGGAGATGAAACGTAGAGAGTATCCCAGCTTGGTTAGGAACAATAAATAAAATAAAAAATTAAAGGGGAAGTGATAGGAGAGAGGGGAAAAGGGGACTAAATACGTTTTAAAGATGCAGTTAAAAACCCAAAAGGCCTTATGTGTTACATGAACAAGGATAACTTGCAGATTTTTTTTGAGGAAAAAGCACAATAAGAGGAATGTAATTTTCCTGTATCTTGTCCACCTTAATGATTTGGAGCTCAGTCCTGCTGAACTGTGGGGACTTCTCATGGAGCATCTCCAGCCTCTGTTCCCCCAAGGCGCCGGGTGTGAACATTGCGGAGGGGCAGGCTGGCGTGGGGAGGAGCCGGAGGCGCAGAGAGCACGGTCTCACAAATGCAGCCAGGAAGTTCTAGAAATACCCTGTATAAACACTGCATCCTACAGGAAGAACCCTAAAGCCCAAATAAACCATTTCCCCCTATGTCTATGTATACATAAACTCTATTAGTTTGGAAGATCTTATCAGGTCAGTGATGTGCCTTTTTACAGTAGTTCCTAAAACAAGTTATATGATAAATATAAACTTTTTTTTTGAGCTGTTCATCAGGTCTGTCTGTGCTTTTATTAGTTATTAAAAAGTCTGCGTCTCCCTTGCCTGTACGCGGAAGTCATAAACCTTCCCAGGTCAGTTCATCTGGGTAAGTGACCATTTTTGGTTAAAATCCTTCCAAGCGCAGTTACACAACTTGGTGCGGATGGGCAGACTTGATGTGTGTGTGTGTCAGGGGAGGTCTTTCCCCACCTAAAAGTTGTGTTTATATCTATGTGGTTATGTGTAGAAATGGTTAACAGACAGCAGATAAAGGGGAGGCAGATACAGGCTTATTTTGATGCCTTGGAGTGAACTCCCTGTGATTGCCATGGCCATATTGCGTGATGCTGGGCTGGACTATGTTAAAATAGTTGTGCTCGCACTACAGTGATGGTTTTACCCAACTTTTACCACCAAGGCCACATGCAGGGTCCTGCACATGGGTCGGGGCCACCCTCAGTATCAATAAAGGCTGGGGGTTGAAGTGATTGAGAGCAGCCCTGACGAGGTGGACTTGAGGGTGTTGATGAATGAGAAGCTCAACATGACCCAGCAATGCGCGCAATGTGGTAGGGGATTGGAACTAGATGATCTTTAAATGTCCCTTCCAACCTAAACCATTCTATGATTCTCTCCTGTGCTTGCACATTGAAAATTTTGTTGCTTCTCTCCTGGTTTTATTACTAGGTCCCAGAAATGCTAGTGTACCCAGGAGCCAAGATCTAGCTGGGATCTCCCAGTTTTTGGGTGTGGAGCTAGCGGTTGGTGTGCCTGTTGACCTCAGCCATGCCAGTCCTCCCCCACGAGTGGTTAAGGAGCCCTTTGAAATCACATCCTATGAATGAAAAAAATTACAGCTTAATGAAGTCTGCCACTGACCACTCATTTGGTTTGGTTCTGCACACACACCTTTAAACAAGATCCCTGAAATAAATTTCTAAGGTGTGCGGAAAAGCCCCCTTCTGCCCCTCAAACTCCCATAAACAACAAAAAAGACTGTTCCCTAAAGTTAGCAGCTGCATGGATTATTTTTGAAATGGTAATCATTAAGATCTATAAATTGAAACACGAAAAGTCCTGCCTGAGGCATTTTTATCTTGGGCGCAAGGGTTTGACTATAGAGCGCCAAAATTCTGCAGTGCTTAGTGCCTCTGTGTCCGTGTACCTGTGTTTTTCAGGAAAGCTCTAGGTGAATTACAAACTGGATTAATCTGCTGATATAATTCACTGTTCTGTACAAGAGTCATTAAAATGTACGTCTAGCAGCTTTGTTGCTTGTGGGGGTGTTTGGGTGGGTTGTTTGTTTTTTTTTCTCCTTCCCTTTACAGTATCTCTAAGGAAGTGTGGGCTACCTTTATCGGAGTATTGGTGGAATAGCTTCCCCAACCTTTCATAAGGTCGAATAAAAAAACAAACACTCCTCCTTATGGGAAGGAAGGGATGGGAAAAGAAGGGTGTTTGTGTACGCTTTCCCATTCATGTTTTAGAAAGAAAATACTTCTGGAGTCAGTGCTGTGTAACTCATGTGATTATAGGAGTTGAGAGTCCAAAGCTTAATTTGCTTTTCCAGCACTGACTTAAAGAAACAAAAGGAAAGGGTAATAGCAGTGAGCAGGAGAGCACTTGCTGCTTTGGTTTTGCCTCTGTTGGACAAAATGCACTCCACGTTCTGCAGTGGTTTAAGCAATAAAATCACTGGGTTCTTTTATAGATATTTCTTTTTGGATTATAAATGTATTAAGGTTTATGTGTTGATTTGGGGTAAGATGATACAGAGGAAAATGTGTCCTTTGTTCCAGCACTTAACTTCTGAGATTTCAGTAAAACACATACCTTTTTGTACCTTTTCCTTGCATATCAAGAAAAAAAAAACAGTTAAATATTACTAGGCTATTTCCCTCTTCTGATTCCTGTCTGCTGCAGGAATAGGAGGAATAATTTTTCACAAGACCATTTATCAGGTTGTGGTTCTACATGAGTCTGGTACCCTTCTGAAAATACTCAACTGCAAGTAGTACTTCCCTTTATGTGTTTTAAGAAGGAAGAAGTTGCTCCATCTTCTGTGCTTTTGGGGTCCGAATGGTAGAGATGGGACTAGAAATGAGCGTCCCCGGTTGGACCTTCTCCAGATGATCATTCACCTTGGGTGACTGGTGATGAGCCCTGGCTACCTACTATATGTAGTCTATACTTTAAATGTATAGGTGTTTAAAGCAGCCTGTTGCCATGTTTATCCAACAGTAAAGCAGCCCCTGCCCTGTAAGCAAGGGTGGAAAAACCCAGCTGCTTTGCAAGGGGCTCCTGGATCTGTTGTCTCTGACCCACCGTCTGTAGAACAGTTGGAGGCAATATATAACATATGCTGTTTGTGGCAATTAATGCTATAAGGGTCTCATTCAATGGACTTCCAAGGATCTAGCTGAAAACTGCTGCTGGTGGTTGCAGGGAACATGCCTGTACCTGGAAGAGGTTGTCTCTTCAGATGGTTAACATTAACTGGCCTTCAGCTATGAAGTGACCATCAAAAAGAGATCCTCATCTCATCTTTTTATGAAAGTGACAGTCCAAGTATTAGGGTACATTAAAAAATGCTTGGTAAATAGCTACCAACATTGCTTTTGAGTACGGTTAGTACTGGATTTTTTTGCAATGTATGTGGAAGTAAACATCCCTGTGTGTAACGGCAGCAGTGGGGAGAGAAGGGAAGGATGGGATGGCGGAGAAACTTGTTGACTTAGTTAGTGATGGGTCAGCAGAAAAAGTACTAGTGTGTTTTGTACTGATTCATTTCAGTTAGTGGCTTTATGAACTGCCTCAATGTGAACCTGGGCCAGTTGGGTTACCCCTTGCTCCAAGGGGTGTAGGAAGGTGATGACTGTATTTTTCTTAGACTGGTAGAAGTGAATCTTCATGTCTGCAGACAGTGTCTTCCAGTGTCAGATGGTGTGCATCTTCCTTAGCTTATCATTCAGAGCCTTGTTTCTTACCAGGTGCAGAGCACCTGGCTTTTTTCTTACCATTAAGCCTAGTATCATGGATTACTTTTGTATTCTGGCAGAATGCAGATGCCCAACAGGGTAGCGGGGGCTGTGCTTTTGGCTTCAATCCCAACTGCTAGTTCAAGCATGCATGCCAAAGGTTCATCCTCATTGCCTTACTTGCTCGATATCATCCACATGCATGATGCCAGTGCGGCTTCAGGTGACTCCAGAGGTACAATGACAGCAGTTGCATGCACTTGCTTGGCAGTGCTGAGTTGCCGTGATGTTCGTAGAGGAAAACCCTTCTTCAGCCTGGAGAAGGCTCCAGAGAGACCTTCCAGTCCCTAAAGGGGCTACAAGAAAGATGGGGAGGGACTCTTGATCAGGGATAGGATGAGCGGTGATGGTTTTAAACTGAAAGTGGGGAGATTTAGATTAGATATTAGGAAGAAATTCTTGACTGTGAGGGTGGTGAGACACTGGCCCAGGTTGCCCAGAGCAGCTGTGGCTGCCCCATCCCTGGAGGTGTTCAAGCCCAGGCTGGATGGGGCTTTGAGTAACCTGGTCTGGTGCGAGGTGTCCCTGCCCATGGCAGTGGGGTTGTTCCTAGATGTTCTCTAAGGTCCCTTCCAACCCAAACCATTCTGTGATTGTATGAAACCCAATTCTGCTTTCTTCCATGAAGTGGTGGGGAGTACAAGGTCACGCCGAGTCCCTGTTTGCAAAATAGCCAAAGAAAGGGATGCTTTGGGTTTTGCAAGTTCTTTAATTGAAAGAAGCTCCGAACAACTGATACCTGACTGCTTTTGTAAGCTGTTGCTTCCTTAGGTGGATGGAATAAATGCTCAGCCTCTTTGCTCTACTTCTTCATGTGACACTTTTCAGCAGGAAATTTATGCTGCTGCCTGAACTTCTGAGTAAAACCAGCTCCTCAGGACAGAAAAGGGAAACTCCTTGAGAGCACTCTCCAGTATCGAAATGCACCGTATAAAAGCATGTTTGTACATTTCGTTACGCGAAGGAATTCCTGGCCGTACCCAGCCTTAAGTAAATAGCCAGGGAGAGGCGACTGCAGCATGACGGATGGCTGTGGTTGGCGAGGAAAGGCGCGCGGCGTGTAAGTCCACAGTGCAAAGCAAACGAGAAAGGGAACCACGCTGCGTTTTACAGAAGTGGTGTTGTGTTAGGAGAAGACTATCCAGTGCCTAAAGCTGTGCACAAAGTCTTCTGCAATAAGTACAGAAAATGCGGAAAGGTGTTCTTCAATCCATAGGTAAATTTTTCCTGTTATGTCTTGCATTACAAGAGACTTGAAAATGATAAGTCTTCATCAACGAGAGGGAGTAATCCATTGGGATGCTTTGCTGATTTGATGTTCAACTTCAAATTCTGGGCAGAAAAAACCTCTGGAAGCTTAAAATCCTTTTCTAGAGGATGCATAACATAAGGTCCAGGGAAGTCCTACCTGTAGATTGCCTGAGATGCCCTGGGTTGGTGAGGTGGCAGAAAACCAAGTAGAGTTTTCCTTGGATGGCTCCAATAGGAATGTGCCTGGTTGAGCACCTGGTTCAGGCATGTCTTGCTGTATAATTCATAAAGGGGATTCAGAAACTCCCTTGACGGGAAAGGTAAATTTTTAAAACCCAGAGAAAACTCAAGACTGGAGAGGGAGGAAAATGTGGCTCGTTGGAAAGTGCTGCGTTGCAGGGAATGTGAACCTTGCTGTGCAAGAAGCTGAAAGGTTGTGCCTGTTCGCTGCTTGTACACGTTCTTGCTATTTTATATTTAACTACAGAAAATTGTAGACCTTAAATATAGGGAAGGAAATACTTAAAGGCTAAAATCCAGTCTCTGTGTACAATTTGTTTTATTTTGGAACATCTCAAATACAGGAACTTCTTTGCAGGAATGTGGCTTTGTCATTCGTGATCTAATTAAAATGCTAAATATACTAACCTCTTTTGTGCTGAAGGAATATGTTTGCTTATGTATGTGGTAACTTCCCTCTGCAGGATAGTCTTAATTTTCTGAAGAGTGGCTTGTTGTAAAGGTCAGAAGGCGGTTACCGTCTTCCCTCCGATCAAATGTGTACAGGCAGACATGGAAAAAGTCTCTCTGAGATTGGGCTTTGTGGTTTTTTGTACAAAAACACGCAACAACCTGGCACAGGGATATATAAGCTTGTAAGAAACCTGTTTATATAAGGAGCTATTTCCCACATGTTTGGTGACTGGGAGGCGGTTGCAGATAGTCTCCTGCCCTGGCGCGGGTGGCAGCCTGTGGAGGCCATGCCTTTGGTGGCACCCTTTCATTGCGACACTTCAAGAATGAGGTTTGCAATGACCTCCGTCGGCATGTTGGTGCAGATGTGCTTGGTAGCGTCAAGGTTTTGGTAGCGTCAAGGTTTTGGTAGCGTCAAGGTTTTGGTAGCGTCAAGGTTTTGGTAGCGTCAAGGTTTTGGTAGCGTCAAGGTTTTGGTAGCGTCAAGCATTGTGCAGACTTTCTTCCCACATTGCATAGCACAGCCCTCTTGACTTATGTTGTCTATGGCTGTAGCTCTAGTTTTGTGACCACTTTTTGCCATTTAGGGCTCCTCTGTGTTATGGATTATGCGTAAATTAGTCTGCTCATGTCATGGAGCAGAATTGTGGCAGAGTGGATTTTTATTTTATTTTTATTTCTTTAGCTAGGCAGTGTGCTGAACGTGTTCTTCCTTTTGGCTAAAATTAAACCACCTCCCCACCCCAAGCTGCTCTCCTACCCTTGGACCTCCACCACGCAAGGCATGAGAGACATGCGGAGCACACCACTGGTTGGCGCGATATTTCAATTAACTATTAAATTCTTTAGCCTGGGATATGACCTAATTAAGCTTGAAGAGCTGGCTTGCTCCGGGTGCATAGAAAGCCTGCCCGAACAAGCACTGGGATACCAAGAAAAAATTACTCCATATCAAAGGAAAAGCTTAATTTTAGCCCTACAAATCTAAATGCAATGTAGCACCTTCAGCAGCCCATGGATGTGGGTTATAGCGCTGACAGCTGTTAGCAGGTTAAAGTCAGTAAAATCTGTTATTTGGAAACAGCATGGGCACTGCTGGGCTCATAAGAACCATCCATGCCCATTTCACAGCAGCATTTCAGGAAAGCAAGTGAGGAGCCACTTTGAGCTCACAATGCCACTTTCTTGGCAGAGGGTCACAAGGAGGTCTGAAGCGCTCTCCAGGAGTGGGATTTTTGGAATAGTCCCCGTACCATCCTCCATACCAGCAACAGCTGGTCATCGTAGGCATGATGGGCGTCCGGGGTCCCTGGCACCAGAGCCCAGCCTTCCCTGTTGCTACCTTGGTTGGCAGGAGAGTCCAGAGTCTGCAAGTGCCATGGAAATTTTTAAAGCTGCTTGATTTTTTTAATTAATATTTTTTGTTTTATTTCTGGTGTCACTGGCATGCATCTCTGACTTCCTGAATTACCCATGGACTTCAAACACTGGTTAATTTAATGTATGAGGCAAAAACACCTCGTGCAGCTGGGGCAACGCAAAGCCAAGAAGCCATGAGATACCCCAGAAGAGATGCCCAACACCTTCAGCACTGGCATTGTGCACCACATGCTCTGTTACCAGGGCTGCTGAAGCTTGGAAGTTTTTTTGGAAGACTGGGGGCTTTTTTGTCATTTTATTGTGCTTTTTTTGTTACTTCACACTATTTTTATAGGCTTTGAAGAAAGAAACGGACTTGAAGAGCCCATCAATGACTTCTGAAAGTACCTGTTGAGTATTGGCAGATGATGGAAAAAAATAGACTTGTATTTTGCTAATTGGCTCACACCTGATGAACTGCCATTATGGCGGGAGTCAAAGTTTGGTATTTTTGTGGATCTATTGTCTAGGTTTTTTTTGGTGGCTCAGTCCTTCATCTTCATCTAGAGCAAAGAACGGGTGAAGCCAAAATATCTGGACATCATTTCAGGGTTGGAATGACGTTTCTGGGTGATGTCTCATGGTGCAAAGCACAGGGAACCTTGGCGAGCACTGAATATTGGGTGCAGCTTCTCACTGCCACCTCAAATAGTTAATTAGCTGGAGAGTGTGAACCTTAACAGCGCTCTGGATAGTGATTTCCTGGAAGCTGGCGCTCAAGGACTCTGTCTGTGTCTGTTGTTATTATTCCAATTTCTGCTTGTAATTGATGTGAGTTGGTTAATTACCAATACCATCAGTTAACACGAGGAGCTACAAAGTAGTGTAAAACACTTCCTCACGCAAAACCCTGGTTCACTAACACATGTGGGAGGCAAAAATTAGGAAAGACGAACAGCTGACCTTCTTGGGTGTGCAGTGATTTGGCAGGGTCTTAATGTACGTAATCACTTGAAAAAGGAATGTGGATTGGCGTAATGCAGGTACCCCCGAGCTAGCCTGGTGGGATCAGGTGGGCTTTTGAGCACAGACCTTCGCTTATCCCTCATCACTGGGGTGCATGTTGATGCTGCTACAGTGGCATCAAGCGCATCGGCATTTCTCTAGGCAGGAATAATTTGTGTGAACTGAAATTTTGAATTGTTTTCAGAGTCAGATCGTTGCTTCTCTGATCTTACTGCAGTTTAATTGATACTGTTGTTATAGTCGGTTGCTGTCCTAGTTGATAGGTACAAAACAAGAAATCAAGTGGTTTGGTATGGTCTGTGTCAAGCAAATAGCAAATGCTTAATATTTAATACAATGTATAGATATTTATATGTTTATACAAATGTTCCATGCAGTAAGCATGCAAATAACATCTAGGTCTTCACTGCAGTTGTGGTAGAGGTCAAGTCCAAGTGGAAAGTTGGGTTGATAGTATTGCACTTGCTTTTTTTTTTTTTAATGTAGATAATTTTCCCCCTAAAATTAACTAACATCTGCTAACTAATGTGGAAATTTAATTATATTTCCTAAGCGATGAATGCCCTAGTTCAAAGGGATCACTTCCAGTGGACAAAAATAATCCAACTATATATGGTACTAAAGAGCGAAATGACGAGAACATATTAGAAGCATAAATATTTAAACCTTTTTTTCAGGTTAAGTTAAACTTAATTTCTGTACTGATGGCTCTCTATGCTCTGGGAATTCTGCAGACAGATGTGAGCTTAATTCAGCTCTTAGGGTGGCATTCAGTATATGTGCGTAGCATTGGCTGCAGTGGGAATGATCTAAATTTCTTGCAGGCTTTTGCAAGGAGGTGGAGAAGTTCCTTCAATATGTTCCTGGATGAGGACAAATTGATGTGGTGTCCCTGTCCCCTACTTTTCCCACTTCCTTTAATAGCAGAAGAACCCTGGGCAGTGCTGTGTTTCAACCTGATTCACTGAAGTAGGATAACTTATAAGGCATGACACGAGGCCAAGGGCTCCTCGTGATGCCACCGTGAGCTAGCACGAGATGTTTCTGAGATGAAAGAAAAGGTTAGTGCCTCTGGACAAAGCAGTGGTGTCTGTTCAGCTCTGGGGACTTGTGATGGTCCCAAAATAGTTGTGTCACCAAGTTGTTGGAGAAGCAGTGGTTGGCCTTCAGCACATCCCTACTCCATCCTTCGAGGAACTGTAATTCATGGTGGTGGTAGCTTTCTTTTCATTGGAACAGAAACCAAGGCAGGAGAGTCCAGAACCGCTTTTCTTGATAGTTTCTGTTTGTGGTGAAACCCTTTGTTTCCAACTAGAACTATTTTAATATCGAGTATTATAGTAAATATACCAAAAATACATATCTGGGGGGGAGCACCTTCATCCTGTGGCTGTGGGGGGAAATGCAACAGCAAAATAACTTGATTTATTGGTATCACCTACAGAACATTGTCCATGCAGCAACAGCTCTTGTAATGCCTTTAAATGAGGTGAAAACTGAATAACAATGTTGGCTAGGGAGGCAGCTAATCCGTGATGTGCAGGATGGCCTGCCCGGACTGACAGCTCTGGGGACTTCGGTGAGGAAACTCTATGCAGCTGCTTTTGTATAGAGAATAGGGTGACCTGCAGATGGAGGCTTTTGCTGGTGTCTTAAGCTTCAGAAAAACAAATATTCCCTCAAAATAACATTAAAAAAAACAAACTTCCACTTCTTCCTGTTTTTATAGTTCGCTTATTTCCTCAGTGTCATGGTTTTGTGTCCAGTACTGTAGATTATTAATCTTCAGAGGATCAGGACCTTCGTAGAAGTATTTCCTGTACATGTTTATCTGTCTCTTTAACAAATTAGTATCTACTTGTTCTCTTCTGAATTTTCCTGCAAAGAATAGGAAACTCTCCCTTAATAATAAGACTTTTTACTAGAAAAAATATCCAGATGAATCCCTGCCAGGGGTTAAAGTATCTTTTGTATGACTTAGTCGATGGCATCCTTTAGGACATCTGCGAGTAGCCCCAAATTCCAGGGGTCACTGTCTTTGTGTTGGTTTTGGCGAAGCATTGTTTCAGCTAAACTTCGTTTATTTGGTTGTTAGTGCATCTGGAGGTCTTCTGTCCAAGTGTTACCTAGACTCCTAGAAGAGGGATGCTGCTACATCTACAGCTTGTTTTCAGACAGCCATGGATTTACACCTAGTTAATTGGCAAGGTGAGCGTTGGCCATTAGTCAACAGAGAAGTGCCTGTTTTCTACATCCAACTCTGTGCTGCCTTATAATGGGATGGAGGCAATCTTTTCAGCCGCTGCACTAACTTTTGTTACTTTTAGCTAATCTCAGCTCAGCTTTTAAATGCATGCATTAAATACGTGCGTTTAAATATATTCCTCCTAAAACATGCATGCATGCGTGTGGTGGATGGGGACTCAATTCCCAAGTTCTCCATGGACTTGTTACAGCCTGAATACATCTGGACAGGCTGAAGCGAGGATGCGGTTTCTCCGTTCTACTTCAAAGTTGATGGTATGCATCATCCATGCATCTCCAAGGGAGAGTGTTGTCTTGGGATGAGTAGATGGCTTCCCACCTTGGCTTTCTAGTTCGGATGGAGGTGTCATCATCTGACTTTGTCACTGAATCCGCTGAAGCTGAGTCTGTTACGCCGCCCATAACTCAATGCCGGTGCTGGCACCGCCTCGGGTTTCCATGGCACGTGCTGGGTTGCATCAATATCCACAGTGTTGGCGTGGTGGCTCATCCAGGGCTGTCCCTCCCCACGGTGGAGGAAATACGGCTTGGGCACCTGCCTCATCATGGTGTTAGCGCTAATAAAAAGGCATCCCTGGACGAAGAAGTAGCTTGTGGGTCCTTCAAGGCATAACACTTTGAATTGCCTCTTGCCCCACCTTGCAAATTAATATTGGAAATAGCACTTGATCAGACTCAGAAAGGCCCGTGGGGGGTACTTTTTTATTTTATTTTTTTTCAGACAACTTGACAACTCATGATTTCCCATCACGGTGTGAATTGTTTAGCAAAGCTCATATTCAACTTGCTTTTGGGCAGTGCATGCCGGATTTCTCTCCCTTAGCATGCCAAAATGCCATTGCTGTTTTCTCTGAATATTAATTTCCAGTGGACAACAAGGCCTTGCAGGGCCGTCTTGGCACGTCGCGGTTCTATCGCTGTCTTGTCTGGGAGCCAAAACATCCTGCTGGAGTGCTGGGCTGCCCTCCCTTTGCATGAATAGAGCAGAGACCCAACTTCAGAGCAGGGCTCTTCCTTTCCAAAATTTCTCTTGCTCCAAGATACTAGTGGACACAGTGTCAGAGGCAGGGAAATCCTAAGCAAGGAAGCCAGAGACTATTCATAATATAACTGGATGAAACCTCATTAAGGGAAAAGAAAACCAAGTTCATAGGTGAGGCATCAAAGGATAACTGTGCACCTCCTGTTGCTTTCACGTCCTTGGTAAACAGGAACTAAAACCCTAGTTAAATCTGAGTTTAAGGGGAGGGGAAAAAAAAGCCATTTTGGATTGAGATAAACACTTGCGGTTCCATTATCTGCTGAACACATGTAGAGTGGTGGTAACACAGCTTGAAAGAGTGAAAAACAAATGGGAAGTTGGGGGAGAAAAAAAATTGGGGTATATCTTCTTCCTCCCTTCTAGACATGACCTTAGTAATTTATTGGGGGTGGGCAATGTATAGTATAGATGGGGCTTTGCCCAAAGATAAAAGGTGAATGCTTTCTTCTCGCAGAGAAGCTGTGGCTGCCCCATCCCTGGAGGTGTTCAAGGCCAGGCTGGATGGGGCTTGGAGCAACCTGGCCTGGTGGGAGGTGTCCCTGCCCAGGGCAGGGGGGTGGAACTAGATGTTCTTTAAGGTCCCTTCCAACCCAAACCATTCTGTGATTCTATGTGCAGCAAGAAGATAATGTCACTTTTCTTCACTATTTGCTTTTTGATGTTTTTAAGCAGTTTTGGGTTAAAAGCATGCTTAAACAGAGTGATGGGGCTTGTTAAATGAATAAGCTTGGATAAGCTGTTACAAGGTATTTTCTAAGCTCAAGCAGTTTTTTTGGTCTTGTGTGGGGCATTGGCGTTCTGGTATTCCCTGATTAAACACAGATGGTTGAGATTGCAGCTTCATGAGCAGGATGAGAAGCTTGTTCACCATCTATGCTGTGCAAATGAAAGACCGTGGAAGGCTGCAGTCACCCTCCAGTATGCCAGAGGACTCCAGCTATCCCCAGGCAGATGTACCAAAACTTACCTTTTTGGAAGAAATTGGCATGAAAACACGAACATGCCATATACTGAACAGCTCATCCTCGCCCATCAGAATGGGAATACAGGATGACTCCCAGGTGATCTCCCCTGATGGACTTCTCTGCTGTATGCCAACAAAATTGCTTTTGCCAGTGATCTATTCAGCAGGCACTGAATCGTCTAGCACTTAAAAAAGCTGCCTGTTAAAATGGAACGCAGGAAACAGAAGCCGTTAAATGCGAGTGACACTTGTGACCAGGCAAAGGAAGAGAAGCATGCAACTGCTGGCAGCTTGAGGAAACTTCGCTTGTTTGTTTGTGATTTTTTTTTTTTTTCCAAAGCTCCTTCAGCTTTGCAAGGGAAGCGATGGCTGAGATGTAAACAGGAAAGCTGGCTGCAGGGAGAACAAAGAAAGAGGTTGGGAGATGTGCACGTTTGGCCACAGGAAACCGAAGGTATTGGTGAGAAGTGTCTGGCTGCCGTAGGACTTCAAGAATAACATCAGAAAGCTTAGTAATAGTTAAAGCTGGGTGTCCTGGTACAGGGCAGGCATGGCAAGGCTTGCAGTAATCTGTGCAGGAGGGGAAACCTGCCCCATACCATTTCTGTGCTCTGAAAGAAGCAGACTGCGAGACTCACTATCCTAAATGAGCAATAAAATAATTCCCACGATACTAAAAATGAAAGCAGAATCATAAGCATTAACTGTCTTCCTTTAAGTCTACAAAACAGCAGCTCATTCCTGAGAGCACGGGAAAGAGCTGGGCAAGGTACATCTTAAGGACAAGATAATGTTTTACTAACGCTTACAGAAGAAGCAGCGTGATCTTGAAAATTCAAGCTGGTTGGCTTAAGTCAGTCCCCAGCAAAACCGGGGGCTGGCTGAAAGGAGGTGCAGTCGCCATCAGCAGGAGTGTATGAACTTGGAGCTGGTCAACACAGTTTTATGGAAGAATTCAGTGGATTTAAATATCTAGGTGGGTAAAGGTTATCATATCGTGGTGCTTGCCTCTTGGGCTGGTGCATTGTGCTGCCTTTGCAGGCGCTTTTATCATGGAGGATTGAGTCCTGGCATGAGGGCTTTGCGACAGATAGCGCTGACCCTCAGAGCAGCAAAGACTATTTGAAATCTGGAAAGAAAAAATTGAAGACAAGAAAAAGTATATACGTGGTCTGGGGTACACATAATTAATCTGAGAGTACTTGCATTTGAAAAAAAATTGTCCTACAGGAAGGGAAAGCGGTGGTTAGAAGTTAAAAGAAGATTCACACTTAAAAAAAATAATTTTTTATATATATATATTTTTAGGGATGTTGTGGATTCTTCATCACTTGAGATCTTTTGCAGATAAACTGGAGTTAAAGCTGAAATGAAACAAAAGTTTTGATTTAGAAACAACCAGCCAAGGCAGGCTCTTCAACCTGTGTTGTGAGTGATCAGTGTTCTCAGGCGGTCAGAGGTACAAACCCATTCGTGGCATTCCAGTCTGGCCAGTCTAGGAGATACCGATACAAGAAAAACGCAAATTCAGATGCAAACCGTGGAGAGGCAGGACATCAAAAACACCTCACCTTTAAGCTAAGTACTTAAGTGGGAAAAAAGGGAGGAGGAAGGTCTTGGTTTTTTACTAGCTTTTTTTTTTTTACCAGTTTTTTATCAAGAAAATGAAAATTTGCAGCCTGCCCTGTGATAATGGAGTCCGTGTCACAGGAGTAAAGCGAAGTACAGGGTTAGATTTCCTGGAGTATATCACAGCTGTTTGTCCAGGTATTAATTAGAAACTACGGAGGAAGGGTTTAATTAGAAGAAAAGCACACGAGGCTTTTCCGGCGTGGGGGAGCTGGGTGCACGTCATTTGTGTAACCTCTTTTCTGGTCATGGATGTTTATTTGGAGTCAAGTAAGACGCTCTGGGCAGCTTTCCTTTGATCTGTCTGCAGGAAAATTAAATCCACATGGCCTCCACCCAGAACCTTTCTGCATCCTGGATGGAAATACCCATCCATGCTGGGGTCAGTGTTTATTGTCATCCATATGTACAAAGGTCCATTCATCTATGAGAATGATGTGTCTGTCCAAGGCCTAAGCTTTAAAACACCCAGAAAGGAAAAATGGTTCTTGCGAGCTGTCAGTCACGGGGAGATGAGCTTTTTAAACTGGTATATAAGGAGTTGCCTTGGTTTACACAGTTTGAAGTGGCGAAGAAATGCTGCCTTCAACTTGCCATGCTCATTTAGCATCTCTGTGATTTATAAATAGGTTGTGCCTTTGCTAGGACCTGGGATTGCACTGTATGTAATGATCTGGTCTGGCTGGGACGATGAGCCCAGCCTGGGCAAAGCAATTGCTGCCAGATGTTAATGGCAGGATGCTCCTGCCATGCTGGTGGCTTGCAGCTTGCCAGAGCCAACTGCAAAAGGAAAAAGGCATGGATCCTCTCTTGTTTCGGATCAGATGATGTCTACAAGAGATTCAATACTGCAGCTTTCCTCTTTCCTTAGCTGTACTGGAGTACTCAGGGTGCATTTGTGCCAGGGAAGCGTCCTGCTCAGTGATGCCTAACATCTGCGTGAAGTCTATATTGAGAAATGCATAAGCAGAATCGAGCTGTGCCATGACCAGAACTGCTCCTGCATGGGCTTTTGTGGACCGTCTATCCCCCAGCAGAATCCTCAGCTGCTGAAGTGCTATTCAGCTGTACTTTTCATAATACCTTGCTTTTGTGCTGGCAGAACTGTACTCTAGTTTCATGGAAAATACAGATAGCATTGTAATGGTGGGTAGGGAGGAGCATTTCAGCGCTCCTGAATATTCAGCAGTCCCAAGCACATCATGAATGATGTGAAATCATTCCTAAGGATCGGCTTTTGTGCCCTTTCTCCTATTTCTCCTGCATTTTCAGCTCTTCCCTGCAATGCAAGCTGAATGAACACTGTATTCAAGAAAACTTTGTGGGCAACAGGGACAGCATGAATGAAACGGGTGTCTCTGGAGTGCTGGACAAAAAGCTACACTGACCATGCCTATGAAGTCTTTTGGGGTGGGTTGTTTGTTGGGTTTTTTTAAATTAAAACAAAAATGGAGAAAAGCACCCTTCTTTACCCCTCAAAAGGCGGAGTAAGCTATGTTTAGGCGATACTGCTATAGGAAATCTGAATGCTACACCTGAGGTAGCTTGCCTGGTATTCCCAAATGATGAGACATTACAAGTTTCGGAGTGTCCTATACAGACCTGGGGCTGCAGATACTTAGAAGCCAATACTGCACCCAAATTCTGTGCTGAAACATGTTTTTGCGTGGTTCACAAGCTCTCAGGGCTTGGTCCTGCGCGCTTTGTCAATGCTGTGCTGCAGAAGTTCACCCCATTAATACGACTGTCATTAACGAGGTGACCAAGTTTCATTCAGTCACAAATACTCCAGCAGGTCCAGTGAAACTGGGCTCCTCTTGCTCCATCCACAGTCTCGGCTCTTTGAACCGTGCCTGTGGTTGGCCAGCAGGCAGCGGAAAGCAGATTCACTGCCTTGTTGGCTCTCCCAGTTGTAACGTTTAGATTTCTAATGGCAAAACCTTGTAGCAGCATGCATCTCATGGGAAACTGGGGAAAATATTAGTGTATTAGAGCAGCCACTCACCAGTCCAAGCGAGGAAACACACAGAAGCTTTGGAGGATATTTCACTGTAGAACCAAGCTAGTTGTGATGAGTGTGACAAGGCGATGGTGGGCAGGGCAGGCATGAAGGGGAAATAAATAAATCAGAAGTGTGGCAGCATTGCCAGCCCTGGAGCTGAGGGTTGTTAGCGTAGCCTTAAGTTTAAAGAACATCTGAAAAAGCGAGAACCCAACCAGTGATTCAGTTGATGCTAACAACTATCTGGTGACTTGATATCCGCTTCCCTTCGGAGAGAACCCTTGGGAGTAGGGTTTGAAGCTGACCAAATTAGGTGGTGGTTCTTCTTCTTGGCTGATGCAACAGCTTCTCAGTGTAGACGGAAAGCCAGGGCATGGCTTGCTCCAGTTGCATCCCTATGGATGGAATACGCTGTAAAACAGAGAGCTTTTCTGTGTCTTGTATTTTCATGTGCAGAGCGTTTTTCACCCTGCGTGCCCCTGCTCCTGGCACACCAGCAAACCGGTGATTTTGCAGAAAATACCCAAGTTGCGGCTCAGCCCAGCCCTGTGAGCTGAGAGCTGCCCTGCGACGCCATGTTCGCTTTGCAGCCTGATGGCTTTTCTGTCTAAATCCGTCTTTGGATGTGTAATGCTGGGATTCTGTCTGTTAATGGTGCCGCCTGATGTTGGTGCTCAGTCCCGTGTCTCACTGTGGGCTGTACTTCGAGTTTCCAGGAGGACCAGTGGCGGGCTGGTCCATGGAGCAGTGGGAAGGCGAGAGAACAGGGCAGCTTTGGGGAGATGTAACCGCTCAAGCTGTTGTTTCAAAAACACGATTACAACACAGCTTATTCAAAGATAGTTTTGTCTTTCACTAGGAGGCTAATTTCATCATCCCTTGGGAGAAAGACTTTAGAAACTGGACTTGCAGCAAAAAGGGCTTTAATTTTTCTGGCTGGTGTTGCTTTGGACTTGTGTGCAGAGTTCTTGCTGGAGACAGCTGAGGACAGAGATGATGAACATGAGTGTAAAAGCAGCGCTGTGGAGGGAAGCAAGGCGGCACGTCCTGACACATCTGGGTAGGACAAGTTGTAGACTGGGCATGTGCAATTAAAATTTAAAAAAAAAAAAAACAACTTTTTTTTTTTAAAATTAGTTGTCTCTGACCAGCTAATGATTTACCTAGTGGTTGCAAATGCACTTCTACCAAAACAGAGGACCCTTTGCCCATTAAATTAAAGACATTTTTGTGTTGTATATTGAAATATGGTATACACAGCTGTCACTTGATCCCACTATAACAAACTTAAAACACTGCCTGTTGCCTTCAGTGTGCCTTTGCACTGTAGCTTGATTCCAGCGTCGTGACAAAATCCAGCCAAGCTGTGAATAGGTGCCTGCAGCTACACCTCAGATGAGAAGCAGCGAAGAAATGTTTCTGTCCTGGAGACTTGGGATGTATTCAGCATCCTCCGTGCAGCCTGGTGTCCATACTCTGCAACTGGGTTCAGGCCTCAGTGGTCTCCAGCTCAGGGTTTCCATCATCCAAGCTTGCAGTTTTCAAGAGCATGTGTGATTTTAGGTTATTATGTCTGTAAATTCAGGGTGCAGCTTTCCTAAAGGGTGCTTTCATGCAGCATCGCCTTGGCCGCTGTTCTCCATTCTGGGAAAATGGGAATTTTTTGCCCCAAATTGAAGTAAAAACAGTTTGGATTTGAGGAAGGCAGAAGCAGCCGAGCCTGGAAACACCTCAGTTAGCTTTCTTCCCCTCTCCTGTCTAGTCATCAATGTAGATTAGTTCTGAAATGAGGCAAGCATTTTTAGAAGCTGCTTTCAGAGTTCCAATGTCACAATTTTTATTCTTGTCGTTGGTGCCGAGGCAGTTCTTGAGCAACATTTCTGCTTTAAAAAAAAATGAGAGGGCATTCAGGGATGATTGTGTGACTTCTGGTGGGGACCCGCGCTGGCTGAGCGAGGAGTTAAACAAAGCAGCTGTGAAAAGTTTTTGAGCACCAAAGTGAGCTCTTGAGACCTTCCACCTGAAATGAAGCTCGTGGTTCGGGATGCTGCTGTGCTGGCACTTCTGCCCGCAAAGGTATGGGTATGCAAGGACACAGAGCTGGTATCTGGTTGCAAACTGGAAATACTTAAAATCCTGTTAAAAGCTGTGATGGAGGCTGGTTCATGGGGAGGGCTGAGTGCTTCCCCCCAAGCCTGATGAGCTGTTCGGACCTGACCCTTGGTCCCAGCGCTGTGTTAGCAGCTTTCGGGGAATAAAGTGCAGCCCAGGGTTGCCGGAGGAGGTGACGCTCGCTTTCAACTTTGGACCTGTTTGCAGTCCTGGGTGGACGGGTGACGTTCCCACCGGTCTGGTGCAACCTCCCAGCAGCATGTTTCCTGTGTCAGCCGCTGCTGAACGCCCCCGTTATTGGTTTATGGCGGTTGTATCATAATTATTTTATTTTTTTCCCCAGCCTTATAAGCGGGGTGGGGAAGCGAGGATCTTTGCTCGCCGGGAGGATGTTGGGAATGAGTAATGGTCCGGCCAGGGCTGTAATATGCAGAATACCTCTGGGATGACTCACCCGGTACAATGCAGCACATCCCTCAAGAAGACTGAATCACCAAGCGGGGAAAAGCCGCTTGCTGGATTGCTTGGCAGCAGCCAGCTGGGACGCCGGGGCAGCCAGCGCAGGGCGGGAGGCTGGTAGTGGCAATGACGGTAAAAGGGAGCAATTGGGGTGGAAAATGTAGAGGAAATGGCATCCCCCAGCAGGTATGTGCATGTGCTCTCGCCGAGGATAATTTAATATTTTTTACTCTTGGGTTTTTTTTCCCTCCGCCTCCCCCCCCATCTGCCCCCACAGCCCTTCTGAATCTTCTAAATCAGCATATAATTTATCAGTGAATATGTATGACTACTTCTGTGAAACGCAGGCTTTCTTTTATGATTACATTTAAAAATTTTTTCAGCAGTAGCAGTTTAACGTACACCCTCTCTTAAATACCAAGGGGGAAATAGATGAATCTGCTTCCCTTGATGTCCCTCGCCATGGATGCTTACTGGGGTTGGGGGGCATTAAAGAGAGGTGGAAGGCAAACTCAATGGCCGTGCTGGTTTTGATGTAGTTTAAAATGTTGTCTTTTATTCTATTTTTTTAAAATGCATTTACCTGGCAAAAGATAAAAACCCTTTAGGTTTAGACCACAGTTATCCTGCTTAGTCCCTCCCCCCTTCTCTGATACAGATTCAGCTGGAATTGAGTCAGAGAAAAATTTTTTTTATATTATATTTGCAAAATATTGTCTGCCCTTTGTAGTTGTATCGTACGTGTCACAGAGGATGTTTACAGCGGGATAAATATAGTTGCATTCTGCACTCATCAAAATGGAGGAGAGTGGGGGAAAATGCGAATTGCTTAGAGTGAGCAATTTCTGGGTTTTTTTTCCTTGTCTTTGTAAATTTTGATCTTTTCAGAAATGCTATGTATATGTGTGTGTGTTCATACATAATTGTTTTTATGTGCTGGACTATCATTGATTCTGTAGCTGAAGATAAGTACCCTTTGCCTTATTTTGACTGGCGCTGTAATAGGGCTGCGTTAGGACGGGCAGCACTTAATCTGCAAAACGTGATGTTATATGGCAGTGACGGGATACCTTGTCTGGGTAGCGTGTTTGGTGGCATCACGGCAGTCTACAGCGTGACAGCAAAAACTCGTTGGATGGGGAAGAGGGTCGCGTGGAAATAGTGTCGTCTTGTGAATTGAATAGATTTCTGCATTACATTCCTCTGTAATTTTTGTCAAGTGATATCAAATTCTAGTTTCATTTTTACAGAATAAGGAGGGTGATAAAACTTACAAAGCTGGAATGCAGTCGCTGTGCTTGTTTTCTTATTTTTGCTTATTACCGTTCATTAGCTAACATAGGATAACAGTAACAGAGTGTTTATGGTCAGTATATGTTGGGAAAAAGTTAGGGTAGAACTTGGTTGTGGCTTCTTTCAGGGGAGGGGAAAGAAAAAAAATCAATTCAGGATGTAGATCTCATGCAACTACCTGTTTGGCTGGCTAAGCTTTTATGTGATTTTTTGCTTATCTTGCATGTGATGTAAAACAAATACCATCTGTCATGCAATAGCAACTTCCTTTCTCATTACAGTAAATGATAGTACTAATTAGCTTTCCTTGAAATCTGTTAATATTTTGTACACTTGCACGAGAATAGGAGGACTTGAGTGTGCAACTCTTGGCTGTGCCACATGCCGGCTTCATGAGCTGCAGGATAAATTGCTCAAATGCATTATCTTATTAAACTGATTTTTATTTTTTTTGTTGTTTATTTTGCTACTCCTTACAGCTTTCCAAGGCATACTGACATGTGCAGCTATGACGATTTATTGCTGAATAGGTCCATTAAACAATTTTGGAGAAAAGTTTTTTGTTTTGTTGTTGTTTTTTAAATAAAAGCAAACCTGTAATTTGCGATCACTGACAAAGCAGCCACCGTGCAAAGCTGCGAGGAGGCTGGTCCAGAGGTAATTCAGTTCTCCAGTGAGAAGGAGGTTCACTGTGATATTTTTGAAGAGGTTTCATTAAATGGTTGTTCATTAAAAGTTTTGTCGTTAACATGCGTCCCAGTGGTGTCATGGCTGTCTTTTAGAAAAAGAATAATTCTGGAGGTGTGTTTCTAACATCTTTTGTCATGGGTTTCGATAGTTCTAACACAGTTTCAACAATATATTACATAGATGCTTTAATATGACTGCGAGTAGTAAATAAGTCTGCCCCTTATGCAGTTAGACTTTCATTTTAATTCAATATTTTTTGTGTAATAAGCTAATTTCTGGGGATAGCCCTTAAAATCCGTGTGCTTGAGCTGTGTCAGTGGATATCTGCTTGCCTGTCAGCGTGTTTGCAAGCCTGCTTTTTTTCCTAAAAAGGCGCTTGCCGGTGCGTTTGGGGTTTTGCCCACATGTACGGTGCTTTGTGGGGATGGCCGGGCAAGCCTGGCGCAGGAGGAGAGGTTATGCCAGCCGAAAAAACAGGTTTAGCCCATGGAGGGCTAAAACACCCAAACCTACAACTCTGCGAATAGCAGTCGCGTTACCCTGCCTGCACCAAACCCCTGCTCCATAAGGAGTGAGGGCAGAGGGACCTGTCTGCAGCAGAACATTGCTCTCGTCCCCTGGTTTGGTGCATCCAAATGTAAAGATGCGCTGCGGGAGTTATTCGCAGGGCAGAAGTTGATGCTTTTGCGTGTGTCATTTAAAAAAATTAAAATACATGTGTATGTATATATATCTATATATAAATTAT
>VWZL01001868.1:188625-236684 GCA_013396915.1 Stercorarius parasiticus | reverse complement strand
TATAAATTATATATAATATAAGAAATTTTTAATGTATTTTTTTTACATTATATAAAAAAATCAATTTTCCATGTAGATCCTGTAAGGATCTGAAATGATTATGGGATTATGAAATCCCATTTGAGCAAGTTAGGATAGAGCTGTTTGTCGTAAACTCAATAAAATCAGCCTTAAGTCATAGAATCACAGAATGGTTTGGGTTGCAAGGGACCTTGAAGATCACCCAGTTCCACCCCTCTCCCATGGGCAGGGACACCTCCCACCAGACCACGTTGCTCAAAGCCCCATCCAGCCTGGCCTTGAACACCTCCAGGGATGGGGCAGCCACAGCTTCTCTGGGCAACCTGGGCCAGTGTCTCACCACCCTCACAGTAAAGAATTTCTTCCTGATACCTCATCTAAATCTCCCCTCTTGCAGTTTAAATGTCCAGAAACGCTTTGGTGAAAGGATTCCTTTGTTCATCATGGCCTCAGCGTTTAAGGGAGATGTGGAGGCAGGTGGATGGATTGTTGCAGGTGCCTTGGTTATTTGAGAAGTCCTTTTCCTTCTGGAAAAAAAACCAAATAAAACTGCTATTAATCTTTTTTTGGGAGGCTCTTCAGATGGGCTGCATCACTGGAAGCCAACCCAAGCCTGCTGGGCACTGGCCGTGGAGGATCTGGCCCCTCTTTGGGGCTGCTGTAGAGCCAGAAATGTGTCAAGGAATGTAAAATAAAATCAAAATGTTCTCCTTTGGGTTTGCCCCAGCCTCCTGGAGCTGTGCTGCTTGCGTGAGACCATGTATCATCTAAGACAAACTTTTGAGCGTTGAAGGCACTTGAGCCTTTGAGCATCTCTGTCGCATCCAGACCCCTCCCAGTCCCTCAGAGTGATCACCCTGCTGCAGCTAACAGTGTTCTTAGAGTTAATATAGTATTTTTTCCATTTTTTTTTTAATGAAATTGTTAGTGTACAAGCTGTACGCATGCTGCCGAATGCAGTTCAGCAGCCAGGTGTGAATTGAGGAATTGGAAGAGAAAACTCCTTTCCATTCAGAAATGCTAATAGCCAAGAATATTTTCTCATCTTGTTGAAAGAGAGCAAAATGCCCCAAAACTGAGCTTGTAAGGTTAATATTGTTTTTACGGTAAAGTGGCACAGGACAGATGTCCTGCGGGACTTGGCCAGCATCGCTGGAGCGAGGCGAGTGGAGATTGAACTGTCTTGTGTTTACTCTGACCAGGTGGAACCCAGAATTTCCTAGAACACATTTTTATGAAAGACAGCAAAATACCGTTTGCAAATTTGCTATACTAGAGATGTGTTATGGATATGGTGGTTCTGTGTTCCTGGGGTGACGCAGAGGTGAGGGCAAGGAGAACTTTTGGGAGTTTTTCCATAGTTTTCTACAGGCTCCTTTTAACGTTGGGTCTGACCAGAGTGGTGCAGGTGGTGTTTTTTTTTTTTTTTCTGGCTGGTATTTAATGAAAAACTTCAAAGCTGCCGGAAATCTAAATGGTATTGAAATATCAACTTTATTTTGTTGTGGCTCTGTGCACTGAGAAGTTTTCTTTCTAACAAAGTGATGTTAGGGTTTTGAAGAAGAAAACGCTGGTTGTAACCTGTGGGTGCTTCACCCTTGCTAGAAGGTTCATAAACCGAGCATCAGATCAAGAAAGCGGGACTCCAGAAATAACAGTTTTTCATGGCTTCCATTAAAATGCTGCTGCTTTCTGGCTGCGGGATGAACTCTGGAGAGGATCCTTGCAATAATATTTCCAGCAATCAACTGGGCAGGACGGCGTGGCTTTAACGCCAGCTGTTGGAGTTGCTGGGGCAGGGACAGAGGGCAAAATAAAGAGTGCCATGAAATACATCCAGCTCAGCCAAAGACAGGTTATGCCCTTATAGCTGTAAAGTTAAATTTGCATGGATCCAAATAGTTTAAATCATGTTTAAGCAACTGCTGTCTGTGGTTCAGTTCAGCTGAACGGCCCGACCTCTTCCCACCGATGCATTAGCAGCCTCGTGTTGTCATTTTGGCTCTTCCCTGAAATCTGGGAATGTTGGTGTATTCAAGACAGCAGTCTGTATTTTTGAAGCCCATTCCATGCGATTACCTTTCTGTCAGAGACCCGAATCTCTCCTGGCCTCATAAGCTGCGAAGTCGAGAAGGCAGAGAAATACTGAAGTGCCATATGGCTGCATTAGCGTGAAAGTTTGTAAGTTTATATTTTAGTCAACTAGCCTGGCTAGAGGGAAAAATATTCTTGAATTATGGAAGGTGCCCAGGAAGTGTTTTAGATGCTAAATGTGACTCAAAGGAAAGTAGTAAATGTGGTGGGTTGGACTACTTTTCCCATCCCCCTTGGGATTTTTAGACATCTCAGATGGAATTTGCAGTTGCTGCGTTTGAAGCAAAGTGGAAAAGAAGAGTGGCTGGTGGAAGGGAGCTGCATACGTCAACCCTCCTTTTATAAAGACACTGGCAAAATCAAAGCCCTAACGAAGAAATTATTTGCCACGTAGTCTTGGATGCGTGACCGCAGCCGTAAGCCCCCGCCGGGCGTACAACAAGGTTCCAGGGCTTTGTCCCCCCTTGGTGTTGTGGCGATGTCATTGCTGTAAGCCATGTGGCTCCTGTCGGAGGGCGCTGGATGGTGTTGTCCACAATTCACAATGCGGTTTGTGTGTGCTGGAGGAAAGCACTTTTCTGTCCGCCTTAAACGTCACCTGTAAAGGTGACTTTTACCTTTGTAAAAGTGAGGCTATAGGTAATGCAACTGTGGTTCAGTTATCGCAAAGGTAATCATTCAGTCACTTCTTGTTTAGGAAAAATCTCAATATCCTTCAGAATAGCAATTACACACATGCATTCTTCTTGTTAATCTTTATATAAATGTGTGTGTGTGTATATATGTATGCACACCCACGAGCTATAATTTTTAAAGCTCTTTTCCTTCCAATAAAAACAGCACGTGGTTTTCTGCGCTACCTTTACTCCCCACGTTCATTATGGTTTTTCGCTCTGGGTGGGGCGGGCTCACAACCCGGAGCAGCCCTGGAACACGCTGGCTGGCTGCCATGCAGCTGGGTAATCCCTGCAGATACTTTCTTCCCAAGCTTTTTAGGCTGTTGAAGACAAATCTGTAGGGTTAAGATAGCAAAGTATTCCATTTAAGAGCATAATTAAGGATAGTTTGCATGAAACGCGGAGCGCGTAGGCCATAAACCCGACAATTAGAGCGGTCTTAAAGTTTAAGAAGCCAATAAAAATGAGGGGAGCTAAGGCTACTGCGGGTTTTTTTTTAGCTATTTCATTTTTAACTATATGAAAGTCTCGCGTTATCTAATCTCAGCAGCAATCAGTATCTCATTAATGGGAACGGCCCAAATATTTTCATGTACCTCATTAACCTGTTTCTCCTGGAACAGTTGAATTGCACAGTTACCATGAAAAGCGTGCAGCGGGCTGACTTGGACATGGTTGTTTCGCTTCTGAAACCTTGGTACACCAAAACAGTGACAGGCCTGTGGGATTTGCAGATCACTCCTTCTCACCAGAGGATTTTGAGTGCTTGCAAGCAGCCAGAGCCCTGATGCAGTCATGTAAAATTAAATAGCAAAGAAAATAAACAGCTTTTACGCTAAGGAAGCAAGGTCCTTATATGGACCTGAAATATTTGAATACCTCCCAAGTATTTATCAACACTGGCATGGGGGAAAGAAGCATTGCCTATTCTAGGCTTGTGGATGGAAATGGCAGGGAGGATTTTAACATAGAAAACTGGAAGGGAGTGGTGCATAGCCTTGAAAATTCAACGTGCAGCTTCTGAATCCTAGTCCAGAGAGTAAACCAAGCTGTCGAGCCCTAAGAAGCATTAACCACCTTCTTTTTTCTTTCTTTTTCCTAAATCCCTCAGCGTAGGTTGCACGTGGGTCCTGAGTGGGAGTGGGGACAGGGCTCTCCAGGGAGCGCAACGTCACTGGTGACTTTCGGTCGTGCAGGAAAGTGTGCCAAGGGATTACATTAACGGAGCCAGAGCTCTGCATACCTTGCCAAAGGTGAACCCTTCTGCTGGACAAGGTCCTTTCCTAATAGGGGAGCAGAGGTCTTCTTCCCGTGGTAGGGGGGCTGGAAGCTAGCTTTTCTGGCTTGATATACTTAAGGAGGTAGCTCTTCAGGTTGGGAGAAACACAGTTTATATTGTGTTCTCCTGGGTATTTGGGGCTGACAGACAAATGCAGTGAGTAATGAGGAAAGGAGGAGAATTTTAACATCTTGCACTTTGTGCTCAGGTTCCTTTATGTTCGTCCTCCACCACATATTATTGAAAAGCCAGCAAATTATTTGCCACCGTCAGTCCATCCACTTTGCATTAAAACAAATGACCAGATTGCTCTGTTTGGGTCAAAAAACTGCTATTCCAGCTTGTTTCCCCACCCCTTTGCCCCCAAGTCCCTGACCCTTGGGCATCACAGTAGCATCTTGGATGTTGGTGGATGCCAACTACCAAGCCCTGGTCCAAATCCTCTCCATCTTCTCACCCATCTCCAAGGCTCTGAACTGGGTGCACGAAGCATACCTGGGTGAGGATGCTGACTTCCAAAAAATGCCACTCAAAAGTAGAACCAGCAGTTCTGAGTTAACAAAGCACTTGTCTTTTCCCCTGATAAGGGTCACATTAGTCACAGAGCTGTTGGGCATGTGGGTGAAATCGGTGGCCTTGGTGGCAGACATTGTAAGAGCCATAGGTCACGGTATCGCTATCAATATGAAGATGAAAACCGTATGGCTCTGTGCCCCACCAGATTGTGATTATAATGGGCAGGAATAGTAGTTGAGGGACCTAAATTTAATGCGTAGGCATCCACTAGTTTTCAAACATAATTACAAGCCTAGAGAAATTGCTGAGAGGTGATGGAAGCATACAAATAATTGGTAGAAATCACCAAGTATTAAGCAGCTGCTGCTTTCTTAATTTTCCTTTAAGCGGATGATTCCTGCAGTAAAGTAACTGAAAAAAACATTACTTTTGGGACAGCCAAAGGCACCGCCTGCTGCTGTAAAAGTGAATGGTAAATCCCGCAGGACGCTGTATTGCCAATGGCAATTTTTAAGCGTGGAAGGAGAGGCAGCAATTTGTGTGGATGACATTCGCAGCAGGATGGGAAGGAAAGTTGTGTTGAACGGCTCTGACTTCTGAAGAGAGCTTGAAGTTTATTGGGAGTTTCCCAGAAGCGAGAAGAGTTAAAAATAAGTCCAGAAAGGATGCTTGGGGAACAGAACTATATAGAAATGTGTGGTTGGCTTTCTTTTTTCTTTATCTGTATTGCTATCTTTATCTTATTGCTAATCCTTATAGACCACATGGGAAAGGTACAGAGAAGAAAAAAAAATTGTCTTGGATGTAAGCAGCTCAATTTAAGCAGCTCAATTTTTGCACAGTAGGAAATTAGCTGAAGTATTCTGCTTAATCCTGAGTATCAGGAAGCTAAGAGATTAAAGTTGCCACTGGTAAAATCTAGAAATGGGTTTCCATTAGAAAATAAAATGTAACTGGATTTGCTTATAGATGTACTTGCTCTGTTTCCTGTACCTGGATGCTGCTTTAAGAACTCAAGAACAAAAATATTCTTAAAAATGTTGTTTCTCAGTTCTCTGGACACCTTGTGTGTGTCAGCTGTGGTATAGGACATGTATCTGAGAACGCTGAAAAGCTTTTTATCAGCCAGTGCAAGGTCCTCAGAGCAACAGGGGTTGAACCTTGAGCATCTTTGTACTGCCTTCATCGTGCAGGTCCGGTGAGAAAGTTGGTGTTTCTGTAAAATAAAGCCAGTGAAGGGAAAATTGCAGCGTTTGTTTTGTGCAGAAGGGATTAGCTGGTGCCAGGCGCCTCTGCCCAGAAGATGTTTGCTGTCTCTCTTGGTCTATCCTCAAAACTTCTTTCAAGTAGGATCTGTGAGGCTGCTTGCTTAGGTATTAAATAAAATCTGATTGTATTAGAGAAAGTGGAACTCAGACTTCAAATATTAGCACTCAGATTATGGAAGTGATGCAAAAATAATGTCAGGAAACAAGAGGCTGTTTTACCTGGTGCAGGATGAGGAAAGCTACTGCTGCTTGTGATTTTTGGATAGAAAGGGCCTGTTCTCTTTCCCTAAAGGATTATACCTGTAATTTTGAAAGTTCTCCTCTTGGAGCTCTCTACAGGTTGAGCTTTCTTCTGGTGAGCTCACCTGGTGGCCTGCAGATGGATAATTCCTGGGTAATTTTCTTTGCACATCCTTTTTCTTAGCCCTGTTGATGTTCCCGGTTTTGCCTAGCTTTGAGTGTGCCGCGGCACCTTTGCAGGCACTGGTGGGTGTCTCGGCAGCTTTGCAGCCAGCATTGCCGTGGTTGTGTATGGTTGACATCTAACCATGCTGTGGTGACCTCCCTGTGAGGGTGTCACAGCCATTGGCGCTGTTCCTGAGCAGTTACTGGGTTAATTGATGTCTAATGCGTGACAAGTTACACCAAGCCGGGACTCAGCAGCTGTGTGAGGATGGAAAAGCTAATTTTGGTATTTCCCAGAAGCTCTGGGGTGGGGACAGCCCATTTTAGCTTGCATATCCCATGTTTTTGCTTACGTCCTGTAGTGGCCTTTCTGCTCCCAAGTGATCCCCTGCCTGGTGCTGTCCCCAGCAGATGCTGGAGCAGATGATCTGTGGAAAGGGTACGGGAGGAGGCCTGGGGAAACAGAGCCTCCTGCTGCGGGGGCTCTTTTGACACCTTGTGATGGACACGTGAATTATCCCCATATGTCTCAGGTGCTTCTAGAATAGCTTCTTGTGAGGTTATGATGTGCCACCTTTGAAAGCCCCTTGAAAGGCTTGTGGAGCTGTTTTAGGGGTGTGGAGTGGTCCTGATGACCTGACCTGAGATGATTCCCATCTCCTTTCGTCTGAGGTGCCAGTTGGAGCCACATTTGTGGGGTTTTTTTTCCCATAAGGCTGTCCCAGTTGTGGATGGAATTGAGTGTCATCTTCCAAAGCCCACTTCGCTAATTTGATCACAAACACCTTAAAACACTTTGTTCATGGCTTATTTGAGCTCCACGGGTTCTTCCAACGCTTTGGAGACCTCGTGCCCCAAGACATTCCCTATGGGTGGTGGTACTGATGTGCTGCGTGGCTAGCCCACTCTCTTGGTCCCTGTCCCCAACAGCACGAGGGAAAAAGGTGTCTTGGACCATGGGTTGTTTGGTCTGTGTGTTGGTACTTGGAAACCTAACAGAGCTGTTCCTTGCTGTTTGATGAGTGTCTTTCCTATGGTGGCTTGAGTGGTTAAGATCATCCATCGCGGAGGTGGACTTCCATCCTGGGCAGAAACTGTGTGTTGGGACCGGAACCAGTCCTGCCTAAATACCTCCCTCAAGAAAACACCCTGGCAAGATGGTGTGATGCTCACAAAAGGTTTTGTTTTGTTTTTGTTTTGTTACCATTGCAGTGACAGCTATATTGTGCGAGTCAAAGCTGTGGTTATGACCCGAGATGACTCCAGTGGGGGATGGTTGCCACAAGAAGGAGGCGGTCTCAGTAGAGTTGGCGTCTGCAAGGTCACGTACCCGGAGGGCAATGGAAGAAGTGGATTTCTAATCCATGGTGAAAGGCAGAAAGACAAACTGGTAATAGACCCTAATTCAACTTTTGTCTGTTCTTATAATGAGAATTATCCCAAATCTATTGCTATTGTATTCTTGTGCAAGTTTTTTTTTAAACATAAAAAACAGGCATGTGCAAATAGTACCAGATTGGACAAAACAAACCCATCCTCATCTAGAATTACCATCTTTTGCTACCTAGGTTGTTGTGCTGCCACCTGGACAGAGCAGGTAAATTTTCAACATCCATGTGCAAAGACATCCTTTGATGATTAAAAAAGGGCCTGGGTGTTTTGGTTTTGTTTTTTTTTTCTAAGACCCAGCAGAGGTACATGAGAAGTGAATTGAAGTGTAAAGAAGCCATGAAGCCAGTCACATTGCACTGAGTAATGCAGTGCAAACCTTTAAAACAGCCATGAATTATTTATGCTGCGTGCTGTTTGAGGTTTGAACGAGCAGAGTGAGACTATGAAGACAAGTTGTCTCTTATGAATTGACGCGCTGGGTTTCTCCTGGTAGCTGTTCTTCTAAAAAGGAGCTCTCTTCTTTCCCCGCACAAATCAAATTAATAAAGTCTTTTTGTCTATTTCCAGGGTCTGTTTTAGGTGTTATAGTTTATCTCCTTTCTATATATTTCATTCTTCTGAAATCCACTCCTGTGAAGAGATGGGCTAGCTTAAAAATACGCTTGCTGCACAGGCTCTGTGAACTCAGCATTTGGGCAAAAAAAAATGCACTATTTAAGGCAGAAATTATCTTGCTTTCAAAAAGGCTGGTGTTTTAAAGCTGTTTCAGTACAGTTTGTCTTGCAATGCTATTTTGCTTAGGATGCTTTTTTTGACGCTATTTTGGACCCATGCTTATGGTTTTGGGGGACGAGGTAAGACTTACAAGCCATTCCTGTTCTCCCTGAGCATCTCCCTAGAGATGGTTTTTGGCACAGCAAAACTTGAGACGAGTGCCTGGCTTGGGGGTAAGGGAGGGGAAAAAAGGTGAGGGGAGTGTTACAGCACCTCCTAAATCTGCTGGTGAATAAAATCTGTGTTGAGCGAAATTATTGAGGGAAGAGGTTCTCCCTCCAGCTGAGCCTCAGCTAGCTGTAACCTGTGCCACCCTGTTTCGGGTTGGGGTCCGAAATAGGCTCCTGGGGTAGGGAGGAGGCACCTACTCAAAGCACAAGCAAAACATGAATGTGCAATGGTTACAAGAACAATGACAGTGTCTGGTGTTCATTAGTCACCGTTTGGTAGGAAAGGATGTTCCCCTGTGCAAGGCATGACTTGGCTTGCTTTTGGGTCTGGGCCGAGATGGTACCGGTTGTGTCCTTGGGGTGGGAAAAGTGACTTTGCTCTTCTCTTGGGGCTCGTGCCCTCCCAGGTGGTGCTGGAGTGCTTTGTGAAGAAGGACCTGGTGTACACGAAGGCAAACCCCACCTTCCACCACTGGAAAGTCGACAACAGAAAGTTCGGGCTCACTTTTCAAAGCCCCGCCGACGCTCGAGCCTTCGACAGAGGAGTGAGGAAAGCCATCGAGGACCTCATTGAAGGTACCTGCATTGAAGAAGCATCTGCTTCCACCTTTTGAAGAATGGGGAAGGGGGTTTGAAGCCTGGAGTTGGGACAAGGGGTGGGTTTAAAATCAGTTCTTAGACTTGGACATCTCTTGTGCGTGTGCGTGCAGCCAGGCACTTACCCTGCTCTGAGCAAGCCCCAGCTTACTTTTAGGACCTGAGTTTTCTCATCCCTTAAGGAGAGAAGGGATTTCAGTCCAAGTATTTTCCAATCCTATCCTGCCTGGTCTGTCCAGATTTCCCCCCCTTAATTATCATCCAGTCTGTTATTACTGATTTTTTTGATAGGCTTGGGTTTCACACTAGCAATGGCAACTCAAACAGCCCAGGCTCTTCTTTATATGCAGCCAAATCTCATCTTACTGAGTCTTTGTTAAATCATGGTATGAATTCCTGCCTGGAATTGAATAAAACTTTGTTTTGTTTTTGGTTTTTTTTTGCAGTAATTAGTTTTGTCTGCATCCTCTTAGTTGAATGGTAGTTCTTGAAGACTTTGTTGTGTTTTGGGTTTGTTTTTTTTTTTTACATTCTGTAAAAAATGCGTTTGAATTGCCTGTGCTTTGAAGTTGTCATAAATTTTTCCTTTTCACATTTCATTGCAATCAGGCAATCATAATACAGCTATAATTCAATAGTACTTTATTTTAATGAAATTTAATTCTTCATGGGTTTTTGCTTGATTTTTTTTTTTTAAACTATGCCACTTAATGTTGGGACTTAGTGGTCCAAAGCCTTTCTTATTCTCACCCAATGTGTCCAGGATATTTTTATATTTAGATGGTGTTATTTTTTGAGGATACTAGCTCAAATAATACGTACAGACATGTATTATTTTGGAGTACGTCAGCTCCATAAGACATCTTAACGTTCTGGATGCCCTGTCCTTGCTTTAACATGGAAATGGTAGATACTGGGAGAGAATTAATTCCCTGGACCTCTTTCCTAATAAGTACCTTGACCATTAGAGGAAGAATCTTCTCAACTAGTTAATAATTTGCTTTTTCACATGCCGTTAACGTGAAAAAGTTACAGGTAGGCCTTACGCTTTCTTCTTCTTGCTTGCTGAAACTGGGAAGCATTTTGAGTCATAACAGTGATGTTTTATGTGAGTGGCACGGGATTGTGCGAAGTTTCAAGGAGATGCTAACTCGGCTGTATTGAGAAGTGCTTTGGAGATGCTGGTACGTGGCAACTCCTGTTCTGCTCTTTCTGATCCCTTTTCCAGTGGAGGTATTTAAAAAAGTTGTTCTACTATATCTCAGATACTTCAAAATCAGCAAATCTATATTTATCCCTTTAACAGCACAGAGAGATCCTCATGAATGTGTTCCTCCTTAACTTCCAAATAAGGCTTTCTGAATGAAAAAGAATAACTGGCTTGTGCACACAGAGCATTAGGCAGAGGTTTTCCTTTATTGTGTATTTTTTGTTCATGTAGTTGATTAAATTTAGCAGGTAATGTGAAGCACCGTGTCCATTTGAAACTCCACTTCATGAAATCACTGCTTTATTAGAATAGTTGTTATTAATATTTAACCAATAGCTTGTTCCCTGTAACATCAGAAGTATAGAAGTTTTGTGCACAAGTACAGGAATCCTGTGCAGCTCTGTAGAAAGTCTGGATTTTTTACTTTTAAAGCTAATGTGGCAAATGTTACTTAGTGTTTTAAGTGGGCTTTCACACTTAGCTCTGTACATCTTCATGATGATGCAACCGAGAGCAGCCAAGGCTCGTGCGGATAGCGTTATATAAAGCACATGATTTTAAAAAAATTCCAGAATGAAGGTGGTACAAACAGCTCAACTATTTTAGTTAGGGATGTGATGTGGCCCTAATTCAGTGTAACAGTGGGTTTACATTAAAAAAAAGAAAGCCTTTGACTTGGGGTTTTTACCCCCACCAGACATTTTGCTGCACCCACCAACCTTGGCAACCTCAGGTGAACCCAGCTGGGAAAGGGATCTGGGACCCTTGGCCAGGGATGAGAGAGAGAAATCTGGCCACCCCGGCCAGATTTAACTCTGTCTGGGCTTTAGCTTTCCTAACCTGATCCCTGGCTGCTCGGACAATTTCTCTGTAATCCTCCCAGGTATTTTCAAAGTGAGGTTTATTTTTTTAAAATAAAAAGTCATTTTCTCCCCGGGTTTAGGGAATACGTGAAGAATAACTCATATGTGTTTTCTTGACAGCTGAGGATCTGGTCTTGAGCACTGATTAGTACGTAGCTTTACCATTCTGCAGAAATGAACGTCTTCTGTAATTGGAAGTGTTAACTGCTATTTTTAACATAGTTAATTAGCATTGGCAGCCATGCAGTTGCATGTCAAGAAACACTTTCAGATTTTACCTTTCCAACCCAGCTACCAGTACATGGGTTTTTCTTCCTTAATTTGAGCCACTCTTTTACACATCTACGACATACAAAGTTGTGAGGATCCAAGTGTTTACCAGCCTAATAAAAAAAATGGTTGTGCAGGGATGCCATGTGTTTAAAAAGCTGCTGTTTGCTTGTTTTTTTTCCTAGGGTCTACAACTTCCTCGTCAACGCTTCACAACGAGGCCGAGGTTGGCGATGATGATGTCTTCACAGTAAGTACATCTCACCCGAGGTTGTTGTCCTTTATACTCCAGTTTACATGGTCAGGTTGGAAAGGGTTTTTCTTTTTATGCCTCGGGGTTGGCATCCAGCTGTCATAGTGTTTGGCCAGTGGGTGTGTTTTATTTGATGGAAGTATATCCTCTACAGAAGGTAAAGCCTTGGCTTTCTGTTGGCCTCCCATCATCACGTGAAAAGCATGGCAGAGCAGATGTTGTCAGAGCTAGAAGAGAGTGAATAACAACTCTCAAATTTCCTGTGGCTTGGTCTGAGTGGTGCACACACCTCTTAATACCTCTCTCTCTCTTTAAGAAGCTTCCCACAAACTCAAGTAGGTGGCTGCTATTCAGATGCATACTGAAGGAAATAAGATTTTGAATTGTAATCATTAACAAAAGCCAACTTTACAAGTGTTTCACCTGTGTGTGAAATGTAGAAAGTTCAAACAAGTGTTTTTCATCTGGAGGAAGGCACAGTAGCATGCCATCTACCTAACCAGTGATGACTTACATAGGGGTGAGTGAGTTGTTTGTATTTAATTTGTGGTAATGTCTAAAACGTGTTTCGGAGCTTTTCTGAAGCAGAAGCAGCCTACTGTCCCTGCTACACATGCGCACTTTAAAAGGAAAAAAAAATAATGATGTCAGACCAAATTGTAATCTGATCACAGATATTCCACGGACTGAAAACAAGACACTCACAACTAATACTTTGTCTTATTAAATTAATTGGCGTGGCTCCGATTGCAATCCCCTGCGCACACGTGTACATGCATTAGTTATATTATAAATGCTGTCCTTGTGCCGCGGTGCAGGTGGGGACTGGACGACAGGAGGGTGGAAGGTGGGACATCCTCACCACAGCAGCAGCAGCAAGCTCAACTAAAGTTGTCTTTGGGATGCTTCCCTGCATCTTTAGGGTGAATGAGGGAAAACTGAGGACCAGCATCAAGCTGTTTGAAAACGTGTGCTGGGAAGCACCTGAAGTTGAAAGGTGTTTTTGAGGGTGCTGTTTCACCAGTATGGGGCCAGGGCAGGCCCCCTGCTGTGTTTTGACCAGATCCTCCTGAAGGCTGGCATGTTGTCTGCATCTGTCCTTTTGTCACGGCTCTGGGAGACAAACAACAGCAGGCAGGGTTAAAAGGTGACTTCCTGCGCTCCGCAGCAAAACTATCATTAGCAGCTGCTTCCCAACTACCTGCCAGCAGTGATTTATGGGCGCTGGGATGGGACAGGATAGGGGGGAGGCACCCGCTGGAGACAGAGCAGTTTACCAATTTGTGCTGTTTTGTCTCCAAATTCACCAGCTGGGGCTGGATGTCGCGCTGGACTCGCATGCCCCTCTTCTGTGCTCGTCAGAAAGGGGATGACCATCGAAACGTGCCTTGGGCGAGTGTGACCCAGCTCTTGCTGGGCGAGACGTGGAAATACTCCGCATTAAAGCAGTGAAAAGTAGTCTGTGGAAAACGGGAAGGGCATTTTTGCTGAAGTCCAGCCGGCTGACATTTAGGGACCTGGGAGTGCTCCTGTATTTCTCCGCATTCTCGATTTTGTGGCTGTGTGTTGATTTTTAAACTTGTATTGTGCTTTTTTACTGGGAGGAAGAAGTTGTTGCCTTAAAGTAGGTATTGCTTTACATTGGGAAAGTTGGATGAAGGGTGCTCCAGCTGTATCAAAATCACTCAAACTCCTGCATTAAAATTGAACAGCCAAAACTGCGAGAGATTTTCCCCCCTAGTTGACCCTGGGGAGGTGACAGATAACCCCCTGCCGTGCAGATATTTATGGCGGAGGAGGAGGAGGAACCAAGCTACTTGATAGCATTAGCAAGGAGGGAAGCTTCAGCTGCGGTCGGCACCTTGTTGGGATCCAGGGGGACATCCACACCGGGGTTGTGCCCTGCCTGGCAGCTCTCTCTGCATGTTGCGTGACCTACAGAGTAGTGAGAGGGACTACACCGATGGTGGTAGCTCGCGTGGTGCCGTTGGGCAAGCTGTCACATCAGGGCGGGTGTATTGTCGTACTCCAAAAATCAGGCTCTAGGAGCACCTTTTTTTCCCCTGAATATTTCTTCTTTGCTTTCCTGGGATGGAATCTCTCCTTTTCCTGCAGTCTTTAAGCTCTTTGAAGCTCTCAACTTCCTGTTTATGTGGTAGGTGATGGTGGAACATGAAGTCACATAAGCCTGAAGCATGGAGGGGTCTTAGACTGGAAGAAATTGATAGGGATGTGATATGTTTTATTTTTACCCTTCTGTTTCATTCTTTCTTTGCACTTCTTTTTTGACTTGTGTATCATAATCCATTTGGTCATCCTTGCACACAAAACTTCTTTACTACTTCCCTGTAAACTTTTGCCCAGCCACAGCGGTGGATTTTTTGGGTTTGGGGGTGGTTTTTTTGCTCTGTTTTAAAGAGAAAGTACATTTGTTCTTTTTTATTTCCTAAGGTGGTTATTAAAATCTTCACAGTCCTCCTCCTCTCCCACACATGCATGAATAAACTTAACCGTGTGCGGCAGAATTTTCAAAAGCATCTGCATGATTGAGTCATTTAATCAGTCATTTACCCACCTCTGAAAATCCCAGCCGTCGCTGTTACCTCAAATATTTGCCCGAGGTCCTGCCCCTCCTTGAAGATGTTTCAATCTGTTCAACCACAGCAGTCTGAAACTTCACATTTCTTATGCTGCTTTACAGATGGCCACCCCAGCTTTATCTTGCTTGTCACCACTGATGTTTGCACCAGTGTAACGGTACCGGCTTTAAAACAACCACTCTCATCACATGTGAGCACTGACCCTGATACAGCTGTTGGATATTGATTGACATGGGGCTCTTACACTGCCCCTGATCCTGTTAGCTTCAATACTGCTCCATGGGATGATGAATTTGGGCATATTGTTGTGTGTGCAACTTGTACATCATCTGTTTCGTTTATTTGTCAGCACACAACCTTTCTGGGCATCCAGCAAGTTATTTACATGGGGAAGAGAAGGTTTGCCTCAGAGGTAGAGCTCTGCCTCAGGCCGTGGTCTTGTGCGGCTTAATGGAGAATCATTTTCTTGTACCAGAAGGTGGGTTTTTTGTTTTTAAGGGGGTGAATTATATGCAGCTGTGACTGCATGAGCATTTGCTTGGGAAGCATCCCTGGTGTCGGTAGCCTTATCTCTTCCCACCACTGTAACTTGTGATGCTGAGACGATAACTTGGGCAATCTTTAAAAACAGGACTTTGCCATCTAATAATTTTCCTGTGGATTAGACCTACAGCAACTAGATGAATCGATACAACCTGCTGTTCTGAAACTGATACCTGACAGGGCAGAAAGCAAAAGAATATAGAAATAAATGTCACTGACTTGAGGGGAAGAATGCTTATTTCTAAGATGAAATCTCCATTTAGAAGTTTTAACAATATGTCGTTGTGTTTCTTTAATTCCAGATCCTCAGTAGAGCCCATAAATGTTTTCCATATGTTAGCAAATAAATTTCTCCTGTCTTGTACATTATAAATCGTCCTCTCAAGAGATGCAATCTGAGTAAGACTAGCCATCCGTTCTGTCTCCATTGGGGGAAACATTGTCATTGCAACGGTCTGAGATTGTTCTGTTTGTCTTCATCCATCCAGCCTGCATCTTCAGCCTTCTTTAATTAACATTTGTTTCAGAAATAATGTTTAATAATTCTGTAGTTCCTCAGCCACAGAACTTGCCATATAATTGAGTTCTTGTGCAAAATCTACACTTTTACTTTCAATTACAGATAATAATCCCACATGACCGTGAAGTGAAAAATGTGAATTGAGTCCAAGGAAAGAAAGGTCAATGTCTTCCAGAGTCTGCAGAGTGCCTGAAATGGTCTCTTTTAGCAACCCATCTGAAAAAGCAGAGGTGTTTGTTCCGAAACAAACCTCATGACCAGTTCAGCTGAAACGCCACTCATGTGTTTTTCAGATAAATCCTCAGCCTTGTGCCTGCTTTAGTGCTAAAGAAAAGACACCCACTGGCGGGAGCAACAGCTCCCATGGTGGTTCTGGTTTGTGTACCTAAAAATGACTGCAGTCCCCTTCTGGGTTAATGGGAACGTAAGGGAGAAAACAACAAAACTCAACCTTGCGAAGTTTGATATGGATGCTACAGTCATAACTGTTTCATGTAATCAATAATAATCTTTAGAAAATCCTAGTTTTTGTTCAAAATGAGGCTTGCAGAGTTTGGCAGGTAGAGGAGGCATGATCTAGAGGTGCATGGCTGAGCTACAGGGTTGCATTTCAAGACACCTAGACTCAACCTGTTGCTTCTCTTGCTGACTCCTGGCTAAATGCTTCTTTACCTTGGTTCTCCAACTCCAAGGCGGGGAAACTATTCTGCTTCACTGAGGTGATGTGGACTTGGTTGCTGCCGTCACCGCTTTTCTTCTTGGGCTTTTAGCAGAAGTCTTCAGACTCCCATTTTCACCACGAAGTTGCATGTTTGGAGCGATCTTGCCTTTTTCTCGGCAGGAACGTGTATTCCTGTGCTGGGGGATGTTCGAGTTAGGAAGTTTGTCATGTGTCTTGGACGCTGCTGACAGTCGTTTAAGAGACAGACACAATTACCCATTCTCCGCCGTAGCGGTGCAGATTGTGGCAGATGTTAACGTTACAGTCCTCCTTGCATCTCTTCTGGTTTCCTAATTAAAAAAACAGATTTCTCCCTGCTGCCTTTTCCATGAAACCTTTTCCCTACTTTCATCTCCCATGTGGGCCTCAAGCGTGTTACAGCCTCACTATTAAAATTTATAAGATTTATGTTAGTTAGATAAACACTAAATCTAATTTTTCTTGCTGGCTTGGTTGTTTCACATTCAGATGGTTCTTTTAAAGAACCACTGTAGCTCTTTTTCTTTAAAGTAGACATGTGGAAACCCAGTCCAATTACTTTGGAATACATTTGTAAGTTCTGTGTGATGCTGGAGCATCTCTTGTCCCACCCCTCCGTGGAAAATAATGTTGCTGAGAGTAGAGAAGCACTGAGTTGCAAGATTTATTTCTTTCACGAGTTGCACGCAGGGATTGAGGAGCCGCAAGAGCCTGCAATTTCCTTTTTCTTAAGGCTAAGCTAAAGTAACAGAAAGGAAAAATGCCTTTTTTGCGGAGCAGAGCTCTGTGTGGGGGTGGTGGGGTGCGGTGCTTAGGTAGTCACCATGAGCAAATCCACCTTGTTTGCTCTGTGAGGCTGAGCAAAGTGATTAGGGGGTTGTCACAGCGATAGGACTAGATGGCCTTACCTATGGTATTCTTCCTGCTCAGCAGCCAGCTGTGATGTCGATGTGCGGCCGAAGGGTGTGTTGCTGCTAGCCACATCCTCAGATGTCTGGATTTGGGGCTTGCATTGTAAACCACAGCTGTTCTAATTCAGATTTTAAAAGGGGGGGGAAAAAAAAAAGTACTTGCCAAGAAGAGAGAAATTCACACATAGAAACCAGCAGACTCAAATCCCTTCCTCCAAAGAAAATAAAAAGCCTTTCCTGGCTTTAAGCAATGAACTAATGAACTGGACAAAGATTTATTCATATTTTTTATAGTTGGGTCTCCAGAGTTATACACAGTTCTCTGGGCATCCCCGTCCTACACTTGAACAGTCAGTGCAACACCAGCCTACCAGTTGCTCGTCATATCTGAACACGACTTTTGCTCTTCACACTCCAGTGCTGTAAAATCTGCCTTGATTTGTTCCAGCAGACAGACTACCAAGGTAGTCCCAGAATCTGAAGTCATTGGTTTATCTGTGGTTTAGTTGGGTTTTTTTTTTCTTCCTCCCATTAATACCATGGTGTATTGGCTTCTCGATGGAATTCTTCCTGTTTTTTTTGTCAGGAGGCAGGAGAGATGCCACTAAACCAGTGAAAAGATCCTGAATATCCATCTATTTTAAGGCTAGCCTCTTTTTATTCCTTTTTTTTCCCTGCCTTTCTTCACCTTTGAGTTAACTTTGGCCACAAGAAATTCATGTCGCTCCATGGCAATGGTTATAGATGCTCAAAGAGATTTTTCAGTAGGGAAAGTCAAGTGGAAAGTTTTTCTCTGTCTGTCAGGTTTTTTTATAGTGTTGTGTTTCTCCCTTTCCTTCAGGACCTCCTGTTTGTTTTAAGTGATGCTGGAAATTAACCCACTTATTTTCTTACTCTTTCTACCAATATGAGCAAGCTATACTCACTCTGATAATTTAGTACAATGGTTGTTGTAGGAAATATGAAAATTACTGTGGTGTGGAGGAACACAGTATATAAAATCTATTTATTTTTATGTATATAACAGATTCATGAGATGTAAATGAAGTGAAGAGCTAAGGGGAACCCATAGGAGTGAGAACCAGGGGGCAGATTTGAAGCTTTATTTGCTTTCCTTAAAAGAAAGGAGGGGGAAGTAGAGGTCTTGGACAGTTTATGTATTGCTTTGTGTACCTACCATATTTTTTTGCTTTCGGGTCAATCTCTGGTGGGCAAAGCAGGCTTTTCTTGCTAGCAATCAGGAATATGCAGTTTAACACAATTCCCAAATGCACCAAACTTCAGTTGCTTTGGCACTATTTCAGTCTAAGACTTTAAAACAGTAAAAACACCTTTTTTTTTTTTTTTTTTTTTTTTTTTTCTTTTTTAAACCAAACTATCAGTCTGGTTGTTTTACCACACACAGTCTTCAAACTCCTGAGTCCCTGGCGAGAACGGGATCACCCAACCAGCACCGCAATGATTCCCAAGGGTCCGGCAGTTTGATTATTTTTTTTTTTTTTTTTTCCACGTTAGCCCAAGTACAGGAAGCTGTCCTTCCCTGCCAATGTCAGCCCACTGAGAGCTTGGGGTGTTCAGGGTGTCTGTGTGAAGACAAGGCAAGGAACATCTGCCATTCGGTAACAAATTATTAAGCAGAAAATACCTGTATTGCTATCAGATATTCCAAGTCTCGCTGTCATGTAGTTTTTACGTAGCTAATTATAGCAGTGACTTGAATGTGTCGAGCTACTTTGCTGAGGGTAAGCAATATCTCTAGTCTCAATTCTTCCTCTCAAGACCATTTTTTTGTGGTGTATTTTCTGGCTCTGTACCATTCCCACATACAAACACAGTTGGTCCTGCGCTGGGATTGGGATATATCCTGCAGGAAACTGAAATATGATCTTCTGCTGTGATGGAAGTTTCCTTATAGCTGTATCTTGCCAGAACTTGTAAGTGTTGTAATTTGCACACCAGTTAAGTATTGGATTTTGTTCAGTTTGCCCCAGCAGTTCAAAAGAGATTTTTGTCGGATTTTTTTGTTTCTTTCTCTTTTTAACGTGCATTCTCCCCTTTCCCTGTGCTTAAATGATGGTCTGGTCGCATGTTTTAGTGTGCTGGCTCTTCCGATTTTATACTCTGTTTAGTTATTATGTATAACTAGACTTGCATTCATTTCAGTAATCTTCAGATTACTGAAAGCCTGTTTTCTTGTAATACGCCGTCACCTGAGGCTTCGGGATGAGAAGGGTCACCAACAAACCTGCCGGGAGGATTCCTTGTCCAAAGGTGAATTGGCTGGTGCCTTCCCAGCAGTGGTTTCTAGCCTGATGCATTTGTGATCTGCGTGCATTGTAGCACCGTTTCACAATTGCAATCAGCTATCTGCGTGTTTGTCTTCCGAAAAAAATAATTTGGCTGTGTAGTAATGTACTTAAACTATGTGATGAGTTAAAGTGTGAAGCTGTTTATGAGCATCTTCCCTTTTAATTTGTCTGGAGCTGAAGGCTTTAGTGCATTTGTGTGCTTAAGGCACAAATGTGTCATAAGCAAAACATAGCCAAGACGAGATTGCCCTTTCTTAACGTACAGAAGAATGGAGGGGAAGAGGTTTTTCTTTCTTTCTTTTTTTTAAAGGATTATTTTTTAACCTGGATCAGCTTACTAGTTGGACTTAGCGCAAGGCCCCGCAGGCAACAGCAGCAGCCCAGAAAAAAAGCGGGGTGAGCATCCCGATGGGGAGCCCGAATTGCTTGCTGCTGACAAAGCCACCCCTGAGACCCCTTGCTGAAGGTGGGCTTTGCTGTTCCTCCCCAAAAGCGGCCACTGTGGCCGTTCCTGTTTCCCTCTGATCCCTTGCCCTCAGACAGGAGGAGTGTTTGCAAGTACGGCTTGTCTTTTCCGTGTTTGCAGCGCGACGGTTTTGCCTCCCTCGGCTTGTCATCGAAGCTTCGCAGGCTGGGTTTGTGGCCTTCTCGTTTTGGCCTTGCTTTTGTTCAGCTGTGGTTCCCCAGGCATTTCTTTGGCATTATGTAAAGGGGACCTGATTTGAGACACCCGTGAAAAGCAAGTTATTTTCCAGCCAGCTCACTTCCCCCCACCTTGCTTTTGCAGGCCAGCCGTGCCAAGAGCGGAGCCGGCATTGGGGAGCAGGAAAGAGGTTGCAGGGATTATTTGATGTGAAACCCCAGCCGAGGGATGCAACTTGACTTGATGCATCTTTAGCCTCTTCGCCACTGAGAGCCAGCCGAGCAGAGAGGGGCTCCCGCCATCCCCCTTTTACCAGCACGGCTGACCCGGTGCTGAGCCAGCCCGGGGAAGTGAACCAAAAACTAGCCCTATAAAAGAAAGCGAATACTTTTCGGGTGGTTTAGCTCCTCCAGCTCGCTGTAGGGCCAGAGAAGCAGAAGTGCTGGCTCAAGGGAAACCGTAAGAGTGACTGGCTAAGCAGGCGGCAAAAAAGCATCCGCCACCCCACTAATGTTCATCGTGCTGCCTGAAATTCGTCATGTACCCCCTAGCTGTGGATACACCGCCTTTTGCAAGACACCTTCGCTGCAGACCTTTGCTGTGCTTGTGCCAGTGGTACAAGTAAGGTGGTTCTTGTAGTCGTGGCTGAGGCTGGCTTAGTATTTACGGCATTTGCCTCCTTCGTGTTGCTGCTGCGAAATTCATCCTTTGATTGAGACGAGAAGGAGGTGACGGGATAGCTGAGGGGGGTGTGTTATGGCCAAATGTTATGCTTTTACTTTGAAAATACATAGTTGATGTTACTATAGTTTTCCATTAGGTTCTTTCTTTAATCCGGGCTATGCAGTTTTTTGGCTGCGGGCTGCTTGAAAGTTTCACAAAGACAGAAGATGGCCTTTTCCATTATTTTGATATAAGGAAGTCGCTGCTTTCAGCAAGCAGCTGTATCTGTAAGCTGCAGTCTCTCCTGCTGCTGCATCCGAACAAAACGCTTTGTCCCAGGGCACTCATGGGAGGAGGCACTGGGGATGCCAGCCGGATTTGGGGTGTCTTGCCCGGCCCTGGGCGCTGCCTCTGAAGGTGACAGGCAGAGCAGACACCGCACGGGGTCTAAATGCGGCTGGAAAGAGGCAACCTTGGTTGGGGGACAGAGCGATGATTGACAACTTCCCGCGCTGCAGCAGAAAGGATTAGGGAATCGCCGCTGCCCAGCACATAACACGGCAGCACTGGTGGGGCCGGAGGGATGCAAGTCTGGAGCGAGCAGGCAAAGCTGTGCTCAGCCCCGGCACCCCAGCCTCTCTGCGTAATTTAGAGGGGGGAAAGCATTTTTCTCCTCTGGGTGCTGAGCTCAAGCATCCATCTTGGTGGTAATATGAAGGAGGCCGAGTCAGAACCACGGGGCAATTGACTTTGCCCTGCTCTTCGCGAGGAAGCTTCTAATTTCCACATACTGTTTAAACGCTTGTAGTTCTAGTTGGAATCTGTTGTCTCATGTAACAGGTAGAAAATAAAAAAAAAACACAGAGAGTTCAGGCCACTTGGAGCGCGTGCCTGAGTTTTGCTAGTCTAACGGTAATTTGGTTGCATCCTCTCAAATGTTTTTTGTTTTTGTTTTTTTTTGTTTGGAATTTCTTTTTTTGGAGAGCTTGGAAAGGAAAAGGAGGAGTTTGGTAAAGCTAAGCAATGAAATGTGCTTTTACATAAAGCTTCAAGAATGACTTTCCTTTGAAGTGGTAGGCTCCTTGCACCCCTTTAATGGCAAAAAAAAAAAGCAAAAAACCCACAACCCTCTGACGGACAAAATACTGCAGGATGGTACTCTCCCCCTGCCCCCAGGCACGTGTTTGATACTAACTGAGGATGACGAACAGAATACATGAGTCTGGGGAGCTCAAAATGGACCTCTGCCCAGTACAGAAATGCATTATAAACAACTGCATCTAAATAGCCCTGTTTCCTTCCCTCACCTGCCTAATGTGTTTTGCCAAGGGTCTGCTCGCCCTGTATCTTGTAAATATTTTATGAAAATTAAATCAGAAGTGATTATAGGGAGCAGTTCATCTGTCTCTGGTTCTGTCTGCAATAGGGGAAGGAAAGGCAGAAGTAAATAAGTACCATTGCATTTTTAAGTGGAGCCTGACATATTTGCAGTGCATGTGAAGAAGGTATTTTAAAAGTTTGCATCAGCTGTTGGGTTCTATTTTGGTGATAGATTCCAGCTAAAATAACGTGGATGCTCATAACTGTGTGAATAAATGACCCCTAACTGGGCTCTTAAAATATCGTATCAGTCTGCTGTGGGAAGTTTGCATTTAACTGTTTTTTCCCCTCTGTTTGTAACCTGATGTATTGTATAGGAGGAGCACGCCGCTGAGTTTAGAGGCTGCAGGGTTGAATTTGTACAAAGTGAAGACGTTAACAATTGATTAGGCACACTGATTCTTTTAGCTTAGCTAATCTAATTTTTGTTAGCATTNTTCCTGTCCCCCGCCCTTTGGAAATCTCAGTGTAGAAGAGCTGAGATTCAGTGGTGAGTTATGTGGAGCCATCTGTTCCCGGCTGTGCTCAGCAGCAGCGCAGGCTCGTGCCATCCTCTGTGCACATGCAGTGTTTTAACACCCCCCCAGCTGACTTTTGCTCCTTTATTTCCTAGCATCCCTACCCATCTTCCGAAAGGAAGGCTTTTCGCCAGCATTGGATGTGCTAAGTTCCCTGTTGGTGTCTTAAAATTAGGAGCTAGTGCTTTCCGAGCAGCTATGCTGATGACAAGTGGGCCAAAGACAGAAGAGTTTAAAGAGGAGCTGGCACCCACCTCCCTTTCCAGACCCGCCGTCTCTGCCTCCTGCTTCTCCTGGGGACCCTCCTCTGCCATCAGGGCACAAACCTGTACGGGTGGTCAGCTGGGGTCAGGGAGCTGATACGTAAAATGATTTTGGACTGGATTCCTGTGGTTCTCCACCCAAGCATGCGCACAGAGCAGGTGATGGGACCAGGGGGAGGGAGAATCAGGCACCATTGCCTTCCCACAGTGGAACGGGCTTCAGTGGCCATCTCTCACGGCCTTCGCAGAGGACAGCTGTGGCAACGTGGTTAATATTACTTGATAGGGGAGGGAGGCTTTGCTAATCTTCGCGGAGCTGTACAAACACAAATATTGGGCAGCTGATCATCCCGACAATGCTGTAGTCCCCACCGGCATGTCATTTCCAAGGCATAAACAGATTAACAGAGCCCTTTATGCAAAAAGGAAAAGCTTGCCTCTGTCCCTGGGTGGTTTTGAGCAATCGGTCGGTTTAAACAGTTCGCAGGTTTAGGTAAAAAGATCCCGCTGAAGCTATGTAGCTCATTTTAGCATGGAGAAATCCAGCCAGGCCACAGCAAGGAGGAGTTTCAGGAATGAAGAAGGAAATGTAAGAGTCCTGGTAAGGAGAGGCTCTGGAGATTCACAGGGACACGAGCACCTCGTGGGTTGGCAGAACCACCCCACTCTCGCCACTGTACCGTGGGATCGCTGTGCTGCCTGGGAAGCAGCCCCACTCACTGGGGCTTGTGTTTTGGGGTCCCCCCCCTTACGACATTCTGGTTTTCCCTTCTAAGCACCTAATGCAAAGGCTTTTCCTTCCATCACAGAGGTGTGCCCAGTGGTGCAGTAAGGGCAGGACAAGGGGCATCATATGGGAAGGAAATGTCACGTGTACCCGCTGCTCCTGGGCTGAGTTCAAGCAAAACGGGGTCTGTCTTCACTCCTCCTCTGACTTTTGCAGGCATTTCTCTTTGTGTCTGTTCAAATGCCTGCTTTTGCAGAGATGCGTCTGATGCCTTGTATCACTGGCAAGTAGTGAAACGGGAAAATCTCACTGAGGTTTCCCCCTTACCACATCTGAGGGTTTGCCATATTGTCTGATTCTTGTATATTCTTTTTACTCCTCGAAGTGAGCTGTTAAGCCACATCTGTGGCTCATGCAGAACTGACCGATGATGCCAGGAGCGGGTTTAGCATTAGCTTAACAGAGATGATCTTGTGCACTGAATCCTTGTAAATGTTCCTTAAGTTTTGCTGACTTAAGAGAGCTCAGCCACCAGCATCCTTCTGGCACTAAAAGCCAAAACCACAACATTTAAAAATAAAAATAAAGAAGGTAGCAGTAAAGCTAGCTAGCTTTCTGCACTTTATTATTGGTATTTGTGTAAGTGGTGACTAGGAAACAGTCCAAACATTTGAGAAATTATAGTCCTGCTCTGGGTTTAGAAAAATCTGAATCCGTGCTTATTGTAATGGTTGTGTACAGCCAGGTTGTCTTTGAACTATACTGGAATATGATCTAATGTGAAGCTTTTCCTTCAGGCTCTCCGCAAGGGAACAGGACTAGATTCAGCTACAGCGGTCCTCAGTGGATGAGAGTGTCAAAATGTTTCAAAAATGTATGGAAGTGGTTTTCTTCAGTATAATTTCTGTCTTGTCTTCAGTGATAGGAAACAAACAGAAATTTGACGGAAGCATTTTCTTCCGTGGCTTTATCTTGCCATGACAAATTAAAAGCTTGTGCTCAGGAGCCAGGAGTCTCAAATCTTTTTTGATTTTTTTTCACTGAACCTTTTTTAATACTTAGATAATCTAAGCCCCCTTTGAAGTGGGCTGTCCTGAATATAGGGGGCACAACTAGACGTTTATGGAAAACGTCAACTGTTTCCTTTCCTCCTTTTCTTGAATAGAGAGAAAGAGGTGTTTTGAGACAAGAATTAGGATTTTTGTTCTTCCCCTCTCTGTGAAACTCAAAAGTTTCTCTTTTAGGCTTAAAAAAAAAAAAATCTAGAGGGGAAAGGAAAGACTTGTTCTGGCAAGATTAAGCTGAGAGAGTTCTGTGAGACTATATTTTATCTTAATTTCTTTGGAAAGGTGGAAGTTTCTTTGCCATGCGTCCGAAATAGCTCTCAGACTTCCTCTTTGTGAAGTTCATAAACAGCAGAGGCTCTGCAAATAAACTTCAGATTGGCGCTTAGCTCGGTATTGCTCACTTGCTGTACTGTTTCGCCGACTTTATCATTTTTCCTTTCCGTATGGATAGCACAGCTGTGTTTCCCCTTACTCCAGCAAATGAAAAGGGCCAAGCGAAGTAGAGCTGGCTTGTGCCGGGGCTCCTAAGGGATCGCACCTGGGCAGAGCACACAAACAAAGGGCTCTGGCTGCCTGCGGGGAGCTCATCGCACCGGTCTCAGCCGGAGATCGTCGGGCTACGGTCGGGGGGGAGGATGCAGCTTGCTGGCTGTCATTTTTCCAGGCTCATCCTCAAGCCGTGAATTGGTGAGAGAGCTGGGTTTCTTGTCCTGGGGACAGCAAGGATGTCTTTTCAGATGAGGAGATGGCCATGGGCTCCTCTTTAACATGCCCAGGCTTCCCGAAGTGAACACAGGAGTCGCTGCAAGGAGGTTTCGTTGTTGCAGAAGGCTGCCTTGGTAAAGATGAGACTTTGAGCCCCTGGAGAGCAGGTCGGCTTGTAGAGGGCTTGGGCTTTGCAAAGGCCAGGCTGGCATGGGTTTTTGATTCCTTTAGGACCATTATTTGCAAAACTACTTGTTCAACATCATGATACTTCTATTCCCCCTTGTCCTCTCCACCTCATGTAACCATTAAAATCCTAGAGGGGAAAAAAAAAAACACTTCTTGCTTGACCCGCAATTATTTTTGATAGCAAACTTCTGAATGCTTTAGCTGGCTGAGAGCACTTCTGCAAGTTACAAGTGACAGAACTCCATAATTCCCCTCTGGCAACTGATGTCTGACAAGCTGCAGCAGATTGTATTGCTTTGTAATTTTGAGATGAGTGTTTCTTCTTTTTCATAGTCACCCTTGGATGTTGCATCACACAAGGTGAACCTATTCTGTAAAGCCATTAGAGGCAAGGTGATCAGTCCAGTTCAGGAGCAGGAGAAGGCTTCTTTTTCTCATTGGTTTTTATGATAGATGCTTATCTCAGAATATTACTTAGGCACCTGATTAGCCGCCCGTTCTTGTGTAACAAATCCATTTCAATGAGAAGTAAACTGCAGTAAATGATTAACATGATCTTCTTTACTAATGACTAGGGTTTTTTAATTTAATGAGTCACATCTGAAAGTCTGAGGGGAAAACAGGGACACTTTTTTTTTTTTTAAGTGATCAGAGTGCGATCATTTGCATGTAGAAGCCTGGTGTTGTTTCTCAAAGCAGCCATATCAAATATGCAGTATGTGTGCTTGCTCAGATATGTACAGCTCACTTGCAAAAGGAAATGTGTTGCACGGGTTTTATAAAATGACTATTATGGTCATGATTAATGATTTTGTTATCCAAGCAGTGAAACCGCAAGACTTAGCGACCACCATAGCAATCGCAAAGCTCTAGTACGTGCAACACAAATTTCTCTAATTGAGCGTTTGAGGGCGTGTTGAAAGAGAGTTTGTTGCTGGACTCCCTGTTCCAACAACTTTAGTTTTGGGTTCATTTCTCTTATGTGGCTACTGGGCATGTTTTCAATAGATTCCCCTCAAAACCAAATACCGGAGCTGGATTGGTTTCAACAAGCTTTAGAGGAAGACAGCATTTCTCTGACAGACCAGTGGCTTGATGGTTTGGGACATGTTTTTCCATCAGTGAAAGAGCCTGGCTCTGGAGACCACGTCCTTTCTAGACATATTCCTGTAGGCAAGTGTGGTCTATTTGGGTGACCTGCAACAAACCTCGCATGTCTGCCACCTCCACCATCCTCCCCAAAATTTTCACTGCTATGCTGGTGGTAGAAAATCCCAGCCAAGACCCAGCCTTGTTGTGGGGGACAGAAGTTGTTCCCGGCTTCCGTTACTGAAAAAGTCTGGCCATCATTACGAACAGTAGTGGCACCTGACTGAAGATGAGGGTGCCTTTTCTTTGCGAACGTGCCTGATTTTCACCAGCCACCAAGTCCAGGGTCAGTCCCAGTGGAGTGGTACTGAGAGGACAGTATGCTTTTGAAGGCCTGAGCATCATCATGCCTTTGATTCTTGGTGGCTTACTTTCTTCTGAGGGTTTCCATATGGCTTCACATTTTAATTATGGGTTCTGTCAGAAGTACCTCCTTCTGTTTGAATATCTAAGCCTGTTCCAGTGAATGCCTCACGAGATTCTCTTTTGAAGAATACCAGAAGAATTATCTCTTCCTACTTACATTCCCACAGGACTCACGATTCAGTAGACCTCTTCCCATTTTCTACCCTTTTTCCCCAGTCTTCAAACAATTAATTCCTATGTGTCGAGAGCCTTCTCTTTTCTCCTACAGCAGTTTGAAACTTTGATGGGGGACCTTGTTGGAAAGCAACAGTGCTTTTCCCAGGCGATGGTCAGCAAGGTAACCCTGCAGACACTGCGTTTGTCAACCAATTGCCTTTAGCGTCACCAACCAGGAGGCAGCGTGAACTTTTTTACGGACGATTGAACAGAGACCTAGTCTCGGATAGCTTGCTTTCTCCCGTTCTGAGCGCTTAGAAGTAAGTGTTTGTGTTGGCAAACTGCCCCTCTAATCTTGAGGACATTGAACGTGGAAATGCAGCAATTTTTAATAAGGTGAAAGGGGAGGCCAGAGCCGCAGCCTCTGTGGTATGCTGCAAACAGGTTTTGTAGCCATGTTAACACTTGTGGGGGAGAGGCTCAGTTGCCCTGCTGTGTCTGAAGGAGAATAAGTTGTGGAGGAAAGCAAGGGTAGATAAGAATCAGGCAAGATAAAAATCACTACAGCCTCTTTTCCAATTGCCTGTTGCAGAAATACTGCCTTCCCTGAGCGGCAGCAAATAGCAGGTGGCTTGGAGGGCTGGTTATAGCTCCCAGCTGCCCCACTGAGATTATCTAGCAGTTATATCCAGTTTGGGATTTTTATTTTCATCTAGGAGGGTGAGGGGGTTGCAGGCCAGTATGTGCAACCTCCTCCAGTTGGGTAATTTTCCCAGGCTTCGTTATTTCGACCATGAGCACCTATGATGTTTTCAGAGGGTATCCACAAAAGGCTTGTCCCAGCAGGGCTCGGCCGCAGTTCCAGTGGAGGTGAAGGGTCCTGCTGGCTGGCACGGCACCATGTTAAGGCCCTGCCTGGTTTTTGGTTCATGCCAGTCAAAGTGTAACTTTGAGAGCACTGGATGAGGCTTGCCAGGACTATGGCGTGTGTGCCTCTCTGTTGTTGTTCTGAGAAGCTTGAATTAGAACTTGGCATCTGGGTCTGCACCACACACGGCACTGCAAAAAGGTACTCATGTGAGGTGGTTGTTGTAACTAAACCCTAACTCTTCTCAGGTTTTCCAAATAGGTTGGAAGCATAATGTTATTATGAAGTACTGTCTTGTAGGAGCTGCTCATTTACTTTTGAAACGTCCCCAGAATGTGCTAGATATTGTAGGACCTAAAGGTACAGGCACAAGAAATTAGCTTTGAAGGGTTTAAACCCCAGATTTGAAGTGCCTTTGTCTAATAAGTTACGAAGACTGGGCTGATGAAACCCCTTTTTAAAAAGAACCTGAATATCAGTGCAGTTACATTTTAGAGGTGTTGTTAACTATCTTCACGAGTTGTTCTGCTTCTAGGTACTTGTGTAACAAAAAAAAAAAAAACAAACCAAACACACACAACCAAAACAAACATGTGCATTAAAAGTCTGTTCCTCATGGGTGGGTCAGCCATTCATTCAAAACTTATCCTGCTTGTTGTACCTCTCAGATAACCCAGCCTGGCTTTACATCACACTGCAAACACATCTGAATATTTGCTTTCAATAAAGTAAGTTGGGAGTTCAGTGCTCTTAACTACTATACCTGTTAAAGAGAATCAACATCTATTTTGTGTTGTAATGCTTTAAGGTGTGCTCACCTTTGGACAGAGTCTTGCAGAGCACTGTTTTCAGAATAAACAAATATCCACAATGAGTGTTCTTGTATTCTTGGAGTAAGAGACGTGTCTAGTACGATTCATTGGAAAATAATATTTAGAGAGTGCATTCTTGACAAGGGGAGAAGGTTTTTCAGGTAAAACCAGTCTTCTCCCACTACTGATACAACTTTTCTCCGCTTTTGAGGTTGTGTCTTTAGCCAACTGTTGTGTCAAATAGGAAACCTTTCCCTTGGACTCATCCTAGCTTCAGCACAGCTTGTTAGTTGGAGGGGGATGGAGATTTTTCTTAGTTCAAAGCACCAATATTTTAGGTATTTCAGGCAGGTGCAATGTTACAACTCTGCTGATCATTGTGCATGGAGGTTCTTTTTCCTGCTCCTCATCTGTTAGTGCATTTAACAGCTGTCCTCTTGATATTGATGGTAATATGAAAAAGCCCAACCAATCTATGAAAAGAATTAATGGGCAAAACTCTGAATGTCTAGATATTGTATGGAAACTATTTTAACCAAGGAGGGGCTATGGAGAGAGGGTAGCTAAGACTGGTACCCCACTGTGTATTTCTCCAGGAGGAGAAATACGTATATTAAGAAGCTGCGGGTGTTGGCAACAGCATGTTATTGCGTGATATTTCACCCTTTTGTGATCATTGTTTTGTAATGATGTAACTAATTAACCTAAAGAAAGTGCTCACCGTGAGCCAAGAATGTGTAAAAACACAAGTAACACTCATTGCACATTAGAGATTAGTGACAAAATGAGGGGAAAAAAAAAAAAAAAGCCCTGAAGTTTTTAAAGGAAAGCTGGAAAGCTGGTTATTCAAGTAGCCTCTGATGAACTGGAATTCGGTGAGTGTTTGGAGAAGAACGTGTAAAGGAGTTTTTGGCTTAATGGGGCGCTTGCAAGTTATCAAAATTGCCAGTATTTTTGTAGCCTGGGCACACAGATGCTCTGCCTGAGTCTGCCCACAGGACTTACACAATTGCATCATTTGATGGAGTTTAACTTTGCTCTTCAGAGGTAGCTTCTAGCATGAAAGCTCATCATCACGCAATGCCTAGTACAACAAGTAACATGCCAAGCAAATACGAGTGGTGTTGGTGAAAATGTCACGGGTAGGCTATGGCATATTATTTTTCCATGTGTGTGGCAACAGCTTTAATGGCCTGGCAACAGATCTGCCTCTTTCAAGTATTTTATGTGGAACTTTATGAAGCTGCCTGCTGTCAGGTGTTGCCAGTATTGCAGGTGTGCGCGGAGTCAGCGAGTGGCAAAACATCTCTTTTAATACCGCATGCAGTAACAGTTGAATGTATGACGATTTTTTCCCCCCTTTCCATTTAAAACAGAACGCTACAGATAGCTCCTCTAACTCCTCTCAAAAAAGGGAACAGCCTGTGCGAACTCTGGCTTCTCCTGCATCCTGCGAACATCGAAGAATTTGCACTCGTGGACACCTTCACGACCATTATAGCTCTGACCACTACCATCTAGAACAAGTAAGGTTTCTTCCCAGTGTTGCCACCTAAAGGGCTGTGTCTGCTATAGCTAAGACTGGTGTTTGGTTTTCGACCCACATCCCTGAAAGACCCCCCCCTCCCTTCCTCCCCTTTTCCTTCTCAGTTAGCTTTACATGGCTTCCAATTCTTGGAAAAAAAAAGGGGGGGGGGGAGGGGAGTTATTTACACTGTGATTTAATATGGTATGTTGTACCATGTAAACACAGACCATTGTAGGTCTGTGACAATTGTACTCATTCCTGATTGTACTCATTCCTGAGCCAAAGGCTGAAACTCTGTGAGGGGTCATGGCGAAGGGCGTACAAAGAAGGAAAGACAAAACTCTTAAATATTGGCTTTTCACTAAGCGAGGAGACAGTGATTGCTGATAGCAAAATGAGATTATTTATCTTTTCTTCATCTCCATCTCTACTTCCGCAGTCAGTACCGCGATCCTACCGGCACGTCAACTTTCCAGACGATGACGAGGAGATAGTGCGCATCAATCCTCGGGAAAAGATTTGGATGACTGGATACGAGGACTATCGCCATGCCCCAGCACGAGGAAAGAACTTTGATCCTGATGACATGGACTCCTACGTACGGTTTGCCAAAAGCGAGGCCTCAAAACACGAATACACTTATCCTTACGTAGACAACTCGGACTTTGACCTGGGTGAAGATATCAAGGGTGCTGTGATAAAGACTCAACCTGTCAAATTCAAGCCCAGGCGGAAGGAAGATGGTGAGAGGTCGCGGTGCGTGTACTGCAGGGACATGTTCAACCACGAGGAGAACAAACGGGGTCAATGCCAGGATGCTCCAGACCGCGTCAAGACTTGCATCCATCGAGTGAGCTGTATGTGGTGCGCAGACACTATGCTCTATCACTGTATGTCCGATCCAGAAGGAGACTATACAGATCCTTGCTCGTGTGACACCAGTGATGAAATGTTTTGCCTCCGGTGGATGGCCCTTATCGCCTTGTCTTTCATTGCTCCATGTATGTGCTGTTACTTGCCGCTTCGGGCTTGTTACCACTGTGGGGTCATGTGCAGGTGCTGTGGTGGAAAACACAAAGCTGCTGGATGACTACAGATGCATTCAAAGTGTTACGTTTTTCCTGTAGTTCAAGGAACACATTGGTTTTGGAGCATTGAGATCACTTATTTTGATGCAGCCACTGTGCCCAACAGCATCCAGAAACCACCAGTTTGGATCACTTTACATTCAGTTGTCTGGGGCTCACACTGCATTGATTTGCTCATCAAGTGTTCTAACTAACTAACCTACAGCATAGACTTTTGTATTATTAATCTGTAATCAAAACAGACTGTCTTGTACATGTTCTTTCTTTTTCTTTTTTTTTTTTTTTCCCAGTTAAAATGAGTTTGAGAAAAGAACTGCTTTAAATGGTGGTGGATTGTAGAACATCTCCAGGTTGTGTCCGTCTTGCCTCTGCGGTACCATCAGCATGTTAGCAAGCTTTGGCATTTCTAGGAACGGGGTGGTGTAGTGAATGAAATCTCACTCGGAAGATATTTTAACTTGCCGTCAAGTTATTGTGTGTGTATAGAAGGTGTGCTAGTAACAAACTTGTACCACAACACAGTATTTCTGTCACTGGTTTTCTTTGGGGTTTTTGTTCTGTTTTCCAAAGCCAAAATAGCCATCTAAGCTGCAGTTTCTCTTCTAGAGTCCATTGTCATTTCCTTCAGCAAACATCTTAAATTATTTCTCTGTTTGTAAAGCTCTCTGAACAGAAAGCAAGGCTCAGTTACCATAGTCACATAACCATTGAGAATCTGGTAGTTCTCCTTACCTGTAATCATTTCAGACCACTACTTGAAAGGGAAACTTAAATTTTAGGGTTTTCTTTTTTCCCTAAATGACATTGGAAAAACAAAACTGTGTTTTCAGAGTTCTGCCCAAAAGAAAGGGAACTTCTTCATTAGCCAGCCATGTAATGATCTGTGAATAAAACACTAAGGTTCCAGATGAGGAAAATTGTTGTTATGCAAAGAATTACTAACAATGCAACGTCAAAAGCACTATTATGGCAATTCTGGGGAAATGCTGCATTAAGTGGTGGATTATATGGAAAATTGTATCTGTCTGTCTGTTTTCTGTACGATACATGAGCATGAGAACATACGCGTCCACGGTAGAAACTACATTTAGCAATCTAAACAGGTATTTAAAATCAAAAAGCCAGGATGTTGACCACCACTTCCATTTCCTGACCTGTGGTCCCAATCCTCCAGATGCTTACACAAGTCTCAAATGTATCGCGCGTGCAACTGGCGTTCCTGTGACTCTGTGTGGAGGATTAAGCATGTGAGTCTTTGCAGGAGCCAGACCGAAGTGTCTGCCTGGCTTTCTTCTCCCCAGTTCACCACCCAGATTTATCAAGTGGATGCATAAGGTGCATACAGCAGGATAAGATTACTTTAATTTCTTTTTCTTTTTTTTTTTTCCTTCTAAATGTCATGTTGTCTTGTGTACAAGGCTTGTAATTAGCTTGGAAAAAGAGTATTTTTCTAATATATTACAAGGAATAGCCAAATAATTTTTATTAAAAAAAAATGATTTAGCGCAGTGAGCTCTAACTAGCATAGTACAATCTGAATACTTTTGAGGCAGCTAGGGATTGGCTTGTCAAAGCTGGCACTGCTGTTCCTGCCATAATTTCTTTCTGCAGTAAATTGCCAGTGGGCGCATGTCCTTTCCCTCCCTCTATTGCACATTGACATCAGTCTTAAAAGAGGAATTTTTTATTTTTTTTAATTAATTTGCCAAATAAATGTAAAAGGAACGCTTGCCATTCTTTCTTGGTGGAATGTCCCAACGGTTCCTCTGAGAGTTAATCACAGCTTTTTAGTCAACCATGAATTAAGTATGCAATGTGCTTATACACTATAGAGTTTGGTAGGCTTAATTCGTAGCAGTTGCTGGGGATTTTTTCGGTTGGGAAAACAAAACAAAACAAAACAAAAGGAATGATAGTGGTAAAGGGATGGAGTGTTACACTCTGGGTGATGTGTCTGGGTTTGCTGAATGAAATATAAATATTTTGTGCCTAATAGCAGTTGACAAATCTCTCAATGGTGTCTAGTAAACATCAAGCCAGCCTCGAAAAAAAAAAAAAAATTAATGGAACAACCTTTTCCTTTTATTTCTGTTCTCAAAGTTGTTTCATGTAAACAAACATCTGTAAGATCTTCTCTCTATAAAGCACAACACTACAAAAAGATCTTACAGCTTTTTGTCCGGTCTTGAAGTGCCCCTATTTATTTAAGTAAAGTAGACATACTCAAAGCCTTTCTGTATGTCTGGAAATAAAAGTTTAAAAAAAAAAAAAATCCCTCTTTTTTTTAAATTCCCCCCCCTCCCCCCTTGGGTTTTTGTAATACTTGTAGATTTTGCTGCGTGTGTTATTTGGTTTGTGAAGGCAGTGGTGTAAGGGCACAATGATAGAAATGGGTGTTTTTTTGTAAATATTTCTCCTTAATTTCCACACTGCTGCTGAACAGTGTGTAGCGTTCTCCCAGTCAGCTTTGCAATACTGACATCAATCATTTGAGAGAAATTATTCAGATTTTATTTTTGTATCTGTGGTAACAAAACATTAACCAAATTATTATTTTTTTTTCTGTTGTGGAAAGTTTTTTGGGTTTTTTTTCCAAGCTATCGCTCAACGTTAACAAATTAAAGTGCCTGAAGCCTCATCATTATTGTATCTATATACTAAAAGTTAAAACCCTGTTGTATTGATTTTTATAAGCCTTTTTACCTCTGTGTAAAAAAAAATATATATACAAGTGTATGATGTACATTTTAGTTCTTAACTTCTTTTTTTATTGTTTCTAATATGTATGATCAGTGTAGCTATTGCTTTAAAATGTACCATGTAAATATAAATACATCATATCAAAAATGACACCGTTTATTGTTATTCGGCTGACTGGAAAATGAGGGGAAAACAAAGTGGTGCCAGGAAACACAGAGCTGTCACCAGAGACACCTCCCCAAGATCCTGGGGTTTCTGAGGAAAAAAAATGAATTTATTTTACATTTTTTGGTGGCAAATGCGGCTAGCCTCGGGCATGGGCCAGTAGGGAGCATGGGGGCAGGTGTTTTTTAGGTGGTTTTCAGGTGTTTTGCACGTTTTGGGGGAGGACGCCCTCGGGGTGGCCTGGCCTGCTGGTTCCCCGCAGGCCATGGCGGCCATTACAGGGGCTGAGATTCCCCTCCTTCACTTCTCATCCCATGCGCAGCCTTGGGCTGGAATTAAATAAGCTGCGGGGAGGTTTTTTATTTTATTGTGTTTCACCCAAGCAGAGCAGTCCCAAAGAGAAAGGGGAAAGCGGAGAGAAAGGCCTGCAGGCATGGCCGCTGAGCGAGGACCACTTTGCTTTTTGAGGGCTGGCTGCTTTGAGGACAACGCTGAGGAGAGACACCTGCGGCAGCTGGCACTGCATCCCCGCTCAGGGGGGTTTAATGTGGAAGATGGAAGAGGAATATCCCAGTTAAACGGGACACTGATTGACTGAGGAAACCGAGGGAAAACAGTGAGTATATCGGAATTTTTACAGTTATTTCCAGTGGGAGCTAGTCAGACTAACACCACTCGCTCCTGAAAAGCCCAGTTTTATTTTTCTGTAGCTAAGTGAGAACCCAATGAAGCCGTTGCTCGTTTTTCATAGAATCACAGAATGGTTTGGGTTGGAAAGGACCTTGAAGATCATCTCGTTCCAACCCCGTGCCCTGGGCAGGGAGACCTCCCACCAGACCAGGTTGCTCAAAGCCTCATCCATCCTGGCCTTGAACACCTCCAGGGATGGGGCAGCCACAACTTTTCTATGTGGTGCTGCTTGGTTTTGCTGCTGAATAATGAAGCTGCCTCAAGGGGCGTGTAAAAGGGGGAGGCAAAAAACACATACGCCAAACTATACTTGTTCTTCTCAGATAAAAGGTTTGCTCCCTGCAATGATGGTGCTTTGTGTCATCCGCACCCACCCAAGCACACAGGGTGATGTTCCAGTTGCATGAAAAACCTCGATGGTTTCATTTGTCACATCTTTGCTGAGATCCTGAGTCCACATTCCCTTTTTATTGGTTTATATTTGTATTCGTGTATTTCTAGAAATATTATATCCTATGTACAACTGTGTATTTGTTACAAATTTTTTTAAAGAAGGACTTTGCAGGCCTCATGAGAAGCGCATGCACTGTGAGTCAGGTGTGTTCAGGAGGACTCCTGTTGCACACAAAATCCCTTGGTCTCCGTTGGTGTTTGCTCCATCTGCGGCTAAACTGAGGGCCAAGGAACTCTGATGGCCTGTTGCTTCCAGTTCATCATACTCTTTTGACTAATTACAGCAGGAAGACTTCAGTGCTGTTCGCTGGCCATTCCAATTCAGCTTGTCCTGCAGGAGGCCCGGCTAAGCTGTGTTATTCTTGCAGCCTGCAACGTCCTCTTCCTTTTGTCTGTGAATCAAAGGGGTTGCTTATGCCTGGGGATTTCTAAACAAACCAGTAAATGGTTCGTTTGGATCCTGGATACGGGGGTGTAAGCTTGCAACCATATGAAACAAAGTTGAATATTTTATGGCTTTTAAAAAAATCATTTCACTAGTAAGTGTAATACAAATTGCACTTCAGAATAATGTCCTTTCACCCAGGCTGAGTTTTAGCCACTGACAAATGCAGCTTGGCATTTTATAGCAAAGAGACTTGACACTGAATGTGCCTGGGTCAGAATGGCTCTTCCCGGCCTCTCCTTTCCCCGCTTTGGCAGCAGGAGCAGTGCCGACACGGTCCACCCCCAGGCCTTTCTCCTGGGGTGGCACCTTGGGTTCAGACAAATGTTACCACAGTACTCCCACCTCTGTGAACTTTTCCCCTTGTAGCCTGTGAAACTGAAGAGACAGCAGGCCAGGAGAGAATTTGGTTGGCTGTACTTACTCAGGAAACCTGCAAATACTTCCAACAAGCCTCTCCTCATAAAAGCAGTATCAGGTCAGAAATCGCAGGAGGAATGGAGGGTGACTGTGAGGTGTAACCAGTGAGTGTGGATCTCTTCAGGTACAACAGCTCTGTTTTCCTGCAAGGCACCATTGTAACAGTGTCAAGCATTTATCTGGAGTGAGTGCAGCTGCCCAGCATTACCTTCAGGGGCAGAATTTTTGCATGAGGAGGGTTCACCCGGCCTTCTTCAATCGCTCAGTAACAAAAAGCTTTTCTCATTCTGCTCAGAGAGCTGTAATTTAGTAGGCAAAATGGACTTATCCCTGTTGGGAAAATGAGTAAGTCCAAAAGAGTTAGAATGACTTGCATAATGTCACATAGAGAATTTGTGGCACAAGAATCCTAAGCACAAGTCCACCACTATCTTCATCCAAAGGTCATCTCTCCTGTCACTGTCTGAAGATTAAATGGGAGGTTTGGGCTTCTGCCGGAGCCTTGCTGCTTGGAGCACAAACCAAACCAATCCGCCCAGTCAGCAAGGAATGTGTAAATCTCCTTTCTCTGCTAATTCCACTTAGAAATGCAAATTGGAAGTAGCTGTCAGGACACTTGTGGTATCGTCGCATGTGTTCCCAATGCTTATCGCAGGCAGAACTTGGCTTCTCACACAGACCAAATGCAGCCTTTTTCACAAATTGTTTGAGAGCAAGCATGCAGCGCTAGCAACCGTAAATGCTTTCCTTTCTTCATCACACGATGCTAGATGAGTTAACATCCTCCTAACACCTTGTCCTTTTCCAGGATGTTCAGCCTTCTGGTATTTTCTTAACATTTTGAATTAGGCAATTTAATTCCTTAGTATCTCGGTGGCATACATGGAAATAAATAGAAAAATGTTTGGCTTCCACCCAGAGACAAGATATTTAAATGGTGGAAAGTATGTGTGTATTTTGGGGGTGGTGTACTTAGATCTCTACAAATATTTTTAGTTGCTTCCCTGCACTCATGCACAACCATCCCATGCCATTCATCTCATTCCCCCATTCCTCACTTGTAAATTCATTTAGGAAGAGTTGACAGACTTTGGTTTGGCTTCTGCTAGGTTTCAAGCCTGCTGTATAATGTTGTGTGAGACAGGACCTCCCAGCAGTGCTCTGGGTGGTTGCAAACAGAAAGGTTTCCGAGGGCTGTAATGCACCCCAGCTCCCTGCATGTGCAATCCCAGCTCTGTGCAGTGGTGTGTACTCTGAGGTGTCAAGGAAAGCACAAAGTCATTTCCAGACTTAATATAATTCGTGTAATGACCTAAGGAGTCATGGGGGAGCTAGAATTAATGCATACTTTGGGATGGCTAACATTACGAAGTCATACACAGGCTTAAACTTAATTCTTATCTAGAATTCTCAGTTATTCTTAATTATATAGAGAGTGTAATATGAACTGGCATTTATTTTTCTGCATTTTCTAAGGTTGTATCACAATGAGCTGCAGAATTGGCCAGTATGTTTTGAGGGAACTGACAGGACTAGTATTAGGCTTACCCCTTTGAGTAAGCATTTTTCTGCTTTTCACACTCTTAATTTCTCTGTTTCAGTGTTGTGCCAATGTTAGCTTATTAACAGTTTTAGCGCTTGATGTGAGAGTTCAATCTTACGAAAAAAGAACAGGGATAGGGAACTTAGTGCAAACAGTGAGATCTTTGATGTTGAAGTACCAAGTCTGATATGTTCCCAAATGTACCCTATCTTCTAATCTGACATTAAGAAACTAAAAGCTCAGACACTTCTAAAATTTGAAGCATTAACGTCCTTGTGCCCTGGAGGGCCATTTCCAACCTTAAAAGCCCAATTCCAGAACTACTGAACTCAAGTGATTTCACTTTAAAAGTGCTTACTCTTTACAACTTCCTGAGAACAATGATAAAAGCCAGGTTAGTAAGTATAACTTTCAACTACATTTCGCAAAAGTGCTGGCCACAACTTAAAACAGAGAGCATTTTGACATGCACAGCCAAAAGAAGCAGCACTGCTGGTTTTGTTCATGAGTCTGAACATTGCAAACTTCAAACCCCAATAACTCTGAGCGGCTAAAGGACAGAGTAGAAGCTAGGAGTGAATGCAGATGCAGGATATGTGGTTCATCCCAGGTATGAAATAGAAGTAGAAATACAGTCCTTTTTTTTTTTTTTTTTTGAGGGGTACCTAAAATGAAGCTCCCAGTGTCACAGTAATGTATTGGTATGGGGCCTGATGTTCAAGCTAAAGTACCCCCAGCAGTTCCCACGTATTCCTGCCTGGAAGGGGAGATGGTCTGTGCCTCTGAGGAGTGTTCAGACCAACACTGTGGCTCAGGCTGCCAAGCAGGAAATGTATATACAGATATATATGCGTGTGTGTGTGTGTGCACACACGCGTATCCTTTTGGAGCAGAAATCTGAAATTACCAATATAAGCTAAAAACCCAAGTGATGGTTACCCTTTAAATAAATAAATAAACAGGTAAAGCTCCAACTGTGTGGCTGACCCTGGTGGCTTGGCAACAATGAATGGGGTTTTCTGTGCAGTGGCCCCAAGTATTGGGTATCACTGCAGGATTTCTCTTTTCGCTTAGTGAATAGACCTCATCTTGGGGAAAACCCCAGAACCCCATCAAGCGGTTGAGCCAGCCACAGAAATGGGAAGGCTTCCAAAGAAGAAAGCCAAAAGAGCAATCGGATGAAGCAGAGAGATGTATTCTGCTCGGAGGAGTTCTCTGCTTTGCTGTGACTTGAGGGTCATGTGCTGAATGGTCAGTGGCTCTGTTTCTCTGGGGCTGGGCTGTGGGGAAACCACGGACACTTTGGTGAGCAGGAAAGCCTGTGCGTTCATTCATCTGCCTGAAATGGAGGGCTTTGGCACAAACCATTTGGCCAGAGGAAGGCGACCTGTGCAATGATGCCAGTACCACAGTTTAGATACGGTTCCTGCCGTCTGCCTCAGGGCTGAGACATAGTTATGCTTCCTCATATGGCCAGAAGTGCCACAGGACTGGAGCAGGCTGCTAGGTGAGCAAAGAGCAGCTACCTCTGTCTTTGTAGAGAGATTTGAAGGGCTGTAATGTGTCAGAGAGGTAGTAAGAAATACCACATACATTTAATTTCAAATACTAGCACCCAGCACAGATGCAATGCTATTTGCTGCATTTGTGCTTCCCTAGACTTTGAACAAATGGACTCCTTCCAGCATCAGGTAGGCAAAGACTGGAGAACACACCATTCAACAGCAGGAGATTGCATTCCCCAGTTCCCCAGGGTAAAATCTTGACTCCGCTTAAGTCAGTGGCAAAAATCCCATACACTTAAGTCAAGCCAGGATTTGTCTCCTGGGATCTGCAGGATTTGGATGCCAGTATCTCAAGGTTTGGCACCCAGAGTAGCCCTTCAATGGCAACTCCCTGAGGTGAACTTTCCATGGTCTTCTCCCTCCCCTATTCTCCTAAGGGACACTAGGTACAATGGCAGCCTAAGTCCATAAAAAGGGATTTCTTATCCTACACAGGGCACCAGCTCCTGAATTCTGTCTTTAAAGGTCTGTGTTTGAAATGGGAGCCACTGTCTGCTCCTGCAAAGTTACAACTGGGTGAGTGAGGAGCGAGAGCATCCTGCTGACAGCCAAGGAAGGGCTTTGTGGGACCCCAGGATCACTGGTTTTAACCTTAGCACCTTAGCTCGTCACCTTTTTTCCCTGTGCCCAATTGCCAGGTCGTTTCATTCATTTGGACCTTCACAAACCATCTTGGGAAAGAAAAAAATGTATCTAGGAAGGAGTAAGCAGTTTTGACTTAAAAAGTGACAAATTGGCAGGGACATTCCCTCAGCCACCTTTCATTCATTTTTGACAGTTTGCAGGGTTTGGAGCTGGCAGCAATTCTTTCCAATATTAGGTTGAATTTCCAGTCAAAGATTAAAAGGCTGAAAGGGTGCCTATGTATTAACATACATGAGAAAAAGGTCCTTTAACAAAGCAGCACCCCTGAAAGGACTGTGTTTTCAAACCCACTCACATACATAACTTTTTAAGAGCTGTCACCATCAGAGCACATTTTATGGCCAGTTCCTGAAGGAAGTGGTTGTAAAGATGTGGCACGAAGAGCAGAAAATCCAGGTGCTGAGCAGAGAGCTTTTGAACTTACAGCAAATGCGTGATACTTTTTTCTAACCAGAACAACTGCTGTTTGTGACCATCTGAACTTTGAGCTACAAGAAAATGTCTTTGGGGTTCCGCAGGCTGATATCCTGTCTCTAACCGCAGCCTGTACCAGATACTTCAAAGGGAGAGAATACAAGAAACTCTGTATTGGAATCATCTGCTAGCAGAGGAAATTTCTTCCCAACATCAGACAATTTGTCATTGATTTATTCCCTCAAACAGGAAAGTTTATGTGCCTCTTAAGAAAAAAATCCAATTGAATGTAACAGCAATGTGAGTTTATTCATTAAGCCTAACAAATTTTTGTTTGAAATGTATTTGATTTCTCTGAAATACCGTAACAACCCTTCTACCATTTTCTCTGGAGATTTTTCTACTGCTGAAGTTTGAGTTTTTTCCCAGCCAGTTTTTTATACAGATAGCCGTGCAAATGTGATGATGTTCAGGAGCTGCGACCCTATAGCAGCCATTTTGCAAATGCCAGTGTCTCCTCCTCCAAATCCTTCTCCTAGCAAGTGTTTTTAATCCCCTTTTATGGATCCTTTAACCTTAATTTTCTTATTGTTGAGATGATATTGTGGTCTTATTGTTGTGCAGTTTTTCTGAAGCCTCCTATGTGTCAAAGGACACAAAACTGATTGAGAATATGAAGCAGGTAGTGAAAAGACAGCAAATTAATTGGTTTTTTTATTTGTCAGATTGCTGACATGAGCTGGATTTATAATATTTGTTCTCTGGGACTCAGATACTTTCAAAGACAGCTATGCCATAGCTGTGAATATAAACTAGGATGAACTGGGTGTCTGAGATGAAGGTGTAAAGTCCATATTTAGGCTCCTAAGTACAAGTGGCTTTGCTCTGAGAGGTGTTGAATGTCTTAATTTCTACCTGAAACTCATAAGATTTCCTAGATGTGTAGGTATAAAACATTGGGCCCACTGAGGTCAATGGCAAACTTCCTACGGGTTTCAGTAACATATTATCACCCACAAAATGCAGAGTTAGGAGACTAATTACCAGCAGCTATTTTTCTAAAAACCTGGCTAATACATAGAATAATACCAAAATGGCTCTTTGTGTTTATTTCTTTGTGCAGCCTGAGTTGCCATCACAATCTATTTAACGGTCATCTATTTGGTCTTGGTCACAAGCAACACACGCAAAAGAACTGTTTTGCTTAAAACAAGGCCTGGCCAGGTGAGCAATTCAGCCAAATAGTAGAAACTTAGTGGTTCTGATGCAGAAACTCTTTGGTTGATGTTTGGATCCTAATTTGAGACTTCTAATTTGATTGTTTAGCAATTGCTGATTGCTTCAACATGAACTACAGATGATCAGCATCTCTGGAAATCAGGCTGAAAATAGTAGGTATGAGGTTTTTTTAAGATGTGGGTCCTAAGGCTCTGCGTCTCATTGAATTTAATCACAGCTTGGAGGAAAAAGACACACACAAATTCGACTTTGGCTTGGTTTCTAACAGGTTTGAATTTGCACCATTAATCTTCTGCCTGTCCTACTCCTGTAATGGTTCTTGAACCACATGGCCAGTGAAAACCAAACTGAGGTCTTGAAGAAACTAATTGCCTATGGGCTTCATAAAAATAGGCAGCTGGGTAAAATGGAGAGCTGTTAGTACTTTTGCTGAGGCAAAGCAAAGTGTGAGCTCATCCCTGATTAAACAGCAGGAAAACAATGTGGGAAAAGCCTTGTTATGAATGGCCTACCTGTGGATAAACTCTCAGCTGGCAGTCATGCCCTACTGGACACTAAACATCCACCCCGCAAGAGCAACTTACACCATACCTCTCTCTTAAACAGCTAGTCGTGCTCAGACACGTCCTTTGGAAACCAAGCGCTGTTGTTTTCATCGCTTGTGGAATACTTGTTTTAACATATACCAGTGATATCTAGGAGGGAAGTGACATGTTTTACCAATCAGGGCAAAGAAATGTGTCAAGTAATGCCCTGGTTTTTTTCAGTCTGTCTCTAGCTGCTAAAGGGTCTGCCTCACAATTTGTTAATTCAGCTAAGGGTGTTGGCTCTATCTCTGAAGGGCTGTAGGTGGATGATTTACTTCTTTTTTTGTTGCCAGATAGATTGAAGTCTGCTTTTGCCTTTTTTCCTCACTTGCATGTGCATCAGTATGAGTATCTTTCCATCTATGAAATTAAATTATTGTAGCTGTAAAGTCAATGATTCCAAAAGATTTCCTTGGGCTTCTACTTGCATGATGACAGAGATTCCTGGGCTCCAAAAGGCTTAAAATGTCTGGGTTTTGCTAATAATAAGGACCCAAAGGGAATAGTCCAGCTGACTGTATGTAGGCCAGACTTAATCAATTAACACACTGAGATAATGACATACCAGCTTATGGAGCCTCCTAAATGTGATCACATGTGAAGACAGCCACTGGCTACAGGAGGTCTGATGGCTTCACAAATTAAATAACACAGAACTGCCAATATTTAGATCTGGGATTTCCAGAAAGCCACAGTGAGATAGAGAGCAACAGTGATTTCTGAAGAAATGTGCATCTTTCTGTGCTAGTATCTAAAGCGCAACCATGGCTCAGGGAACATTGGTACCAGAAATAAACGTCTTTCAGCTGCAGTCCTTTGTGGCTGGTTGGTGTTGCAAACGTGTTGGAGTTGTTCAGACGATGTCAATGGGACCGTTCCTCCCTACATCTTTGCAGGACAGGGGCTGGTGTACGGAAACGTTGCTTGCTTCGGAAGTTTCGGCTGTACGTGTCTCCGTATTGTTCAAGCTCATGTGGGCCAAAGTTTGCATAACAGCTCTTAAAAAAGTGGGCCTCAAAATGTCAAAGGGAGCCCCCTTTCATGTAAAAGATGAAAGCCACGTTGTCTTGGCTGAATTCCAGCATCTATCCTTGTGTGTTCAAGCGGATGATGGAGGTTTTCTTGTGATGGCTCCTGAACCGGGTGCCCTTTTACAGCCAATAAAGCTAAGTCGATTTGCCTTGATTTTGCTGTGGGCTAAATTGCATACAAAGGGGTTACAGTAAACTCTTAATTGGTGGTGCAGCTTGAATGTGTGTGTGAACCCTTAGTTCACCCATCTGTACAATGAGGGCAAAAGAGGGGTCCCTTCCTTTTTGACCCTTTTGCCTAATCTGGTTTGATTGTAAGATCTTCCAGGCAGAGATTGTTACCACATGGTTGCACATTGTCTACTGGGATGGGGACCCTGGTCCCAGTGGTAAATAACAGCCTTCAACAGTTACTCTCACGTGAATAAAATACGACCGGCAGAGTGATCCGAGTCATCTATCAAATAAGCCACAGCTCTACCCGCGTACAGCTCCTCCATATGAATCCTGAGGTTAATTAAAAGAATCTAAAGAATGATGGGGTTAGGGTGATTTTGGTTGAGCACTGAAGATTGATGTATCCTCACAAGCTCCCCGCACTGTTCCTCCGGTTTGGGAGTTTTGCATGGTTGCTGGCCAGTCCCCGAAAGACCAGGGCTAGGTTTCTAGCTGCTCTGTGCAGGCTATGCCAAACTACAGGTTTAAATATTCATTGCATTCTTCACATGCCAAATCATCTAAGTTGGAAAGCAAGAGCCTAAGATTTTGCAAAGCTGCTTTTGCACATAAAGACCATTAAAAATTCATCGTGACAGGGAAAAAACAACAACATTGCCAGTAGTAGGGAACTTTATGTTGACTTGGCTAATGCTGTGTGGGGCTAAGTTAGAGCTAGCTCACATTAATCCACTTAAATGGAAGGGTGAGCTTGATCCAGTAAAAGCAATAAATCCTCTTTAGAGCTGACCAGACTCCGGTTGCACTAGAGGAGAATGGGGCTGAATGGCAAACAGTTGGCAGGAGGTAACTGGATGGGGCCTGAATTTCCAATGTGCCAGGTAATTTAACCCACAGCATCCCCTTTCCCCCATATGCGCAGACTGGTTGTGGGTAGGACCACATCCCAAAGCTCTTGGCGCCAGAGGTGGAATGATAGACTGCGGGGCGGGGAAACTCCCTGCCAATACAGAGCTGGAAAGGTTGAAGCAGCTCTCCGTCATCGCAGGGAGCGGGTACCCAAGATGCCTGTGTTGGCAGAGTTAATATCCCAGGCAGCTTGAGCAAAAGGGGTGAAGCGCAGGGAGCAGAGATGGACAGACAAACGCCTGACCTGGAGCTGGTGAGGCTCTGCCTTGCCTTGGAGGCAGCCCGCAGATGTCAGGAGAGATGGGACAGCTGCTGCTGCCTTGCTATAGGTGAGGGACTAACTGAGTTGCTGTTAAACTCCACAGAATTACATCTGAACTGGCTCGGGAGCAAGTGGACCTCAGTGCCTGGGAAGTGGCTCTTACTATCAGAGCAATTTTCTCAAGGCTGACCCAAGGCATGGAACTAAATCCAGACTGGGTGAATGTCTCTGTTTCCTTATTCCTCTGAGAAACTGGGCCTGAATTTAAAAGGCTGTTTAACACTTTGAAGCCACCCACAGTTCTGTCTTTGCCTCCCACACAAGCTCCAAGGAACTGACTCATTCCCACCATATTTTCAGCTGCGCGTAGATCCTGCTCACAGCCCAGGACAATCCCCGTTCATCCAAGCGAATCAAGCACACATTGTGACTTGAGTTAGCTGGTCTTGAAAGGGTTTCGCCATGCCGACTAACAGTTGACTGTATCCGAAAACATCTGGCCTGCTTTTTAAAGTAGAGTCGGAACCATATTCTTTAGTTAGCTGTATAATTTATGCGTTTTCTGCTGTTCTCTATTCATGATGCTTCCTTATGTTGACTGTTAAATAGCTGTCTGTGAAAATAAGTGACGCTGTCATCTGCCATTAAATGAAAAGAGGTCTGCTCTATGAGCAGGCATTCACCTCTCCTCTCCCCTTCTCTGTGGCAAACTCATGTTGCTTCCCTCCCCATGGGGATGCTGCTTTGGGTTTTGCAGAGCTTTAAAGAGTGCGAGTGATATGTACAGCTCTCGATGGTTTGTAACTCAGGAAAATCAACAAGCCTTTTTGCAAAAGGAGACATAGGGTTGTCCCTCTGTCCACTGCCAATATGGTGAGCTCAAATGCTCTTTCCAATTTGGACTAAAGTCCTGACATCCCAGGATTTCTAGCTTGCTAATTCTTCCACTGCTGAGGAAAATAACTCACTTCTTGCTGACATCATGCTGTCCTCCCGCTATGCCGTATCCACTGTGAGTCTTTAAAGCTTCATGCTATGCCTGAACAATTACACCCACGTTTTGGCTGGGAAACAGAGACAAATGAAGGCAGTTAGAAGGAAGACATGGGAGCCCTGCCTTCTATTCTCCCGTTCATCACACTGGGCTGATTACTGCTGTTTTTCCCCCTGCCTGGTAGCAAATTTCCAGCAAATACGTGTTGGGGTCACCGCTCTGTGCCTTTCCCTGCTTCTCGGTAGAAATATCCCCTGTTTGGGCTCTGGACCACTTCTGCATGCTGCGACACCACAGCACAGTCCTTTCAGATAAACATTTGCAGGTTTTTGAGCATAATGCTGCTCACTATATGGTTACAGAGGAGAGGGGGAGTAAACATCCTTTGTAGTACAAAGGAATTGTCAACATACTCAGAGAAGAATTGGAGAAATGTCCAAAGGCATGCTCCATTTTTGGCTTGTTGCATTTGGTTTCCTTCATGCAATTTACTGAATGTTTGACCCCCTCTGCAAAAATCTGGGGCAAAGGCCTGGCTCTTGTATGCACTATTTGCTAATGAAGTCAGGAATTTACCTCTGTCACCAGCTGGGAATTGAATAATGTAAAACCTAGCTCCTCCATCCTACTGGCCCTGGGCTGACTTCCATTAGCTGCTGAGGAGCTTTTTGGAGTGCAGAGTCCTGACCTGCTCACAGTGGCTAGTATTAGCTGAGACATGAATAAACAATAAAGGAGATAAAGGAGAGTCTGGGTTAAAACCAACAGCTGTTTCCTATGGAGTCCTGAATAAATTCAGGCTCCTCTTGCCGAGGGGCTGTGCTTTTGTCCTTGCGCAAAGGAATCAACTGCTCTGGGAACCTTGCTCTGATACAAGAGCAGAGCAGTATTTGAAAGGGTCAGGTCAAAAAGTTTTAAGAAGAAAAAAAATGTCTATTTTAAAATGTGATTATTTCAGGTAGTTCCATTATTATTTCTTTCAGCTCTGTTATCTTGCTTCAGCTGTAACTCAAGGAGCAGAATTACAACCCAGACTTGCATGTGTAGATCATACATGGCAAAGAGCAAAGTCCTTGGCCCGAGATAGCCTTTTGCTGACTCCAGATGTGCTCTGCCATAAAACACTTTGGAGGCCTGATAGTACATTACATAAGCCACTCAGTGGTTTTAACATTGATTTCAACAGAAGGAGTGATCCCTTCTCTGTGTAACTAAGCAAAAGGTTTGGCTTGAGCCTGTTGCTGTAATGAATTTCTAAAGCTGGGCTTGTGGAACGACTGTCAGCAAAGTGGGAGCCTCTGCTCTGTTCTACCCCCGGGAGTGCACAGCAACTCTCGGGGCTTCAGGCATCCACTCCTGATTTCCACCAGTGGAGCAGAGAGAAAACCTCGGTCAGGAGAGGTGGATTTTCCTGCTACTTCTTTTGCGTAAGGTCATTCCGTTTGTGTGGAAACCAAGTATTTTTCTTTTATAGGGAGATAGAGCCTTCGGTTATCTCAACGGTACAGCAAGAGGAAATTCTAACATCATGATCTGGGAAACAGATAAATGCAATCTGTCTTAATGCAACAATCTCCTTTTCAGTTGCTCCTACAAAGTTACTGTATCCGAAAATCCTTTGCAAACTCTATTTGCTCAGGTAATCTCTTAATTTGCTGAAGGAGAGTTGTTTTTTTATTTTGCAGGAGGAGAATTGTTTTGTGTTATGGTTGACAAATCTTCCTTGAGCTGATGTAACAAGGCCCCAGATGGTCTGTGCGGCCTGGCCACTTTTGTTTACATGTGTGAAACCTGCAACAAATTTGGCTTCCAGATCAGCTGGTCCCTATCCTCCCCCTCCACCTCCCAGCTGCAGACTACAGCAATTTGCTCTTGGCAGCATGGGCACTGTCACCGCAGAGACCTTCCCCACAAAAAAAATAAAGGGTTTGGAGATTTTGTAGGGAGCCAGAGTTTGAACTAGCTCCATTTTTATTTTTAACTTCTTTTTTTTTTTTGGAAGCAGGAGGTGTAATCTGTTTTAACATATGAATTAGGAGATCCTGGTGTAGCTCCCCTGGTGTATTTACCTTTCCAATACGGAGTGCTTGGCTCTAGCTGCAGTGGGAATTCAGGGCAGCTGGGGCTAGTAGGCTGTGCTATGGGTCAGAGCAGCCACAGCTGCAAAAATTTGTGGGTCTCAGATGTGGCTGTGGGGTACTTGGGCTGCTGGCAAACTGGCCACCTTGGGAGAACAGATTGCACCAGTGCTATCTCCTCAGTGAATCTAGTAGTGAATGGTAAAATGGAGCTGTGATTGCATCTGCTACATCCAGGTAGCCTGTGT
>VWZL01001868.1:127862-184435 GCA_013396915.1 Stercorarius parasiticus | reverse complement strand
AAAAAAAAAAAAAAGAAAAAAAAAAAAAGAGTCACTTCCTTCTGACCCACTCCACTCCTTAAGAAAACCTCCAAAAATAGCAAGCGTTCTGATTTATAAAGGACCAACCTACCTCCTAAGTTAGCGCCCCCCCTTTAACAGCAGAAACTTGCACCATGTATTTGGGGAAAGTGGGGGAAAAGTCAGCTCGAATATAACAGACATCCAGCTAACAGCTCTGTAATCAACGGCAACCCAAAAATGTACACACCCCTGTTACTGCAAGAATGTGGACAAGAGCGCATCAGCTGCTCCCCAGAAAATGCCTGGGTGTCACTGCGCTTGCTGAAATTTCATTCCCAGTCGCAATTATGCCTTTCTGATTAAAATCATTAGTGCCTGGGCCTGGAAAGAACACAAATGCTGCATTCCGTGTTCGGTGGTTATGTTTGAGGGGGCTTTTCTGGTGGGGTAGATATCTGGGCTTCGCAGCCCGTGCCAAAGCCAACAGCTCTAAACCACTGTCTGCTGTTTTCCAGGTGTGAGCTGTGAGCTACCAGGGAGCACCACAACTGCACAGTTGTTTTTTATAGCCTACAGGCTGTGTTTTGAGAATGTCTACAGTATTGTGTGTCACAGGCAGGACAGGCAGAGGAACGTTTTGTTTCCAAACCCCATAAAAGCTCAGCACCAGCTGCTTGCTGGAGCACGGCTGTGAGACATGGAGAGGTGTGTTGTCCTGCTGATCATAGAATGGTTTAGGTTGAAAGGAACTTTGAAGATCATCTAGTTCTACCCCCCTGCCACGGGCAGGGACACCTCCCACTAGACTAGGTTGCTTAACCTTAATTTTGAGTTGCAGCTCAAAAGTTGAGTTGTTTTTGAGCAAGCAGTCTAGTCTCCTAACTGCAAGTTTCCTGCCTCAGTAACTCCCAGAGCATCAAGATCGGGACAGCTGTGTCCATCCTGGACTGCCTCATTCACCTTTCAAGGAACATGTGACTTTGCTGACAGTACTGGAACAAGAGCCAAAAGAATGAATATTCCTCATTTCTTTGTTGCCATTTTAAAAGCGGATAACCATTTAATTAGTTGTTCACCCTCCAGGGCTGTAAGTTCTTGTATAATTAGATAATGAGCAATTATTGTTACAGCGTTTTGTTCTCGCATGGTACTACGTGGATTCCAGCACTGACCATGTTTCAAAGGCTCGTGTTGCAGGTTATTAGCCGGTAATGCTACGGGAAGCACTAGCACCCCCTTTACAAGAAGACTTTCTTAGTGGAGACAATCTACCACTGTGACAGATGGTAGAGAGGTGTAATATAAATTCCACCTCCTCTTAGTGGACTTGCCCCATGGTAGTTTGAAGTAGTGTTGATAGCCACCACAATGGGAAAACCTTAAAATATTCCAAGGAGATTATGTGGTTGGGCGCTTCCCGAAATACTGCCTTTCATGTCCTTAATGCCACCCTTGCCTTTCCTGCTTTGGCAGGGAAAGCCAACATCAGGGTTACACGGAGCGGTTTAGAACGGAAAGTTATTGGACAACAAAAAGTTTTAGATTTGGAGTAGCCCCCAGAAGGGCTGCTGTGCTAAGAAAAGCGCCTGATGCAAGTCAGGACTTACAGGATGTACTTGTGTTGAGGTCAGCAACTGGCAATTAATTAATTCGTTAAAATACCTGGAAAGATTTAAAATGGGCACATAGTGAGAACACGCGTGCAAGGGGAGGATCTTGAAACCACTTAAGCTTTAGGGCAAACAAAAAACAGATGGGAGATGGGTGCGGTGATGAAAAGGTGTAGGCAAAGGGCCTGTATGTCATTATTCCTGCAGCTACAATTTAATTACCATTCCTAGGCTTTGGGGAACTGAGATTTGATTTTTTTTTTTTTTTTAAAAAAAAGGTATGGGAAGGAACACAAGTTCTGCGGTTGGAAGATGCCCCTTAGCATCATCGCAAGTCTCTGCTAAGACTCTTAATACGCTTTACTCATCACCCAGAACAGAAATGTTTTCCCTAATCTTTAATGTTAAGGAATTGCTTTCAAAAGGGGGAAAAAAAATAAATTGAGAAGCAAAGCCCCACACTTCCTTTCCTCTCTGAATTCCTCCTCGTTTCAGCAGCACCAGAGTAGAACTGGGCAGAAGGAAGGCAAGAAGCCCTTCTCCAGCTGTCTGGGTGATAAGCAGATATGCGCTGCAGTCGTGGTTTATGCAGTTGTTAGCTGTGACAACAGGCCGCGCCAACAGGTTACAGAAAGGTAAGCTATTTATCTGGAGGATGTTACTGAAAGCTGATCTTAACATTGTAATGCAGTGAAGGTTAAGAGGCAAAATTAGCAGCCTGCTCTGAATGGAAGATTATTTTTTTTCTTGAGGCCCGTAATGCCAAATTATCAGTGACTTATACCACCAGGACAACAAACCAACCCATGAGAGAGGAATGAGTACTACATGGAAGGACTTGAATAAAGCAAATTTTTAGTTTAGATTTTAATACTTGATTAAAAGGTCCAAAACATTTTTTTCTAACACCGTTCTCCTGGTTGCTAGAACACAGGAAGAGATATATTTGATTAAAAAAAAAATCAGACCAAAACCAACAACAACAAAAAATCCCAACCCTTGGTTTTTCACAGTATTGAAAGAGCTAATGAAGCTTGTTTGTGGAAAACAGATGAAGTGCCAGCAGGGAGGAATTCACTATTGAAAAAGTTGACTAGCAATTTTCGTCTGAGCTGTATTTAGTCCTTTCCACCCAAAAGCTACGTCAGGCAAACCAAGCCAAAACAGAGGAGTGGGGAACATGAATTATTACTGAGCAGAGGTAAAGTCTGATTTTATTTTTTTTTCCAAGAATGCACAGTAATAGAATAAAGATTTGGATTTTGGGGGCTTTTTTTTTTTGCTATTAAAATCCTGTCTACCTGTACCTGTATCTAAGATGGCATGTGCCTGACCTAGCCACTAAAACAGATGCACCCAGAGCCAAACTTGTTCACTCTAAGAAAACCAAAGCCATTCTCCTACTGGGGACGTGATGACTGGGGAACATACATACACAACAGCATCTACAATGCGCTGGGGTGAAGGTGCTCGTTGAGCTTGTTTCAAAAGCCAGATAAATGCACTGTGATTAGTGGGTCAGCCACTAATCCACACAGCAAGGTGAGAATTACAAAATTTCAGGTGCAAGAGCTGCTTCAAGCAAGTGCATCTTTCTAAATGCTACACGTTAACCACTCATGCAGTTCTTCTAGGGGTTGAAATGCAGGTGATGTAGCACATGAGGTCATAATGCCAAGGAGATTTTTCCTAAACAGAGCATTATTATGTGGCTTCTGAGCTTAGCCAGGGATGCTGTAGTCAATAGAAGTTGAGGGGGGTCTTCCCATTTTGCAGTACTGAGCATAGAGCTTGAACTAGAAGAGATTCCTGTCGAAGCACAAGGATTTTATTTTATTTTTAAAGAAACTAAGATGGAGGGAGGGGAGTCTTGGCTAGAGAATGGAGTAGGGGTGCTTTTCTCACTCTGTGACAGCAATCAGTAGGGAATGTGTTATTTTGTCATGTCAGATTTCCTCAGCATAAGCAGCTCATGATAGTTTTGTGATGGAAGTTAAGTTAGAGAAAAACTGACAGAACTGTGATTTCCCAAGGGAAACAAAGCAAACAATCTACTTTGAAAAAAATCTGATTTTATTTTTGTATTGAAAAGACCTGTCAATTTAAATAGATGTTTATTTCCATTCATGGTCTCGACCAGTGTTGTGTGTTAACATTATTCAGAACTGTATAAAAAGCCATTTGTGTTACATCCGTTAACATCCTAGAACACTTGGAGCGGGGGGAGGGGTTTGAAGCAGCTTAACATTAAAAATAGGATGTTCCCAAAAAACTTACAACTGATGCGGCATCTTCTATTCTAATTTTATAGGAGCTGAAGCATATTGCAAATACAACTCAAGTTATTTGGTCTTCAAAAAAACCACTTTAAAACCAGATTGCTTTCATAGCAATATTGAAGCCGTCAGCTGAGAGAACACACACATACACTTTTGTGTGTGCAAACATACACATGGAGAACCACACTGAGCACAACTGGAACACCCCATTCAGTATTTGGATTACGTATGCGTTCTTCTGAATCCGTGATTGCTGTAATTAAAAATGCTAGTTGCTTTTTCTTTTTTTTAATATATACACAGTTTCCATGGAAACCTAAGATTCTGCACAATCAACTGACATTTATTACTCATGGTGCTGTGAAGTTCTCTCGTGAAAGGGCCAAATTCCAAAACCTTTACTCAAACATGCACATACCTAACCAAGGCCAATGAACAGGGGAGAAGACGGTTTAGAAAAGAGGTTGCAGGGTCAAGGTCTAGATTTGAAAAATCACATGACAGATTGTCATTCAAAAAAAAGTTTTTAAATCATTCTTTGGTTTATTTCCATGAGTCTCAACACTGTCCGAAAAGCCCAGAGACAGTCACACGAGAAACCATAGCTCTAAAGCAAGCCCACCGCATTTTTAAATCTTGTGTATTAAGTGTTCAGAAGACTACAGGAATTCAGAGTACCCCTTACATTCATGTCCCCAAAAATCTAGTAACTGCTTAAGTGCATGCACTGAGGCATGACCGGCATGCCTGTAAATTCATATTGTTCAAGTTAAGAGTAAATATAGCTGCAAAAAACCCCACCCACCTATAATTAAACGGTCATTACTAGCAATACTATAGTGACTGTCTTGTTATTAAAGAAATGCAGACGTGGTTTCTGCCTGTTTGGCGCTCTCAGCCAAAAGGAAGCTGTCCGCTCGATTTAGAAAGAAAGTAAATTTTAAGAGTCCAAGGGAGTTTCATATTTCCGTGTTCCTGGGGTCAATTATTACTGTAAAGATGTAGACAAATGGCAAGTATATGAAAGCATCTCTCTTACATTCCAAGGTTTGGAAGTCAAAAGCAGACTTAACTTCCTTACACTTAAATGTTATGGTAGGCTTGGAAAACCAATAAGAAGTGATACAATATTTCCATGAAAAGCAAAGTAGAACTAAGTCTAACCGGTATTTGGATGCAAGTAGTTTTTGCTATGCTTTATGTAAGGCAGATTTTATTGCAAAGATAGTTACCAGTCTGCTAGTAGGAAGAAAAATACAGGTAACTATACTCAGAGAAGATGGCTGATAATTACTAGTGACAACTTCCATTTTTCAGAATAACTCATCTTTAATGCACTTTCTGGAAACAGCATTTTAATCACTGGTTTTCACTTCCTTTCCCATCACACATTAAGCATCAAAAATCAAGACTGGACAAAATGAATTGTGGATATTTACCAATCAACAACATCTCATATTCCAATGTTATTTTTAACTGGAACAAATATAGGTCATTCTTTATAACCTACTGCCAGTGGTTGTTTATAAATATCTGCTTGCTGCAATAAACACTGGTCATTGAAATATTCATTTGCAATAACTACTTGGCACTAGGTTAATATACTTGTAATGGAAGTGCTTCTGATGCACATGCAAGCACTTAAAACATCAGACTTTTAAAACTTAGTTTGGAGGGGGTTTAATATCTATAGTTACAGTTTTCACGAGCATTTCTGAAAGTATTAAATGTCTTCAGAAGTTTAGAGGCTCCTGTCTCAGCACATCTAAGTTTCTCAACAATTACAGAATAGCTAATTTAACATTCTTGCTCCCTGTGCTGAGACAACACGGTACCAAAATTTAGCTATAAAAAGAGGCATTTTTGGTCAGACTGACCCCCAGCTGTCCCTTAACAAAAAAGCAACACAGCTCCAACCTGTCTCCTCCCTCCAGAAAAAGACACCTAAGGCCACAAATTTACATTTGCCAGAGTATCAGGTGTTTCTCTGTTTGTGGCAACTGCGTACATGCCCACTTAGAGAACTACACTATGAAAGCCCCACCACTACCACCACCTTTAAGGATAAACCACATCTCAGAAGCCAGTTTAGGCAGCAGTGTGTACGGAACCACATTTACATTGAAACAGTGTGTTAAAGCCATTCCAGCTAGTTAAACTAGTTTCTAAAAATGTTTAATCGAAATCCCTAATTGCAGGAAAGAAAAAAAAAAAAGTAATCTTAACGTAGAGAGAGGCAAAAAGATGCAAAGATAACCACCACGATGATCCAATAGCAAAAGCTCCCGTTTAAAGGTTTTCTTATGCTAAAAAAGGCACACAACCCCTTGTGAACTAGAGACAAAAGCTAGCAGTACTACAGCAATAAACCCAGAAGAAAAAGCCTACCAGAATTACCCAATTGCCTACTGGGAAGGAACAATGAAGTAGACAGGCTGCTCTTGCTCTGTTTTGTTTGCAGGGAAGTGGTCAAATTTAATAGTCAAATTTAGCCACATTAAGAAACATTTAACAAAAGCTACCCCAAGAAACCAGAACAAAACCTGACCTTTGGGTCAAAAGGCCACAGACAGGCCTTTCCATAGCATGTAGCTGAGTGAGTTCAGAGATTGGCAATGAAAGAAAAAAAAGCTTTAGACATGTGATGGGAACAAGCTTTGGGATTTATCGAACAGTCACACCAAGCTTCTCCAGCACACGCACTCCCTTTTCTTGGTATTCTTGTCGGGTCATCCAGAAGTTGTCTTTGTCTTTCATGATGTCTGCTAGAACCGCGCCACCCAAAAACACCATGTGCTTTCGACGAGGTGGATCTTCAATTCGGATCTTAAATTTCTAAGAAAAAGAAAAGAAATTGTTACGAGGATTCTTGAAATAAAGCCTTTCAAAATAAAATTGTGCTTTCCACCAGAACAATGAAATGGAAACCCTTTAGTGAGAAAAAATGCAACAAAAATACTGAAACGCTAGCATAGGGCACTCTGCATGAGCTTCCAGCTTGCGCAACCAAAGTAAAATAACTACTTTGCACTAGAAATTAGAGACAGCTATTGACACTTTCCCCAAAATTATACATTCAGTGTATCCACAAAAAGCCCAGCAGTCAGAATGAAAAAATACGGTCTTTAATTTTGTATTTCATGAACATGGTAAAGAGTGAAATACTTCCAAAGCTTTGATGGCTAAAATTATCAGAAGTTACCAAATCATCAAATCACAAAATATTTTAGAATTATACCAAGTTGTAGAAGGGCAGATGGAACAGATTTTAAATTTACACAATCTAAACCAGCTTAACTAATTAATATTCCCTTAAATTCTTCAATGCTAAAGCCCTAATTTCAAGAGCAAAAATGGGTACAGTCAAAGCGATGTGTGAAATACTGTTTTTAACTTAAAACATCGTGTACAATTGAGTCGTTCCATATAGCTGCAAAAGATCTTCAGAGAACGCTGTATTAAGAACCAGGGAAGTTCAATTCAGTTCAACATTAGAAACTCCACTCACAGGAATTTTCTCTGTAAATATCTTCTCCTTGAAAGCAGACAGCATTACAATGCAGTGCTACCTCTGTAACGTGAGTGTGGCTGTTGTCTGCTTATCAGGGTAACCACTGAACAAGGGAAATTTATTCCACTTGAAGGTGTGTGAGAACTCTAGCTTTTTGCTTTTGAGTATTTCACTAATAGCATGAAACAAAACTTTCAAAAATAATAAAAAAAATATGTAATTTTTGCTCAATGGTGATTTCTAAGGCACAAAAACTCATTAGCTTTGTTAAACCTGTATTACAAGTTGTGCCCTAGCATTTAACAGCCCGTTTTACATTCAAACTAACTGAAGAGTTCAGGAATTACTTGCTATTAGCAGGACTAGAAGATGGCTTTATTGCAGATATATACACAAGCCACCTACTTGAAATGAACTGAGAGGCAGCAATTCTGCAAGTTGCATGGAGGGCCACACGCAGCTTCTGCCATTTCTGACTACTTGGTTCCCTCTAGTGGGGATTCAGGATAAATCTCTGCCCCACACAAATAAAGCCGCAACTCGCCACCTACCGAGAGTTTTTCCACATCTCCTTTCAGAACTCGTTCCAGGTAGAGCTGTTTAAGTTCCCGCTCCAGTCGCGAAGGCAGCCCGGGGTACATGGTGGACCCTCCAGAGAGCACGATGTGCTTGTAGAATTCAGACCTGACCAAAAAAAAAAAAAAAAAAAAAAAAAAAAAAAATAGTCTTTCTAGTGTCGTACAGTATATTTTACACAGCACAAATGGGTACAGAAGGGTAAATACAAATCTAAAAAATGGTCACTACACAAAAACCGCTTTTGTGTGTGTGTGGCAGAATTGCTCATGCTTTTCCAGGTGTCCTAGAAAGCAGCATTAAAAAAAAAGAAGCCCAACAACAAAACTGCACTTTCAAGATATTATCCTTGCTTGTTCATACCAAATCCATGAAGTTTCCAGACGACCCCATTAAGCCCAAGGAGTCATCTCAGATTGACCCCCACTCCCAGTATATACTCTCCCCCAGCAGCACAGATATTTGCGTCCAAAGCAAGAGATGTTATTTTGTTTGGATGCAGTTCTCATGTCATTCTGCACCCTGTCAGAGGATTTTAAGTGTTCCGCTCTTACCTGGTATCAATGTCAGCGGCCTGGATGGTGTTAAACAACAATTCAGCCACACCGACCCCCTCTACGTTGATTAAGTGAGGCTGGAAGAGAGCCTCTGGTGCCTCAAACCGTTCTCCACCGACTTTGATAATCCTGCCATCTGGGAGCTAGTGAAGAAAACACACCATTTAGAAGACTACTTTTAGCCACTTGGATACTAAACAAACCCAGAGGAAATGATCTGCATTGTTCCCTAATGTTTCAAAACAGGAAATTGTTGATAATTGTCACCGCTGCAAGAAGTCATTCAGTACTACTGAAGGAAGATACAAATTCTTCAATCATTACACAATTTACTTAGAGACATCAGGGACCAGATACATCGATACTGACGGTCCAAACACATTTCCTCGCAATACAGCTCCTAATATCGATTTAAAAGATGATCTTACAGCAAGAGTAATGCTTTCCTGCAAGACCTTTTCTTCCGTGTGCTACCACAGGAATTTTCCACTAAGAGCAAGTTTAGCATTCTTATCACTAGATACCAGTCTCATGGGTCACTGCCAGATGGATGAAACTGAAACAATCTGACATGCTAGAGTAAGTCCACTTTCTCTGTAAGTTCCCATAATTTAATATTCAAATTTCAAGGAGCTACACTGATAAAAATGACTAAAGTCTTACAGAAAATGGGGGTGGTGAGTGTGCGCTACTGCCAAGAAAAATGTAAAAGGAATCAAAGCTAAATGCTACCTGAATTTAAACTTCTGGAGTTTAGGACAAGAAAAGCTCTTAAGACACCCACCGTGTAGGATTCAACTAGTACTGTGGTCTCTAGTGCCAGTTTCTGCTCCTGTTCAATGTTGTATCCCACGTAACATAGTTTTTCCTTGATCATGCGAACCGTCTCAAAATCAGCAGAATGGTTGAAAGCATACCCTCGCAGTAAGAGGAGCTAAGAGAGAACACATTAGGTTAGCAGTAAATGAGAGGAACGGTCAGGATCTCTTTATCAGTAGACATCTACATTCAAACATGTATCATTAAAAGTTTGTCTCCCTTTTTTAACTGCAAATTTAGTATTAAATCAAATCTATCACAGTGTATCCACTATTACCAGAAAAGTAGAATAGCAGCAGCATTACTCCATGTTGGAAATTTTCTTCTTCACTACAATTTTCAGTATAATCACTACAAAGACAAGTGAAAGATAACCAAAAGAATTCTCATATACAGGACTTCACTTCAGAACACTCCGGTATTCCAGTTTAACCATCAAATTTGTCAATCCAGAATGTTGCTTCTATTTTTTTAAAAAGCAGATATTCTATAAAACATACTGTCTTATTTAATAATCTTATTTAATAATTTAATCACTACACTATTTTCCACACTGTAAGAAAAAGTCTTTCTGCAAATAGGTGAGTAGAACTGATAGAATACAATTTTGTTTTCATTTTATGTATCAAGAAAGACAACTTTGGAGGTTTTCCTTCCCAAATATGGAATAAAATCCCTTCCTACAAGATTGCTACTAAGAAAATGCGAAGTCTCTGAATAGTATCAATAATATCACACGTGATTTAGATGAGGAAACATAATAAGGATAGACTGAAGCAATACAGAGAATACAATACAGAGTTCTTTATGTAATTACCATATAAATAATAAAGGAAAAACATATAGTGGTTTCTTGCTATCAAGGGATTTTAACTTGAACCAATGTACCACAGATAGCAGCCTCAACCTTAAAAATTCTTCCCAGCTTACCTTAATGAGGTACCTAGTGATATCCCTCCCAGCGATATCTAACCGTCTGGTGAGATGAGGGAGAGAGAAACCTTCATAAACGGGGCAAATATGAGTTACACCATCTCCAGAGTCCACAACAACACCAGTCAACAAACCTAAAAGAAGGGGGGGGAGAAGTATAGCTTTTATTAGCACTTTCATAAATAGAGCAGAATAGTAGCGTGTTTTTTTCATTGTAATTTTAATACAACCTCTGTTCCCCCAGCGATCACTTTGGTAAAAGAAGTCACAATTTAAAATTCAGTTATTTCCATTCAGCTGGATTTTAAACTTAATGTTTTCATAGTAACAAATGCTTTCATATATGTTTTTTTAAAGTATTACCTCTACTTTTTCCAAGATGCTTATAACTCTACCGTTCACAATTTTATCTGGTGTTTTGACATATTAAATTGCACTCTAATTAAAGAGAATATCTAACATCATTAAATGCTTGTTGGGGCATAAATTCCTCCTCAGATTCAGCTGTATGTGTGCAACCTTATATTAATTTCTCAAATATGAAGAAACCTAGAGGTATTCAGGACACAAGTTCACCTTGTTACAATTGTTAGGACTTGTTGATTTTGGCTGGTATTCAAAAAACAAAACAATGCTTTCATAAGGTAGAGAATATTTGGACTATAGAGCAGACATCTAATTTTTTTTTCCCCACAGAAAAAGCATTAGGCTGAATCAGATCCACTTTCATAGACTAAAGAAGTGAACTCTGGTGAAAAAAGTTTACCATAAAACCATTAAATTCTAAGGAATACAAAACTGAGATACCATAAGCATGTAGAAACAGAAGCTTCTATACTTCACTAACAAGTAAGCAGCAGAATTAATGGTGAAAGTTGACTAGAAAACAGTTTCCTAGTTTCTCCCAAGCTACCTAAAGCAAGAAAATATATTTTAAGGGGAGACATTAAAATAAGGAAGGAACGTTTAATATGTAATGGCAAGGTGCATTGGTTTGGCTACTGTAATTTGCTCAAGCTTTGTAAAGAGAAGGCAAACAAATTAGTTATTTGCCTCGAACCAAAGAACACACCTTGGTTCAGTTGTGCGATCAGATCTTCAGATTCATTAGTGAACTGGAGTAACGGCTATGCAAACGCAACAAGCCTTCCAGTCGGACTCACACAGTAAGGAAGGAAACAGTCAGTCACAAGGGACTACACCTAACTCCAAAAGGCTGTTGTGAGGAATTGCTAAAGAATTTCCTAATTAGAACTAGGTTTTGATATATAAACCCCTTTGCCTTTAAAAGGCACACGCACACACAGAATTCCAGGCAAAAGCAACAATTAGTCTTAAGAGAGTTTTAACAGCGGCAACAAAATGTGGTACACTGAAGTGAGGCATGTCTCTGTATGTAATTCTAGCCGCTACTTTAATCTTTAATGTAATGTAAATAAGTAGGATGTTTTAAAGGGCTTTTTTTTTTATTTTACTTTCAAAAGCAAATGTTCTATTTATGTGCAATTTGGTTTTTACATTTTAGAAGGTCTTAAACTTTGTTTTAGATGATAATATGTAGAAACACTGTGGACTGCTCTAAGCTGTTTCCCATTTTGTTAGTCACAAAGTAATTGCACATTATATGGTAAAATACATGTACAATTATAGCAGAGTTTAAGACTATATATGCTAGTCAATTAAATACTTATAAGGAATCAAACCAAAGAAAAAGCAAGGGGGAGGAAAAAAAAAAAAAAGAGTAATAGCACAGATTGCAGCAAATAAAATTAATATCCAGGTCTGCAAATATGGTTTGTGTTCAACTAGTTTTAATGACTTGCGTAACACGACCACCCTTCCAGTACCCCATCACTTTTGCATAGAAACTATGGTGACATGTTAATGGACAAGGATATTTATGTGCTGCTATGTGACAGCTAAATACACCAAGCCACTAGTAAACATATGTAAGGAGTCACGTTATTAGAACTGATGTGCTGGAGTAACTTCTTAAAATCCTAGATGGATTGCAGTCAATGGTAGAATTTCTGTTGAATTCAGTGAATCTGTAATTTGCTCCTCAGACTGAGGATCATTTGTTCTAGTTTACCTACAGCAAAAGAATCAGCTTTTTTTTTAAAAAAAAAAAACTGAAAATAGTGCAAAAGTCACCTAGCCATCATCTTGAAATTCACTTACAGCAATAAATTTTTCCTTTATCAGGAAATCAAAAGCATGCCATTAAGACTTGATGCCAAAGGCTAAATAACTACACCCTGAAACAATGATGGTTTTGATAAACCAGGTTTTTGCATTTACAAGCATGTCTCCACCATTCGTTCATGAAAATAACACCAACAGTGGTACCTATCAGTAGTTCCTCAAAAGAAAAAGCAAGCCCTTAAGTCAGAGCTGAGCTCACAAGAGCGTTGAATTGAGACCCATTAATACCATATTAGTACTTTGGCTCAGCAACACATTTATAAACTAAACAGATCTTAAGTTATCTTTGCCTACCTTGAGCATACAAAGTAAGAACAGCCTGAATGGCTACATACACCCCAGAAAACTGGTATGTCTCAAACATAACCTGTAAGATGAAGGCAAAAAATTAACATCCAAAACAAGCCAAATACTTAAAAGACATTTCAGAGATGTTTGAAAGCTGTATTTCTAGAATTCTGTACTTTTGCTAATCAAAAATAGTTTCCAAGAAATTTCATCACACAGATCCTACACAAACATTAGAAACCTACTTGCTTTATGGCAGTAAGTAGTACATTCAGTTCTATACCTTACCTGTTCACACAAGACAAGCCATATGAAATATTCCACATCCGTTTAGCAACGAAAGCGAATACTTACAAGAAACCCACACACCAATTTCTGCAGCTTTACTAAGCCATTTTCCAAAGTGCTTAATGAGTGGGAGGCAGTACTTGTAGACCAGCCAAGTACTTCATTACTGAAGCGTGACTTGGGAATGGAGTGTTTGTTAAAGGTGTATGCTCTAAATCTAATAAAGTTTTTTTTATTCTTCCTATCAACACTTACAGACTTTGTAAAACTGCAGACTACGTCAAGTAAAGACCAAACAGACTCCTACATGTATGGGTCTAGAAGCAGCCCAGTGTCACAGGTTGTTCTCTGCATCTGGGCTGCCTTCTTCCCTTGTTTAAAGCACAGCTGACAACAAACTTGTAGGATTAGTGCAAAACCCACTTCAATGGAAATAGCACAGGTAGGGCTAACTCTGTTAATACATACAGAAAACCACAGGTTTGCAGAACTCTTACTGAAACACGAAAAATAACTGCCTGTCTTGTAGATTAGGTTTCCCTAACCATTAAACTAGTTTCAGTGAAGAAAACAGTCTCTAAGATTAAAGGATGTACAGTTTATAAGATCTTGGCTTCTTTATAAACACAAAAAAGGACAAGTAAATCAACTATACTGTACAGCAGTTTTCCCCTCAAAATGCTTTACCAGGAAAAACTGATGAACTCTGGTTATTCCAGCACATACAGAAGTTTTGCTTTTGCTATTCTGCAGCCTCCTGAGCACTTCTGCAATTTCTAGGACTAGAAACGGATTAAATCCTGAGTACTCCCACAGCTCAAGTAAAAGATATCCAAATATTTTTAAAGAAAAAAAGCTGATGCCTGACAATTTTAGAATTCTGAACTATTTAAAGACCCTCCTCTGTTAGAATAGCGTTATTTTAAACGGCTGGCCCATAGTGAAAAACCTGATCCTTGCAAAGTTAAATTTATTATTTCATAGCTGTATCGAGCACACTGCAAAACCCCTGGGAGGACTGATGCCGCCTTTCTCGGGATATTTGCTGGGAGCGCAAAGTATAGCAGAAGTCAAGTGGAAAGGGACCCAGAGGGGGTGAGCTGCAGAGCACCCTGCCATAAGAACATCGCGCTTTAGGTTTTTATCAACCCCCAATGTGAACTGAGTAATATAAAAGGAAATTTAGTACAGTAGTCAAGCGCATGGGTTAAGGATGAGTAAGACATTACAAGGCTGGCTAGTAACTTCTGTACTGGCCACAATTTCGCACATATGCAATACCTTCAGAAACAAGAAGCAGAAGTGTCAGAAGTGTCTGCCAGAAAAGGAACAGTTGAAAGGGCAGCTACTCAAAAAGAGATCCCATTTAAGCAGTAGTTGTCTATAAACCAGCACTACTCCAATGGATGAGATGAGCCTTTCAAACAGACAGAGTCTTACAAAATGAAAAACTAATTTAAGAAAAATCTAAATTATCATCTTCATACAACAAAATGAATATTCAAATGGCATTAGTTACTGCCTTCACATGTTGTACTAAACCCTAGAAGCCACAGAAAAACCCTTTTATAACCCATATGCAGGCCCTTGAGGGGGTTGTTATTCTTTCTTTCAAGACATCTAGGTCTGTTCTATTTGACATGAGAAATGCCTTGATGCAGGACATATGCACTAACAAATCTTAAGATGTAAACACTGAGCAGGATGTTCTGAAAAGATTCTTCTTCTCGTGACAGCAGCTTTTGGATTACCTACAAAGTGATGTTCTAATTGGGCACAGAAGAACTAAAAATAGGGGGGAAAAAAGATAAAGAATACTAGGTTGGGATTAAGAGAAGCGACTGTGCTAGAGTATCTTCACAGTTACATGATACTCCATTACAGTCCGGCTGCTCCTGGGGGTATTACAAAATGAGAATGCAGCAGATAACTAGAGACAAACAAACAGCACTCACTCACTCAAGCTGAGGAACAACCAGCGTCTTGTAGGTGCTATGAAAGAAACAGCACTTTTTAAATACATGTATTTTACAATATAGCTATCATGAACACTTGCTGCTGCTACTATGTAGCTGAGTTGATGGAGCGATGGGGTGAGGAAAGAGAATTACTGGAAATAGAATGAAGTACATTGTATATAACTATCTATAATCTTGATATGGTCCAGATGACTAAACTTTTCTTTTAAAATGCTGCTGCACTGTATCACAAAATGGAGAGACATTATTATATTTACTGTAGGCTTTAGGAAAACTCTTAGTTCAGTCCTCTGCTTCATCCTGTGCTAGCCTTCCTGAAAAGGAGGAGTGCATGTCAAAAATGGAGAGAGCATAAGTATGTTGCAGTTAAAAACTAAATATTGCTAGTCTTTGTAACACTGTGATCCTTTCAAAATGTTAATAGAAACAATTAGCTTGTCTGACTCAAATTTGAATTTACAAAAACTGATTCTAGGTCTCCCTAATCCTCTGGATTATGATTCAGTATCCACAATCTCTAGAGTGGTTTTAAAAAAGCAAATGGAGCAATACAAATATTTTATCAGGCTTCAGAAGCCATGCAAGACTTTTGCATTTATGGTATAAAATTACTAAGTCCCAGAATAACTAAAACCCAGCCTTTTGTGTTTAGCAGGAAGACAGAAACAAGAACACTATTGTAGACAGCTGAAAAGCAAAGAAGGTTGAACAGGAAATTCAACCATTCCTGCTACTTGGAGGCCATCCAGAATAATCCGCTATGTCTACCACACCACAGCTGATGGATATACAATAGACGGTATTACTAATATTGCATCACATAATACTTCGGTAACAGGTCCCTAATGTCCACAATTGCTAAGAAATGCTGAATTTAGGTTGTACAGTTTGATTGTTTTCACTTAAGTTTTTCCAACTTTGCTATACTGCACTTGCTCCCAAGTCACTGAAAGAAAAGAGTGCAAATATATTCACTGCCACACTGCAGAAAGCCCTGCTGTAGCTGTGACAACAAAAGGATTTCAAAGGAAAGGTCAGCAGGTAATGATGAAGGTACATTCTTATTAGACTAAGCAACAGATTTGGGAAAAATACATATATACAAAGCTTTCATATTCAAAGTTCTGATAAATGGATAAGGTTTCAGATTTAGAACCCATTTTTCCTGCCCTATCAGTTACTCTAACACTACATTTTTTTAGTTACATTTTTATTACACTGAACACTTACATTAATTGAAAATACCTATAACGCTTGAGAAAAAAAAAAACAAACAATGAGACAGGAAACTAAAGTTTTTGTTCTTGTCAAACATTACCACTCTTCAAAATCAAGTCTTTGTCACATGGCACTAGAGCTAAACAATAAACATTTGACAGCCTCCATTAATGTAAGGTTCAGATGGAGCTTAGGTCACAGAGGGCAGCACTATAAGATCGAGGATCCAAGAACCAGGCTTTCCTTCTGAGGAGGCTTTAATTGATAATCCCTAGCATTAATCAAAGATTAGTGAATTAGTTGTCATCACACCTTTGTCTCAGCTACCTCCAACAACACTGATCCATCTGGTAGGCATCATCTTGCTCAAGCCTCCTTCTCCTCTGAAGCATTACTGGCTTACAGAAGTCCAAGTAATTTAAAGTAATTAATATTCATCTAATAGCTAGAATTGGCTATATTGATATATATCTTGGATACATGAAGATAAACATGTATTTCCAATTCTGCATCTTACTGGCAATATGGCTTGAGCCTGCTTATAGCTTTTGAATAAAGTCATCTTGTTTGAATTTAACGACAGTAGCCTTCATGACTATGGCTGAGGATGAGTTTTGGTTAGAAAACAGGAGAATTGCTTTGCCTCAGACAGTTACCAGGTGTTCCAAGAAGTTAAAATCTCTTAGCGATGCTTCAATAACAGTTTCTACTAGACCGACATACCTCCACAATCTTCTCCCTATTTTTAGTTGGATTCATGGGAGGTTCTGTGAGTAGTATTTTACAATTTTTTGTGTCAATATTAAGTTTTTCTGGTCCAAACGTGTAATCCCAGAGGTGCTTCATATCATCCCAGTTCCGAACTATGCCGTTCTCCATTGGATAATTAACTTCCAGCATTGATCGTAATTCACTCGCTTCATCGCCAACCATGAGATCCTGTAAAATTTTAATACAGAAACATGTTAGTGCTTGCAAAGTTTTCCAAACACCAAAGTCCTCAAGAATGACAGTGAACTGCTCCAGCCTGTGTCCAACTGTGTTCTTAAACAATGCCCACATTTTAGAATCATTTTCAGGTACTTAAGAGAAAAGTAGAATACATTTTATGCATTATTTAAATTTGGTTGTTACCCATCCCAAACCTTTTCCAAAGTAAGCTTTGTTAATTCCATTCTCCAATTAACCTTAAACAAACCAATAGACCCTGCTATAGCTAGGCCACAAAGACCTTTATAAGTACAGATGTTTCTCCACTGACACCTCCAAAATTCTTCAATCAAATACTAATTTCAAAAGGCCAAGATGCAAAATAGCACATAAGGGTAGTAGGTGGGATTGGCAGAATATTTTTCCATGCATGTTGCAAATTTCTGTGCACAATACCAAAAAAGGAATAATGAGTGGTGAATAAGCATACCGAACAGTAGCAAAAGCAAATAAGAGATTAGAAGTTCCACACTAGACATTAAAAGAAACAATGGTTTACATATTGCCTATGTCAGTAGGGTGCAAAGAGACATATCTAAATATAAAATATACCCTCGTCTGTTCCATGCCAGAAGTCCCAAGCGAAAAACGCCAGTAATGCATTCTTACACAAATACAACCAACTAATGCATAGTCTGTATAGTCATTTCACACTGATTAAGCAATCTGTTTCTTAAAGTTAGTTATGCAAACATTGTACATTCAAATTAGTAGCATCATATCTTCTCCTTTCCCACGTATTTCCCAGAGGAAGTATGCACAGTAACATCTTATCTTTGCTCCCTATTATATCCCATACTTTTCTAAATAAACCTTAACTGACTTGCTCACACTTAGCCTATAAGAGCATATTTCTAAATACCAATAACACTGTTTTCATACTAGTATTATATTAATTTCATTGCAAAAACCCCCAGCTTCATACAAAAGTATGCCACCAGTTTGCAGTTACTGTGGCATAGAAAACTTTTGACATGAGGGTTACAACCTACTAATTCAATGCTAGGGAAAAACAATGCACAATGAAAAATCCAGCATCCAGTTTACAAGTTTCCTTTTACAGAAGTAACCTAAACAGTTACCGTTGACCATAAAAAAGGAAGTTAAATGAAAATAATTTAAATCAAGCCATTCCACTTCCACCCGCTCTCCCTGACAAGGCATTTTATTTGTTCTCCCTTCCACAGTAGGTCACACATCAGTTCTCCACTGTACAGAAGACAAAAGTCAAGACTCCAACATTTTAAATCAAATGTACTCTAGTGAAACAGTACTATGAAAACTCCACCACACAGCCACGTTACTCCTGAGAACTTAAGACAACAGAAACTCCACCAGTTAGCAGAATCAGAAGCCTTTTTTTGTGCATTATTCTCTGAGGATCTATGCTGCCGAACAGGACATAGCTCAGGGAAAGCGGCTATTCAAATGTGCAACAGAAGTTGCACAGAACTTTCACGTCCTTTTAAAATTAAGTTAAAGGGCAGAACAACCATTCTCCAGAGCACGCTAACAAACACGCGCACTTCGTAGCTGAAGAGGAAGAAGGACCGCACAACTGAATTTGCAGAGACGAACCCGTACCATGACATTCAATGTTTCCACCACTTTGGTACTCAGTAACATTTCTCTAACTGAAATCTGAAAGTTTTTTCAAGCTCTCGGTTTGTAATATTAAATAGAGCAATTTCTACTGTTAAAGATGCCGAGTTCATGTTGACCTTTTAAGAGTTATTCTTAACATCTTGCAAACCTAGAGGTTATGTAGCATTTAGAAGCAATACATAAAATATTCTCATTAATTAGTTGCTAGTAAACCAAAGCAATGAACAACGTCCAAAATAAGTATGTATTCAAATGTAAAATGTAGAACAAGACAAAACAATGAGTAGCATCAAAAAATAACATCACAGCTACTAGGTCCCATCAAGCAAAAATGGTAAACAAACAGCACAGGGGCACCTCACTTACCATCTTTTTGTTATTCTACTTCAACAGGTCAAGAAAGGTGAAGAAAGAAGGTAGAAGCAAGAAAGTCAGAAAAGGCCTAAATGAAATTCTCAAATTATTTTAAGTACACAGTAGATATAGGCTGAAAAGAGAAGCATGTACAGCAGGAAGTGATCTCAGTTAGTTTAGTTAGGCCCAAACTAACATTGTCAGGATCTCAGATTAAAATGTCTCTTTAAAGGAAGCTATAGCTACTTGTCAGTGGCATGTCATGTTTAAGCATCTTACATTGCAAACAAGATCAGTATATCTGCCTATTTCTCATAAATAGGATTCTGTGCATAAATATTCTGTAACACTGGAGTTTTAGCCTGGGCAAGGCGTTTATCTGAACTAGACAAGACTCTGCACAAGGCATTTGACCATAACTTGCTCTGACAAATGCTAAATTTAAATTTTGTTTTAAAAATTACACTTTAAATACCCGAGAACTGAAAACTGTAACATAAAAGTATTTACCTATAAGCAGGCTAATGTGTTCATATATCATGGAACAAATACCCAAAAAGAATCAAGTAAGAGATATTTACTTAAATTATGGCACCTACTCTCAGCATGGAAATAAACAATCATGAAGTGCAGTAGTAAGAGCAGTGTCTCAAAGCTCTTTCCCTACAGCAAGCTATGGAAGTAGGAAAATACAATAATTAAAGCAGCCAGGAAGCACTATGAGAAATTTGAAGTGTATGTGTACAAACATTGTCCAAAATCATACTAAAGCCATTTTCATGAGTACTGAGATTTTTCCTCCTTTGATTAAATTTACTTTCAGTAACCTAAACTGTCAAAAGCCATCTGATAACTATCAGCGCCATTAAGGCAAATCTACTTATTCTGCACATTGTGTCAGAGGAAAAGCACATAGAGTTTCTGGCAGCTGCCTTTGCCTGGGCAGTACCAAAGAGGCTGGTCAGAGCGCAGCCCTCTTCCTCACTTCAAATCCATAGAACGACCTTCTCCAAGCTGTCTTTGGCATTGCTCAGAAACTGAGCAGAACTGCAGGACATGGACTATGGCTTAGCAGGTCACTGGGTCTGATCTACCCTAAAATCCTGACTGTTTTAACCACTCATCAGTTCCGCCTTACTAGGAAGGAAACCTGCTTCCAAGCTTGCCAAGCCAGTAAAAGCTAAGAGCAGCATCTATGCTTCTGATTTTAGAGTTTTAAGGTTGCAATTTTAAGCAAAATAATCTCAGTAATAACTGAATTTTTATGTTTATGTCATGAACTGGGGACTCTGAGTAGGAGAAAAAGCTACGTCCCTGCTGCTGTTTCCTTCCAAAAGGAAAACATGGACAAAGCAACTTGAAATCAGCAACTCAAAAGATGGATGATAACCAGTTTTGATCAGCTTCCAGATTCTTTTCACAGAGTTTCTGAATTTCACAGGAATGACAGCTTTTCTGAATAGTTTTGAAAAGTTAAACTGATAATCTTCTTGACAGCTTCCTTTACTCAGTTTTAAACTTATCCCATAAGAATTTGCAGTGAATGGCTAGAATTAAGTTTTGGCATAAAACTCATCTCCTAAGATGCAATTTTTTTAGGAAATCTGCAAGAATCTCACAAAGAAAAACGGCACTCACACTTAACAAGTCTTCCTACTGTATTATCCTACCGGGAAACCCAAAGTATCTGTGGCAGGGATTTCTTCTCTTGATACAGTTTCCTTAAGAAAGAGTGACAAGCTATTACAGGCAGATGCTATAAAACTTCTAGGAAGAATCTAGATGCAGTTTATGCTCTCTAAAATACACCATGCTCAAGCAGAAGATGGGCAATGCACGCGAAATTATAGTTTACTGGTTCTTTCACACTAATCTCATAGCAACTAATCACTTACACCTCCTATCTTTCCAATTCAACACTGTCATCTGTAATGATATAAACGAAGTTATCAGGTAATCAGAGGATACCAAAACTGGCAAGACAGGCTGTATCAGATCAGCTGGAGAGAAAACATGACTTCAACAATGAGATTTCATGCAAGAGAGCTGGTGGTTTTGTTTTTTTTTTTACTTAAGACTTGTAAATCACTGCATAGCTGTCATAAAGCTCTACCAGGATCTTTTTGAAGAAATTGTCACATCAGTTCAAGTAGATATCTGAAGAAACACTTCTCTCCATGTCTTGCAAGAAAAAGGAAGATGTTTTCCCTCTTCTTACAAAAACTCCCATCTACTGTGAAGGGGAAAGATCTCCATCCTTTCAACCAAATTGTCCTAGCTGAAACAAGGTACATGGTATTGCAATATTGAAAACAAAACAAAACAAACCAGAAACAAAGAGCATTTTCGAAAGGTCTGATGTCTTTCATCCTCTTGACTTCCTAGTATGGCCTTCTGCTGATACTACTAACTTTTTACAGGCAGCAGCAGAAATCAGATAACTGAAGTTCTCCTTGTCGACCACAGGGCTCTGAAAACACGGAAAAAGACTGGGCACGTTATTTTTTCTTTTCTTTTTACTAAGCTGCTGCTCAGAAGCAACAAGGAAAGCAAAATTGAAAGCCCGTACATGTGTGGTTCTACTTGACCTTCACCAGCCGAAGTGAGGGCTTCTACAGTTCTGCATTGCCTCTTGCTTCTCCCTCAAGTTCCTCCTTCTGCCTTGCTCTCAAACCGGAGCTTGCACAATTGTCTAGTAAGGCAGTCAAAACTTTACCTGACAAAGAAATCACTATTTTTCAGTTGGATCAGCTCACTAAAGTGTCTCACCACATAACTGCACAAGCAGTACAACCAGCACAAGGTGAGAATGTGTGGCTAGGAGCAAGAAGGTAGGATGTGACCACAGCACGGCCAAGACATTTACTGAAGCCTGTATTGCAGAAGCAACTACTAACATTTGAAGTGTTACTCTGTAATTACAAAATAAAGTGAGAAAGGATAGCTCCCCAGATTTCAGAAAAAGATACTCAAACAGTGGTGTCCCCCCCTGTTCCAAGCTTGGAATAACATCCCAACATGAAGTACCCTGAACACAGCCTCCACTGGTGTGGAGTACCTACGACTATCAACAGCAAAAAGAAAAGAAAACAAAAACAATAGAAACAATGAAATGCAAACACAACCAAGGTTAAACATCTCATACAAGATCACAGATGATCAACTGTGAGTAGAAAGCAAACAGTATAGAAAGACCTGGAAGCTCCAGCAGTTCTTCAGCATTGTCTCAGAATCCCACAGTACAGCTTGGTGACAAACATCAACCACTTCTGTCTGATTTCTGACTTCTAATCTTGACATCATTTATGTATTGGCATTTGAAGCCCCTTTTTGCCCAGAACCACTTGAGCCCTACCTCAGTTGGACTATCTGAAGGCCTCCAGTGCTTCAGATTACACTCTTAATAACTTAGTAGTCTGTGACAAGCTAAAAACCAATATAGAAATGAATCGAGATACTGAAACAGCATAAAGGGAAATTAAGGAAAAAGCATTTCCAAACATTACGTAAGTCAAAAGCTGTCCTAAATATTTTTATCTGTCAGAAAGGAATAATAATAAAAAAAAACCAAACCAGAAAAAACTTACCTTGATTTCAATGTTTCCCACTTTAGCAGTTGATCTTATAATGGGTCTTCCAACCAAAGCTGGAAAAATGTGCTCCGGAAAATTTGAGCCTGCATAGCCGCATTTCACAAACTGAAAAGGAATAAATAATTTTATTAGAATACGCGTTACTTTAGTTTACCAACAGAAACCTGGTTTGGGGTAAAAAATTAGAACCCCAAATTTAAGAGCATGTGTCCCACTGGAAACCAATTGGAGCTATACTTTCAAACCAATTTTACACATTTCAGATGATGCATACATCTGTAAAACTGAATTAAAGTACCTTACAGAATGTTTTCTGAATCAGACTGTCAGATTTTTGAGAAACAGTATTAAAATAACTAAGTATGTTGAGAGGTGTAAAAGAGTCCGGTGTTTGAATTTGGATTCCTGCCACTCCATAAAAAAGTTCTCTAGCAATCTGAAACACATCATTTCGTAATGGACCACCTTATAACGAGTACCCAACGCGACCAAATTAAATCACCTCTCCAATTAGAGCACACAGTAGCATAATGAATTACATCAGAAAAAAACATAACCTTGTGAATTCAGGTGTTATACTGGTATAAAAAGCATTTGATAGTGAACTAGCAGACAGTTGGTGCAATTCAGATGGATCTCTCAGAGTGTCATAATTTTCAGGGCTTCATTTAAGGAGAAAGATATGGGTTTGCAGTAAGCACTTCTAAAACCAACAGCACAACCAAAACCTCAGCTGATGGTAGTTCACACCAAACAGGATACTCTGAAAGAGCATTTGTTACCAAAATATGTATGAAAGGAAGCTTTGTATCACTGGGTCCCAAGATAGTATATACACTAAGAAAACAGCAAGGATTAACTGAGTGTAAAATAAAAATAAAATACAGTCACTAGAGGAAGCGGAGTTGTAAAACAAGTAACTTCTTGCTGGCACATTTAAAGTTCTATTTTAGCTTGGTGATCAGCACATTATGTTCTTCAGCTATCCTATTCGATATTCATATATCACACACTGATGTTCTGCTTGCAGCTCATCTAGAGCAGGCATCTCTTTTTTTTTTTTTTTCTTTTTTGATGCATACCTAGCGTACATGCCAGAACAACATCCTGCAGTCCCAAACTAAACATTACGCATTTTCATCTGCAAAATTACTCAACCGTCTAGGTGTGTAGCAGCAGCAACACAGCCTCATGGGATCATTCAGGCTGGAGGGAACCTCAGGAGTTATCTCAGACAACGCTGGGCTCAAAGCAGTCAACACTGAATTCAGACCAGGTTGCTTAGGGTTTTCACCAGTTGGGTGATGGAAGCCTCCAAGCACAGACAATTCACAGCCTCCTTGGGACCCTGTTCCAAAGCTTAATTCTCCATTTCAGATTGTATTAAAAGCCATCTGCTAGAATTTCCAAAATGCTCACTGAGTTTTTTGAAGTGAGGTCTGAAGACTGCCACTGAAACAATTATCATAGCAAAGAGTACAGCTAATTGCAGCTGAGGGGAATTCTGCCATAATGCTAATGGTAACACGAAAAGTCACCTTCTGTTGCTCTAAATTCTTCACCTTCCTGCAGTAAAAGGGCACTTCTTTTAGAAAGAAATTTATAAAGCCAGTTACGGAAAGAGTCAAGGGATATTTTAATTAAAGTTGGGCTAATACAGAGGGAAAGGGACTTTTTTTTGCTTTTTGTGACCCTAATTTCTTTCACCCCATTCAGTGCTTGCTGTCTCCAAAGGCAGAGCTGCTTGGAATACCTGAGGAATGACACTGTGTATACAACTCATTTCACTTGATCCAGGGTTCTCTGAAAAGGCAAGTATTTATCAACTCCTTTGCTTATATTAAGGCCAGAAGTACCTAGGAGTTACACAGATCTTAGATCTTATCTGTGTATTCAAGAATGCAGTGCTGCAATGAGAAAGCAAAGAGTAGCCATGAGCATTTTTGGATCACACCACCTGAATACACCAGAAGACTTTACCAGAAGTTTTCTACCAGAGGAAACACATGAGCCATTTTGAAGGACTGAGCTGAGTTCAAATAATGGTGTCCAAATTTTTTTAAAAAATAAACTCCCTTTCAGACTTAGCAAATTACTGCATTCAGGGCAATCACACAATTTTTGTTGTGACTACAATATTTGGGTACGCGAGTTATAAATTTCACCATGCAGGACTTGGGCAAGCTAGAAGGAAGTTCTATAAAACAGCCCACACAATCCCATCCTCCAGCTTAGGGTTTCAGAAATTGTTCCGAGTACAATTGTAAGCACCTCCAGGTAGCCCATGCACCTTTACATTTGCTTACAGCTTTTCCTCCTTTTCTTTCCCCCAGCATGAAGCAACTTCCCTACCAGTTATCACCAACTGTGTTGGCCAACAGAAGTAACAGGACCAGTAACTTCTAAATGAATCTTTACAACTCAAGCCACCGGAGCACCCCTCAGTAAGCTCCACTACCCGCACAACAACTACTGCACAAAATCAGTAAGTGCCTCTTGGTCAACCTTAAAAATACCTCCCAAAATCACATACAACTAGGCTGACCTAGAAAATCCCAGCCTACAAAAATACTCTTCTAAGTTATTACTATTCAAACTGCAATAGTAACTTCTAGCCCCTTTCCGTGTTAAAGCCTTGAAACACCTTCCCAGTCATTAACAATGTTAGCAATTAACAAATCCTAGATTTTAAAAGCAGACTGCCATTTCTCCAACCAGCCTAAAACAAAATCAAAACCAGATCTAATCTATGTGAACTACAATAAGCACGATTAATCTTGGACATTCACGATCTGTTCCCTACCTCTTTCAGGCCAGAATAGAGTGCCTCAAAAATGACATTTTAACAAAGTTTGTTAAACTCAACAGGAGACAGATGGGACAAAATTTTAACTTGCTCTCTTCCCTTTCAAATTTGAAGTTTACCCCCCAAGGCTACATGAAAATTTGGTGAAGATGAGAACGAGTCAGCCTTGTACATCAGCTTTCCCTGCAATGAGAGCATCCCCAGTGTAGTATTTTCCCTGACATCTTACTGAATATCCAGCTGATTCAGTAGGTTCATGACGATGTAGCATTGGAAACTATGGCTGAAGAACCAGATTTGGTAAAACTGACAACAGGTAAACGCACCTAAGAAACACAAACATATCCATAGAATAGATCTTGAACAGTTTTCGATTTTTGAAGGGGTACAAGAAACATAAGATATTTCTCCCTTCCTCACAGAAGATCCTCCAAAACCTTCAGTTAAGCGTTATGAACGGCAGTAGCTTGGAATACAATCAGCTTCTCTTTTCCAGTGACAGACATTAAATACTCACTGTTCTTTCCACTCTCAATGTGAAACCTTCTAATAAAATTGAAGTATAGCACACTTGTTTCTCTTCCGTCCCTTATTGTGCACACCCCTTGAACAAATTATCAAATAATTTCAGTACAATGCTTAGTATATACACCATGTCTTGAACAATAATACCAACACTCAATGAGTTTACACATCTTTGTAAGGAAGCCAAGAGTTCATCATCATTCATTTTTGGAAGCATTTGATACACATTCAGAATGTTTTCAGAATAGCTACTTAGCTTGCCTGTGTACAAGACCACACATGTAAGAAGTTTTACCATATATAGTTTCTTCTCCATTTCACTGTGGTTTATACCGACTCTTTCACTTCCTACTGAGTCATCGAACAGTAAGAACTTGTATGTATAAGTACTCTTTCAAATGAAAAGAACAAGGAAGCTCGCAAACAGGTCACGTGACAAGTTTTAAAATGAATACTAATATTCTTATCAGGTCTCTGTGCCCAATTCTTTCCATTGATGCAACTCTCAAACAAAAACCCTAAACATAATTAGAGCAATTTTACAGGCCAAGTAACTTACAAGTTGTCCTCTACCAATAAGAACATCTACCTCTAATGCTTTAGACCTTTAAGATGCCATTGTCTGCCTCTCTGCTACACTACATGTTGCAAGAACTTCCTTCTAGTCACCTCTTCCTCACATATTGGTTGCAGCCAGATACATTAGAAGTCCTATTACAGCATAAAAAGAACAATAAATTTCAAAGACAAGACTAAAGTTAAGACTGCACCTGATTTTTCTAAAGATATTCTCCATTTTTAGGTAATACTTCTGGCACCTGGCAAGAGATTTCATTTCAATCACTGTTTTAAGTATGACATATCACGGTGTACCAGAAATCACTCTGACGTAAAGCATCTCTTCTTTGTCATACAGAAAAAAATATTATTATAAAAATACTGGTTTGATAATATAGGACCACTTGATAATCTCAATACACAGTTGAGGCTAAAAAGCTTTACTGAATGGAATTTTCTTCAAGTTTTATTACCCCATTTCTAGTTCAATTATACAGATACAGCCTAAATATTTTGAGTTTACTGATTTAACAATGATTTCTTCACACTGGCTCTCCCACACAATAAACCCTGTGGCCAGGGTTCCATGCGCATGTTGTTCTGCTCAGAGGCCAAACACAACCCAAAACAGCACAAGCTGAAGTGACACAGGTCCCTCCCCTCAGCACCGCAACAGCACTATAAAGGTACCTTCCACTGTTACAGTTATTTATATCTTGCCAGTACCATTCCCAGAGGAAACAAAAAATGGATCATTCCAAGATGTCTCTTGATGTAAAAGCACGCACAGATGTGTTACACCGTACAAAATCCGTGTTGCAAACCCAGCTTGAGATACTGGGTAAAAATAACAGCTTTTACCCCATGCCTCACACCTTACTGAGACCAGCCGCAGCACAACACCGCTGTCACTACCGATATATTAAATGTTTTACAACCCACTGATTTATCACTACGTAAAGGACCACACTAAAGGATGAAGCTCTAAAATTTCATTGGGATGTGGGCTTGACAATACGAGTATTAAACAATGAAAAAACAAAAACCCAACAAAAAAAGCTTCCACATCCCTTTCTAAAAAGAAAATGGTAAATGCTTTCTTTTTTCTTTCCTTTTTCTAAATGACAGTATAAAAAGTGCCCAAAGGCTCCAGACCCCAGTCCTATTAACAATTTTTGCTACAGGAAGAAAAATTAGAAGACATCAGAACTGTCAAACCCCAGAACCGTCAAAAATGATGTTCTTCTTCCTGTTCTAATCATTTCAGATGCTAGTTGGAAAAGCCTCTAATTCAGGATGCTGAATCTCTAATGACATCCTTTGTCTCAACTATTTAAAAAAAAAAAAAATCTTCTTTATTGCAAAAATAATAATCACTTCCTTCTTTTTTCTGCCATTCAAGAGATCTTTATATGCTGTCTGCTGTGTTAACTCTCCACATAACATTTCTTCACTGGGGGAAACCCTAGATTTCTAAAAAAAATTCCCGAGTGGAAATACCCACCTATAGCATCTTATCTTTTTTTGCTTTAAAACGGTATCTTTTTCACTTCCTGTTGAGGCACCTCAAAGCCTGCGTACCACTGACAAAAGGGTGAATTTCTAGTGGGTGCCTGCGTGCTCATGGAGGGCAGAAAAGGGGAAAGGATGGGGAGAAAACCTTTGGGGTTCTCTTGATTTAAAAAACAATGCCAACCTTGAGTATGTTGCAGATCACGAAGGTATTAATGAACGGTCCATTTTGACCAGTAGTTGCAAAATAAAATAATAATAATATCCTAAAAGTAATAATCCTGCATACAGAAACACATCCCCGATGGCTCAACGCATAATACACTCATTCATAATTTTTTAAAAAATGGCATTTTTGGTTAAGTGCTCGTTGCCGCAGAGAGACTTGCTCAGGTTATGTACAGAAATAAAATATTAATCAGAAATTAGCAAAATGACGGGGAGGGACACACACACACCACCAAAGACCTCCGACGGTAGATTTCCCTCAGAAACAAGGGAAGAACCGGCAAAAACCACCGGGATCGGGGTTTTTCCGCCCCGAGCTCCCCCCGGCTCCATTCATTCCGCAGGCCCGCACCGCGCCACGGCGGGGCCGGAGCGGGCGGAAGGCGGCAAGGCCCCTCGGGAGGTGGTGAAGGGGAAAGGCGCGGGGAGGGAAGGCGGCCGGGCCCGGTAGCGGCGACGGCAGGCCGGGCGCGGCCCGCGGGCGTGCCGGCNGCCCCGCTCCGCGCGCGCCCGCCCGCCGGAAGCTGTCAGCCGCCCGCCACCGCCCAATCAGCGCGGCGACACCCCCCCGGCGCGGCCGCCTGCCTCTTCCCGCCCCCGTTGCCGTGGCGACGGCCCCGCGGCCTGCCCCGGCCCGCTCCCTGACAGGAAAGCGGCCCTAAAAACGAGCCCGACAACCGGGTTTATTTTTTTAATTTATTTTCGCGTTTCGCCGAGGCCCAGATGGGGACAGACAGACAGATCCTTCCTCTGCCGCCGCAGGAGCGCAGCATGAGGTGCCCGGGGCAGCCGCGGCAGGGAGCCAGGAGGGAGCAGCGTCCCTCGCCTCTTGAGGAGAGCAGGCCGCGGGCCGGGGGACTGCCCACCTTCCTCCGGGCTGAGGGGATGCCGACCTGCCCGCCTTCCTCCGGGCTGAGGGGCTGCCCGCCCGCCCGCTCCTCTCACACCTTCCCCTCCACAGCAGCCTGCGTCTAAATGCGTCTGTCTGCCAGCTCTCCTTGCACAGAGCGAAATAAGGCAGCTGTTAAAAGAACTATTTATCGTTTCAGCCTGGGGGGAAAGGGGACTACAGGAAAGATGGGGAGAGACTCATTATCAGGGAGTGGAGCGATAGGACAATAGGACGAGGGGGAATGGTTTTGAACTGCAACGAGGGGAGATTTAGATGAGATATCAGGAAGAAATTCTTGACTGTGGGGGTGGTGAGACACTGGCCCAGGTTGCCCAGAGAAGCTGTGGCTGCCCCATCCCTGGAGGTGTTCAAGGCCAGGCTGGATGGGGCTTTGAGCGATCTGGTCTGGTGGGAGGTGTCCCTGCCCATGGCAGGGAGGTTGGAACTGGATGGTCTTTAAGGTCCCTTCCAACTCTTATCATTTTATGATTAATATTGTGTTATTTCATAGCTCAACATCCCGGAAGAGCTTTTACTCTCCGCAAGAGATTTTGCGCAGGTCTGCTTGGCAAACAGTTTGCATTTGTCTGCTAGACTTTGAATAAAAGAAAGAATAAGTATGAACTCCTGGCTTGCCTCTGACAGCCCAGTATTTTTTTCTTGTGTTGCCCAAAATTCCACTGACTTCCACAAGACCTGAGAAGTCAGGAACAAACTCACACTGTTTACTTCTCTGCCGTGAGCTATGTCAATCCGCTATGAACAATGACCCGTTACAATTAGACATAGCAGAAAATATTATAATCGCAAGGGATTTTGTGTAGTTGTATTTATATGAGTTACATATAAATAATGGTGGTTGTAATGTTGTTTTCTGCCTTGAATTTTACAGACTAGTGAGAACAATCAAATTTTAAAAATACCAAAATACAGGTCATAATATTTTACTTTTTTTTTTTCTTTAATCACATCCAGATATTGAGAATGAGAAGACAAGGCATTACCTAGTAGGGTGAAGAGGCTATACAAACAAACATGCACTAATCCAGTGCCATGCAGCTATAATGGAAGGACATCCTGGTCACTCTGGAGCAGTAGCAGCTTTACCTGGGTAGGAATTGCATTCTAATTCAGGTATGTTCAACATTCATATTTTAATCTATTTTTCAGGGCATGACGTTTTGATATTTAAACAAATAAAGGGTTTACATTGCTGGCTGAAGCGTAAAGCAATTGCCTTAAAAGCCTGCTCGTTGTCCAGAAAAATTAGTTAATCTGTATATCTGAAATCACTTGGCTTGTTGAACCCAGCACAGAGGCTTAGACAGGGAACTACACCCCATTACCTGCTCTGCTGTTAGACTTGCTGGATAATTCTGGACGCATCACTTAACCTGCCTGTGTCTTGGTTTCAATAAGCTGGATACGGTACCATGCTGTGTCATACTAATGCTCGTGAGTAAAGCATCTGCAATCTCTGAATGAGAAATGTTTCATTTTGGGTTCAAATAATCTATTATTGATCTGTCAGACAGAATGCTTCATGCCTCCTCATGTACAGTGGTGGCAAAATTTACTCTGCTTTGGGGCAAACTATGTTTTAATTTGGCAGACCTGAAGAAAAAAAGAGCAAACTAAAGAGCAGACTCCCTTCACCAACTTTTCTGAGATTAGATATTCACTAGATCATTCTGTATGTTTAAGATTTTAATTTTATTACATTAATATACATCCCCTGTAACCTTTACCACATGAGCCTTTTCCTACCAGGTATTTAGACTACTAGTTAAAGAAAACGCTGTATGACAAAGGGTTAGTTTGAGAACTGCAGTCAGAAATTGCAGCGTAAATAAAGTTGAGAAATAGTGATACTGAAGTCTGCCAATCACTGCAAAATAAATGGTTAATTTGCTGCTTCTGGCATAGCATATAAGTTTACATATCAAACGGATGCAACTTTTGTACCGGAAATAGGCCTATTAAGGAGGAACTTATGTACTGCGTGGTATAGTCAGTAAATCCATTGCTGTTCTTGCTACCAACTCTTGCTGTCAATTGTTGGATAGCCTTAAAAGATTTTGGTGTTTTCTTAAAGGCCACGTACAACATAGGAGAGGAAATATAATGGGGTTTGAACAGAAAACTATTTTAAAATTTATTTTACTAATTTAGTTGAACTGAGGTATTGCTTCTTGTTCTAAAGGAAAAAAAAAGCAGTGTTTGTAAGAAGAAAGTTGCAGAGCAACCTTGTCAGTAACAAGGAGGGAAGTTTTGTTGTGGTCTGTACTTGTCAGTGTCATTTTCTGCGAGCAGAGTGACAGAGAATGTCTCCTCCATGCCAGTGCATCCACTGGTGTGTCAGTGGTGTTTAATTAAACACCCCAGAGACCCTGTGGAGTATCAGTATTTGTGAAGTACTTGAGCTGCGCTAATAGTACAGTGTACTTATAAATAAATCATAGCCGCAGAGATTTAATTTAATTACACCCAAAATACACAGGAATTGGAATTTCTTTTGTAGGTCAGCCATATGATGCAAAGAAATCTTGAAGTGGAACAGCTTAAAAAATCAGTGAATTGATGGGTGAAAATATAGGGTACCATATACGTTTGAATTATCTTCTTTGTGTATATATTGCACATGTTCCATTCTGTGTGTATTCTAGCTAGTGCAACTTGCTTAGAAGGTTGTAAAGAAATAAGCAAACAAAAGAATATATTTTTTTCTATTTTCAGAGTAATTTTGTATAGATACTTCATAACTTAGGTTTTTTGCAGTAAGTTGAAAAGTAATCTTTGCATAATATTGTGTAAGTAGGAGGTTTATCTTTCAAAAAGCTAGCGTCTGCTCGCTGCTGCTTGTAGAGCCATGGAGAGAACTACCCACAGTTTCCTAGTAGGAGAAGGTGTGGTGACTTGCTGTGACTTCTGCGAGACAGCAAGTCTTCATGATAGAAGATAATAAAAGTATGATGACTAAGCAGAGTGCTGAAGCTTATCAGATAAAGTACTACAACTATTTTATACTGACTTTAATAGATTTTTATGAAGTGGACGATTAAGTGCTCCATGCTTCTCCTAATGTGCAAGCATAGAGAAATCATATGAACAGAGTCAGGAAATACTCAGAACAGATCGGGAAAATGAGTTATGGGGACAGATGTCCCACAGCTCGGCTCAGTATAGCAGAGGAAGGAGGGTCTAGGAGGAACAGAGATAACTCTCACGCAGTGCAGCAAGCACTGTGTTTCTTAGTCCCACTTTCACTTCCTACAGAGCCCTCTCTCTCGGTGTACAGGATTTGCACATGCCAACTCTGTGCTGGCTGGAGAAACTGAGGCCAGTTCCTATGTTGATGAGGCCGGTTCCAATGTTATTTTGTCAGAGCAGGGGAAAGACATTCTACCTAAGTATTAGAATTAATCTTTTCTCTTCCTTAATCTGTTTTGTTTCTTATTGAGGCATTTTACCTTTGTCTCAGAATTATTTCATTACTTTACCAAAAATAGAAGATTAGAAATATTCACAGAAAGTGTCCCTTAGAATTGAATAAACACTGGATATCATTTGCTGGATTTATGAAACAGTGGATATAGTAAGTTAAAAACATTCAGGAAATCTGAATACTTGTAAATAGATCATAGTTTATAGGGCAGATAAACCCTCAAGAGACACACCTCCAACATTGTGTGACTACCTCATGAGCATTAAGGGACTCTGACCTTTGCCAAATCTTGAATAGCTAACTTTCCTGGTTATCAAAACCAACCTCACTCAGATGCCAGAACCAGTGTGGTCATGGTAGCCTATGCAGGATAATTTTCCTGCTAAGAAAAGACAACTCTGGTGTCAAACTGCGTCAGACCACAGTGCTCAGTAGGCCTGGATTTCTATGAAGGACAAAAGGGTCTGGATTCTCCTCCCTGTAAGCACCACCCATTCTGAGTCATCTGAGCTGGAAGTACTGGCTTAATCGCAAAACATCTTCAAACAGATGGTATGATCCAGTGTAGGTTATGCTAGGATTCTTGAGTGAGATATTTGGCTGCTTAATTAAAATACAATGGGGACAGGTTTTTACTGTTGGGTATTTTTCACTAACATTTCTTCACAAGGGGGACAAAATGTTTTTCCTCTTTAGTGTCACAGGGTTACAGAGTATGAACTTTTACTTTTGTTCACTTGTTTCCAGATAAACATAAGAAAAGTCACTTTGTAAACATTGTAAAAGTCACTTTGTTTTTTAAATTCAACCCAAATTCGGTTCCATCTAGCATCTCTAGTGTGTATCACATGTGCCATTCAAAATTTTTAAGACACAGCTTCGAAGTTATTTTATAAAGCTCAGACATTGCAAATCATAATGAATTTTGATCACTGTATATGTAATGATGCTTTGTCACAAAGGTCCAGATTCCTGCAGGGCATATACTTATGTTGATTTCACTGAAAGTCAGGGGCCACAAATAGTTTAATGGTAAAGAAAATCTGCCTTTTCAGCTACGGCTTCTTATTTGAAATGCTTTAATTTCTGATGACCTAAGCCAAAGCACTGAAATGCGGAGATGAGGTGTGTTAGACACTGGACACCTCACTCATGGTAAGCCTCTGGATGCTCTGGAGCCTGCTCTCTATTGACCTAAATGTTTTGTAGTTGTTGAGGTGTGTGCAGCAGATGCAAAGTATTAATAAATCTGAATTCTCCGCTTATATCACTGGTAACTTTCTAGGGAGACTTTGCAGAGATATAAATGATAACCAATGGAAATTCAGAGTTTGAGGAATCTGATTTGCAGAGATTTTGAATTCTTTTTATACCAGCTGAAGTCAATGAAACCATTTTCTGAAAATTGGGTTCCAAATATTAAAGTCTGGCAGGCAAAGCTGGGTTATCCAAAATCAGATGCCACCTCTGAAAAGATAATTGTAAGTTATTATCTCATAGAGGAAGTCCAAGACAGAGCCAAGACTAGAATCTAAATCATCTGATACCCAGTCCTGTGCATTAACTACAACACTGATTTTTCTAATACTGTGAGCTGTCTAGTTCTGCGTGAAGATGAGTTATGGGGAGAGTAAATGAAAGGTAGCGTTGAAGTGTGTTATAAGGATGTCTTATTTTAGTAGGAATACTTAGAAAAGTAAAAAAGCTCCAGAGCACGTGACACCTGAGGTAACAGTAACTTATGTGTATTATTTAACTAGTCTGTATTTACTTGCAGTAATGACTTTGTGATAAAGTATGACCTGAACAAAATGAAATCATTGGTAATCGAGCTAGCTTGCATTTGTGTACACATATATGTGACAATAAGGATATTGAATTTGTGATCAAAAGCACATTATTGTCAGCACCCCATTGTGATAGATTGATCTGTAACAATTATTGTGTACTTAACACCTCATGTATAGTTTTCATAGAGATGACATCCTGCAATGTTTATAGATATAAGTGATTCAAGATCCAGTATATATTTTAGGACATGTGCAGGACTGTGTGGAGTCTAGTTCCAGATGAGGATGAGTTATGGGGAGAGTAAATGAAAGGTAGTGCTGAAATATGTTATAAGAATGTGTGTTATTTTAATTAATTTGAGGAATAAAAATAATCTGTACATACCAGAAACTAGACAGCAATGAGTTTTTCCATTTCTCCCATGAAGAAATGCTGAGAGAGTTGGGGTTATTCAGCCTGGAGAAGAGAAGGCACCAGGGAAACCTTATTGCAGCCTTCCAATATATAAAGGAGGCTTGCAGGAAGGGTAGAGAAAGACTTTTTACCCAGGCCTGTAGTGACAGGACAAGCAGCGATGGTTTTAAACTGAGAGAGGGGAGATTTAGATTAGATGTTAGGAAGAAATTCTTGACTGTGAGGGTGGTGAGACACTGGCCCAGGTTGCCCAGAGAAGCTGTGGCTGCCCCATCCCTGGAGGTGTTCAAGGCCAGGCTGGATGGGGCTTTGAGCAACCTGGTCTGGTGGGAGGTGTCCCTGCCCATGGCAGGGGGCTTGGAACTAGATGATCTTCAAGGTCCTTTCCAACCCAAACCATTCTGTGATTCTACGATTCTATATGAAAGCAACCCAAGACCTGCTTCAAAAATGATGCAATTTCTTTTTTTGACTTTTTTTTTTTTTCTTCCCACTGCCATGGCACAAGAGAAATAATACTTTCAGTGTTGAACTGAGAACTAGTGAATACTGCCCTTGAAATTCCTAACCTCTGGAAGCTACCCTGGTTTAAAAAAAGCCGAAAATTCACAAAGATTGAGAATGTAAATGGGGAAATAGCTCAAATAAGTAGATGCACCACTAGTTTAAAATAAGGAAAACCTCTCTTCTCTTGTTACACTGAAAAATATGTGAAACTTTCAATTTGCAATTTTGTAGAGATTATTTGCCCTGTATTTCAAATTAAATAAGGCAAAACAGAAGGAAAGGAAAGGAAATGAAGGTATTTTAATTTGTAAATTGCAGGCGAAGATTGGGTGTAGGCAAAACTTCTGTATGAGAATTTTTATACTTCCTTACAAGGAGGATATTGAGGTCTCAAACTTGGATTCCAGTAGCCAAACTCATGAAGAGAAAGTCTCAGATGTGAATAAAAGACTGTGAGATTGTCGCCTAATTGATTAGAAGCAAAGAACTGTCAGCCATCTGAAGTGTGCAAAGCATAAGATTGTCCTCTAATTTCTCAATTTTGGCAGTTTTGATGCCACTTTTACTTAAAGTTAGTATTAGTTGTTGGGAAAAGATGCAACCTTTCTCCCTTTAATCTTTCTCCCTTTAATCAATAGTTTATAAATGCAGTAGCACATTTCAGATGTCAGTAATGTATTTTTATCTGGCAATTGATTAATAAAATGGATAGGCATGTCTGTTGAAAGACAGAACAGTGAGACACAGCATAGTGCTGCCTGAGAATGAAATCATCTCTTTTTTGGATTTTCATTAGGTCTAATAGCTTTGGATATCCATGGAAATATAAATGTTTGTAAGACAGATACAACGTATTGCATAGTTGCTCTACTTCCTGTAACTTATGTAAATATTTTTGTCTGATTATTTTTGAAGAAACATCCTTTCTACATAGAATTAGCTTTGCCAGCAAAGGGACTACTGGGAGAAGCACCCTGATCAAGTTACACATCAGCCAGAGAGTGACTAGGGATTTAAGACAGGAGGTGGCGGTCTTGAGTAGCAACTCACTGCAGTCTCTGCTTAGTTTAGCTCAGATCCCAACTGGAGTCAGAGGTGGGCACAAATAGCTCAGGATCTGAGCCCTTTTTTCTTAAACATTGCAATGACAAGCAGCTTAGATATTGAAGATGGCAACAACTAGCTTTTTCCTTTGTCCCTGATAATTTAAAATGCCGCTAAATTATTTAATAATTTGGGGTTGTTTGCGTATTCCTAGATTTTTTTAATATTTGGATCAATAGTTGTAGAGGGAAAGACTGCCGCACAGTGGAGAGGCAGAATTTAACCTCTCTCATTCTCATCTAGGTTTTTTTTATTCTAACTAGGAAAATAATATTGCAAACAAGAATAACTCCTAATAAAATATTGTATTGTTTTATTCAAATAAGAGGTGTGTCTAATTCTGGTCCTCCTTTTAAGTATCCTGGAAGGTTGGGTGATCCTTCATCCCCTGACTGCCATCTACAAGCTGGTCATGAGGTACTTCTATCTCCCTCATGAACTACCACAAAGTAATGGCAAGAGAACCTACTTTTATTAATAATATCCTTGATAGAAATTTTCTAATCAACAAATCAGCACAAAACCTTGCAATTACCCAGTCTCAGCAGAGAGGGGAACTTGCTGACGTCATTGTTTTTCCCCTGTGAAAATGCTTAGTTGGAAAAAGATAAAAAAAGATTAAATGAATCACAGTAGCTACATCGACATCCCACTTCTAATCTTTATGAAGAATGTGAACAGTGCCTTTCACTGGGATGATCAAGATGGAACCAAGGCAGCTTATTTCTGCTGGGTATTCATAGTAGGAATTTCACTTGTAAATTTTATTGTAAAGTTTGTATATCTATTGGCTGGTTTTCCCTACAGCCTCGCATTTTAAAAATACGTATTTTGGAACAAATCTCAATGTACATTTTTTTCATTCAGATGCACATGAAAAATCTTCCTTCAAAAGTTTTCAATGCAACAAATCCTTCATATAAATTGCAACTCTGCTCTACCTAGAAAGCATACATGCATGTAAGCCTTTATCCGTAACAGAATTGATGTTCTCAGCTTGTTTTCTGTCACAGCCTGTAGACAAAAAATACAGTCTTTTCTTTTTTCCCCTGTGGCTTGAATCCTTCAGTTAGCCTGTGCATGTACAAATCTGTCTGTTCCACACAGACACAACAGTCTACCTAGATGGCTCTGAATGTAAGATCAGGTTTTCTGTTAAGAGTCCAGTCCTGTTAGAAACAGCAGACATTGTCATGAAACCTTTTGTTTAATCTTTTTATTAGACAAACATTTTCCTAAGTTTGCATAAGAAGTCGCCCAGCCATGGCTTCCACACAGTCCTTTAATAACTAGCAGGGTGTGGTGATTAAATTTCCTCAGAGGCTTTTCTTCCATCTGACTTCCAAAGAGTAATTTATTCCTCAGTTAACATCATTGCTTGCTTGTTTTGTTTCTTAAACTCCTTCGCCTGTCAGAGATAGATTGGTGAGTTAATAGCTGTCTTTTTAGTGCAAAAAGGGGGTGGGGGATGATTCTTTGAGCCTGGTTCCCTAAAGAAATAAGGCTTATGTGATCATACTCTGTCCGTCCCAACAGTCAGCACTAATAGCATGGAACCCCATTGGCCATTTCACTTCAGATGGAAGAGAGATGAGGACTCCAGTCTTCCAGCTTCCTATCAATTTTATGAAAATGGACGTCTGGGAGGAGGAAAGAGATCCTACTACTACCACCTTCTAGTAAGGGAAAGCTTGCAGTGTGAACTCATTTCTTATTAGACAACTGAAAATTCATTCAAACTCTCCTTTGAGGCACAGATGTCTGAGGCGCTGGTCTTCAGTAGTTAGTTGCATTGCTGAGAATTTATTCACATGGGGACAGCTCTCACTTCAGTGGACACTAGCAAAGACAAGACACAGGCAGCATTTGTACTTTGGGTGTACGGAAGTTCTGCAGTGAGATGATAGCTATCACAATGTGAATGCATGCCTCTCCTTTGTAGTAAATATGAGGCTGTGCCTCTTATGTGTAGATGGGTACCTGCGTGTGGTTTTCATGGCGCTCTTTCAAATAGCACTGTCTTTAAACATTCCTGTATCCTTCTGAAGGTGGAATGTACTGTACTTGATGCTGAAGAGGTGTGGAACGCATGTAATTTTTGAGTGTCTGCAACAGAACAAGGTATTTGTTCATTTAAAAGATATATGCTGAGTTTCAAATATCAAAATGATGCAATTTAAGATTTATTTGGGGTCAAGATGAGCACTTGTCTCCTTGTGTGTATTTGTTTTTTCAATAAGGCTACTGAAACTGTGAAAGAAAGTGTGAAACTTGATTCGTACAGCTCATCAGTACTGATTGGTACTCTTAGGTTGAAGGCTAAGTCTTAACAGTTGTTCTGTGTATTAGTTCAATTTTCACCTCTTCACAGTCATGTTTCCAGGATTGGAGAATGTGCCAAAAGGTATTTTGCTCTATGAATAAGTTCAATAAACTTGGGCTTTATAGTGCCTGTGTTGCTGGAGAAATACGGTTTCCTTTTTTTACATAGGTGTTTTTGAAGTCCTAAGGACTCCATTTCTGTTTCTTGGTTTTCTTAAGACAACAGCTGCAGTTGAAGCAGGATAATTTAGAACAGGGACAGATGTTTTGTTCCAAATCAGGTGTGCAGAGGAAAGAGGTTTTCCATCCACAGCCACATGGGTCCTTCTTGCTGCTACAGACTGACCTGTCAGAGAGCAGGTTTTGTGAGTTCTCCCTAATTCATATTAAGCCCAATTAGGTACATTATTTTAAGCAGTTTAAAATCCTGGTCTGAGATATGGCAGCTGGCTTTGCCTCACCTGAGTTAGCAGTACTCCCATAAACTCTTGTTAGCACATCTGAAGAGTGGTGAGGAACTTCTGCAGTTATTAATCCTATCCATAGGCATTGCTTGATGTAGAAGAGAACATTTGTAGCCCTGATAACCTGAAGTTATATGGCCCTGTTGATAATGCACAAGCATATGGCATTGCAGGCACGGCTTCTGCCTGCACAAAAGATAAATGAATACCATTTGGGTACCTGAATATCCAAGCTCAACAAACAGAAAGAAAAAGACTGACTTGTATACTTCTACAAACTAATGCCAGTGAGCAGAATCACATTTTAAACAAGGCCACCTATGAAAATGATTTCTTACCCTGAGAAAAAATGTAGATATGTGGAAGTAGGCTATTTGAAGAACTGTTTAGTGGTTTGGGGCACTAGGGAGATCTATTCTGACTGTGGAAAAAAGTCCTCATTAAATATACATTGGAGTTTTTAAGAAGAAGAGGTAGTTGGAGTAGTTGGACTATAAGGGATAATCTTGGATTGTGAATGGCATGAGCAGGTATTTAGGGAACCCTAGCTCTCTGTGTGGTAGGAAAGTCTAAGAGAAATGAGCAAGTCCATGAGCAATGGAATCAGTGAAGCCTGCTTTCCAATGGATTTGTGTCTCATGCAAGTTTTTTCCCTGGCCTGGATGGATTGTCTGATGTGTGTTAAGAATGGGGCTTTTACTACATCCTTTTCTATGGCTGGAGGCACCATTCGGATCTCCTCTTCTTCCTAGGTGGCTGCCTACTTCCACTAAACTTGTGACAACTTTATATCTTGAAACCTGTGATTCACTTTCAAATGTAGTTGAAAAGCAGATACTGGATTCAAAAGTTACTTGAAGAGGAAGTGAAGACAGTGGAACAGGCATTCATACACAAAATATGATGACAAAGGCCTTTTTTCCTCAGGAAATCGGAACAGTTGGAGAATGCACTTCCTCCAGATTTGGGGGTTTCCAGCACTGGCAAGGTCACCTCAAATAGGGGCATAGAAAGGGTAAATGGAAGCAGTACTAAAACCTGCTTTCATGTTGCAGCCTTTGAAACTGTTTCATAGAGAGCTGGGTTACAAGTTTACAACATTGTACTCTTGTGGTGGGGTTTCTTGGCATTTATTTGGAACTTGGTTATTTATTAGGTGAAAATATGTATAGTTAGAATTCCAGATGTCGGTCTAAATCTATATGTAGATTACATTTTTTTTAACTATTTGTTAGGCAAGTGTTACTAATACAATTAATTTTGCTTAACGTGATAGTCATTCCAAAGTAATATATATATTTTTTCCTAGGTGGGAGCTGCAGTGTATATGGATGGGAACACAAAATCTAGTAACAGGTGCATAAAACAATCTACCTGAACATGTATCTCAATCAATTTTAATAGGTACATTTTGAGAACCAGAACAATTTTCTGTAGTTCTTATCAACGTTTTTATCAAATCTTCATCCCAGTAGGTCAGAACTCCATTGTTTTGCTAATGCTTTGGTTGACTTGAAAAATAACCCTCTGTTGACTATTTGAGAACCTGTAGCTGAAACATGTGGCAGTGGCAGGCTGTGCTTTTGTCCTAGGGAAATAAAATGCTTAAATGGAAAATTAAAGAGGAAACCACCAGAAGAGCTGTTCAGAATAAACAGCGCTCTGTTTTTCCCCTCTGTCTCTGAAAACTTCATTGAGCTCCAGGCATGGGTTTGAATAAACTACCTCATGTTTGCTGACACCGGCTAAAAATTTATTCTATACCGAGTAATATATACCTTGTATCAGACTTAATAAGAAAAAGAGTAGGTTTCACGTAGATTATGTCATTGCATGTTAAAAAAAATACATCTTGACTGCACAAAACAAAATGCTTTGTCTAGGTGCTTATCCAAGTGCAGAAGTTTTTCCACCAAGTAAAAAAATACCTGTTGAGATAATTAGGACTGTAGATAGGTGTGATAAAAAGACTTACGTGCCTCAATAAAATTCTCAGTAAGAATGTACCGGCCACTAGGGCTTGTAACAGGATAGTAATTCAGTTAAACAAACTATAACTTATGCTTCTAGAAAGTAGTAATGCTTCTACAGGCTAGGCCCTAGGATGTGTTGTCTAACAACACAGCTCTTGCACATGGATAAGTTCTTTTTAAATCCAAGGAAGTTAATTTCTATTCCCCGCTTTATGTAATATCATATATTAGTCTATGAGATAGTAGACTTTGGTATTCAGTTCCTGCCTTCCAAGCCATGCTTTTTCAATTCTAATAAGCAGTCAGCTTGCAGGGCGTGAGCCCTACTTTCAACAGTTGTGGTTTATACTATTGAACAATACTGAGATAGTTCAATTAGGATTCCCCTCTTTAGGCAGTTCAGGGTGGTGACAAACCTGCCAAATGACTCTTTCACAACACTCTGATAGAGGTGGTGTGAGTGGTGTGTTCAAATGACTCTGCCTGAGCAGTGCTGGGGTTGTTTGTAAAGTAGCACAGGTATCTTGACTGTTCCGATCTGTGCCTGCATAAGCTTAGCCAACATCTGCATCAACTCCAGGGCCAAGAAAGGTAGTAGTGGTAGGGATTTAGGCCTCTTAGACCATTTTCCTGCATTGAACATAATGTTTGCCAGCAAGTTAGAACTGAGCCTCGGGTATCATCTATGAGTTTGCTGGGTATGTATGATAAACAAGAGTTGCTTCCCAATTCGAGGCCTCCTTTAGATATCAGGAAGGTTAAATGCCCTCTTTCTGTTTATATCAACACTTTATGTACTACGTGAATCTAAATGAGTAGTTTGAGGTGCTCTTTTGAGAGCATACACTTGACGTAGTATGCGAACAAAATGGTTCTCATGATTCTGTGAGTGGAAGAGGTCTTTTCGTGTGACCTTGGCAGCAGACATGGGCATGTCTTCATGTCTGCAGGAGAAACAAATGGTTATGGAAGCTGGAAACTGGGAGAATACTTATGAGAAGTATCACTACATTTTTACCTGAGCCTGAATAGTCTTCCTTTGGCTTCCTTTGGAAGTGTCTGTGTCATGGAAAACAAGATATAACCACAAAGGCTGTATAGAGTGTGACCCTGGTGCCCAAGAGCACAGACCACACCCATAGCAGCCACAATCTTCCTCTTAACATGCTCAGTGTAAGTCACTGCATCTCAGATCACCTTTTCCCAGTACCACTTTCAGTGTTCCTTGGGTAGTATTTAGCATATTGTCAGCTTAAAAATTAACTGTTGCTCAAGAATATTTCACTGATTTAATTGGTGAATATCTAAGAAAATCTGAAAGCTACAGCTCATGAACAGGACAGTCTTTCATTTAATTTCTTTTTCTTTCCTCCTCCACATTTTTTTTTTTCTCCTTGAAACTGACAAAGCCTCGTGTATAGGGAGTTTTACTCTCTGGACTTATGCCCTGAAATATGACCTCATCATTCCACACCAATTTGTGGTAGTCATTTAGCAGTATCTCTGCTAGATATGGGGATATTAAAGTTAACGAAAAGCATGTAGCTTAACTTCTGCAACCCAGGCTAAAAATTTAGTGCCACAGCATGGAAAGTCTGTTTTTTTCCCAATGAAAATGAATAGACTGAATTATTGAGACAATAAAGATGGAGTCCCATGATGGTATTGTACACAGCTTTGCTTTTCTTATTGAAGAGAGCTCAGAAGTAATTTACAAAGTAAAATGAATCACACCCTAAATTCCAGCCAACTTGTCTCAGCAAATGGTCAATGGTCAATAAAGAGAAATAGGCAATTCAGAAAATGATTCGTTCCATCTATCTTCAATACCTGTTTCAGGACAGAGGAACTCGTCCCTCAGGAGGAAGGGGGATGCTGTCTTGTATGTGCAGCTATCATTGCTTAACTTTCAAATTAATTCCACTCTAACTAGCCTATCCAGCCAGTTTTTGTTACTAGGAACAAATGAAAATGCAGTCAGTATTTGCAAATGCAAAATACTGCAGAAATAGAAATCATTCTGCTATATTTCACCCTGCTCCACAGAGCAGCAGAGAAGACTTTTTAATTTACCCACTAAGAACAAAGTGCTGATTTGGCTCTGTGGTTCTTGGAAACCGTCTTTGCTGTGCTATTTCCTGTTATTTTCTCAAGCTGTGTATTTTAGATGTGAACAGGGACCTACCTAAAATCTCCTTATGTTTGTAGTGGTATGACATGATTCCTTGGACAGATGTAGATGGGTGTTATTCACCAGTAAAAAGGGAATGGAAAGCAAAAGCACGGCAGAAAGCTTTCTTATTTTAGTTTTGAGGATTTGATGCTTATCGCCAACACACCGTGGTTAACAGCCTTCCCCAATGCTGACCTGGCTTGACATGTTCAGCAGAGGCTGCATGCTAAATCGCATTTCCCAAGACTTTCAGTGCTTTGCATGAGTGTTGCTCCTTTCATCCCGAGACACACTTTACATGGCCGCACAGTGAGAGGGTCCGTGTTTGCTTTTGTAGCGTTGGCAGCGGCGCGTAAACAGCTCCTTTCATGCAGCTCTGCTGCATTCTGACACCGGGAAGTTGTCTGCAGGCCAGACAGTGCTGCAGGAGATGCAGACACCTTTGAACACCATTTCTGGCTGCATTAACACAAGATTAAATTTAAAGATGAGGCATTGCCACTGTGTTTGTGTGAATGACTGTGCTGCTTTGGCGTATGCTAGTGTTTGTTGACATATGTAATTCATAGAATTTTATGTCTTTTGGGAGGGGGGAATATATCACTGCAGTGTTCTGACACCTCACCTGTGTTGGTGGCCTTATTTCAAACCATTTTGGATGCCAAAGTAAATAAAGCGCTTTCAGAATCTGTGGATGACTTGGTGGGAACTGAATGATTGTCCTTAAAACCATTTGTACTTTCTGTTTTGCGACCTTGGCAGATCAGTGATTGGGAAAGTTGTTCACATGCCATCTGCACCTGCTAGCTTTGCCATGCAGCAATAGGTCATTTCCTTTCCAAACACGACTGGCTTCTGATACCAGTGGGAAATTGGCACCTCTTATATGAAAGCAGTAGATTCCAGTTTCCTCTTTTGGCTTTTCACTGAGATAGGAAAGGAGTTGTTATTGTTACGGTCCCAGTGCTCTGTGTCAGAGTTCTCTTCTCCACATAACTGCTTTTGCAGTCATTCAAAACCAGTTTGTCAATAGTATATGGCATCATATCTTGTATTGTGTATTGGATTGCCCCGAGATCATTTTTTCCCAATATCACAGACTTAATTCTAAACAGAACTGCACAACCTACGGTGAAAATATTTCCCTCTTGTCTCTTGGTCTTTCTTCTTCATTTCTGTTAAAGAATAATAGAGTGCAGAATAAAGTGGCTATCTGGTGGCAGAGCTTAAGAAACAACATAGTGGAATTGAAGTGTACTTTTCTCCCTATTTCCTTGTCATATCAAAAAGATGAGGTGAAGGGGCATTCATTGTTCTTTCAGTTTTCTTCTCCAGAAATGATGGAAAGTTGTTGCATTGTCGTCTTTGTAAGGGGTGTTTAAATCAGCAGGTAGGGAATCAGTGGTGTTGGGCAGGACACAGGCAATTGCATCATCTCCAGCCCAAAGTATCACCTTAGCAGAGAACTGCAAAGGAGCTGTGTTGCTGACAGCGAGGTGTTGAATTCTGTTTCCACTCTTAACAGCATAAAGCAGCTGCACTGGCTTTACAAGTGATTCAAAGATTTGCTCTTCCTGAATGTTAGGGTAAATTGTTTGTTGCATCCAATGCATGTCTTTATAAATGTGCACTGTCTTTTTCTTCCGGTCAGTTACTGGAGATGGAGATAGAATTGTGTGTTTTCATCTGTGCTTTCGTGTAGCGTTATTAATGAAACAGGTAATCCTATTTGTCTTAAAATCAAGGCAAATCTCTCTTGTATTCTGTCCATCTGTTCCAGACACCAACAGCATGCTCATCACCATGGTATTGGAACAGCCTGGTACACAAATAGCAATCAGCAGTTATTAACATAATATTATTACTTGGTCCATAAAGCTAATATTGGCAGAGATACTAGACATCACACACTGTGATGAACATACTTTGTTCTGCCAGAATATGATAATATTCTGTATAAAAATCAGTAAAAGGATGCGGTTTTTTATTATTTCATGCAAGCAGCATAAATTGCCAGTATAATATATGTCAAAATTTTCTCTTTGCATCCAGTAATTTACGATCCATTGCTATCTTGTTGTAGAACAGCATTCTTTAGAAAACAAAGGGGGTTTTTTTACATGCATTAGATGAAATCAAACCACTGAAAGTTCCCTTTTCCCATCCTTTCTCCCCTAGCTGTTGATATAGACTGATCTATAGTGGCTTTTTACATGCAGAAGGCCATTTATCTCAAACTTGAACTAGACAAGGTTTATTTAGCATGCAATCTGCTTCTGTACTATTGGGGGGGTGGCATGTTCATTGCAGCCCACCAGGAAACCATAAGTCACCCTCTTTCTGCACACACTGAATCTGCTCTCTGCTTTTCTAGCCTGTGGAAGGAACATGGACCTTTCAGACCAGCTTTTTTTAGGACTTAACTTACAAGGGAAGCAGACTGCAGTCCCCCAAAAGATCCTGAACACCTTACAAAATTTGGAGGTTCCCCACCTGTCCTTACTCCCCTTCACACATCTCACTTACACACATTCAAAAGTCCAACTTCAAATGTCTCCTTTTTATTTGGTCACTTTTCCTATGATATAATGTATAGATTTGTTTCTGAGTTGAACAGCCACACTTTTAAAGTCTCTGGTATTTAAATTGCTGGTTAAAATGAGTAGCCTCCTCTCAGGTGGCATATTTGGGCCGATCTGGTTAAATGAATAGCCCACCTAGATATCATTTTTCTTCCCTTCTTAATCAGAATATATTCTTGGGAGACCTATTTTGCAAGCTTGTCTACAGAGACTGCTATACAGAAACAAGATGGAGCCTTTTCAGATTGCAGCTTCACAGTCGCAGTGTTTTAACTATGAAACAAAAGTGAAACCAAGGCATTAGAGTTCCTAGTTCTTCTATTCAATAACTTTTGCTTGCTTTAGATGGCAAATTGCTGCTCAACTAACATTTCTGTAAGCATTACAGTGTCCATACAAGTGCTGCTATAATGAAAGGGAACGTCTTTATCTGAGCTGGTTGTGATTATGTTGGAAGGCACAAGCAGATTGTGTCAGCCGTTATTACTCTTTCAGTGAACACGAAACTTACTGGTCATGATATTGGTTCAGGCTCCATTTTTATATCAATCGCTTTTTTAAAAAACAAAGTTAACTACAATAATCAAGCTTTACAATAAACTAATTAAAAGTGTAAATGGATTGTTAAGAACTCTATTGCCAAATGGGAGGTACATATGTGGAGCCTAACTGAAATGGATGGAAAGGACAACAGGAATCTTGATATAAAAATGGAGGCTCATGCCCTACAGTTCAGCTCTGTCTTGAACACTTGGCTGTTGGCTCGACTGTGGGAAGGAGTCTAAAGTACTGGGTGACTTTCATACATGTCTAGATACAACAAAGGGCAAAGTGCAGCATTTTTATCCTGTCATTCCCTTTTATCAATCTCAGTTATTAAGCAAGTGGTGGATGTTAAGATCAACTTTGACTTAAACATTTAATAGACATATCTTGTTAGACAAACGACATGTGTCCCATTTATATTTCTTTCAGGCTCTGTCTCTCATTGGATACATGCCAGACTGTCCTTCAGGATATAGTCCAGCGAGCAGGAGAAGAAAGTTGGAATAATTGCAATGAACACAAAGGTATAGTTGGAACTTTCTTGGAACACTCTCTGCAGTCTCACTATCATAGGCCAGTATCTTGGTTCTCTGCAGTCAATTGCTTTGGAGCAATGTTATTGAGAAGAATGAGTCACTTCTGGCTCAGTTTAATGGGTTTATCAGGACTGAAAAAGCTGTAGCTGGACTAAATGCCATATCCGCAGTTCATTTTATGTAGCTCTTTTTATAGTGTACAGTGACTGCCCACCAAAAGAAAATGAAGATACATTACTTTCAGCTTTTATAAGGAAGATCTGTAATGGTTTTTGTCATCTCTGTAACAGAAAGTAGTTAACGTAGCTCTTTAGCTTTCTCTGCTCCCTGGTTGCAACGTACATCACAACATTACATGTTACCATTGCACAGTTTTCCCTTGTCCCTTTAATTTTAGATAGGCTGCATCCTCCTCAGTAATCCTTCAGGTTTATGACATGGAGCATAAAATGTAACCACTAAAATAGGGAGGATGATTATTTTGCACAGTTTTTAATGACTACTCAAAGTAGGAGTTGGGGAAGAGTATGGTCCTACAGTTTTGTAGTACTGGATGCCTCCCAAAATAGCTGCTCAGAGTGAGGTGGTCACTCAGTTTACCAAGTGTTAAATTAGCACATGGGCATACCCTAGAAAAGATCAGGTGGACTGCTTTGAATTAATGAAGGAGGCTGGGGTTCTCTGATAATGCTAATTACGTGTTGATGGAAAACACAGTAGTCCATTGCCCTTTCTGAACTATAGTTTTAGGATGAAAAGCAATGAGAAATCATCACAGTGGGAGCTGTCACCCTTGTTCCCATGAGGGTTATATCTCTTCTATGAGGATCTCCTGTGGATAACAGATAGGAAAGCAAATACAGTTGTCTTGGGTTTTTTTCTTCAAGTGCTATCTCACGTAATAAGCCTCTGTGGCTTTCTGCCCCACACCACTTTTTGATGCTCTTGATTTAGATATGATATTATGATGTCTTCTGAACCATGTATTTTAGCAGATTTTGTATTTGGACATAAAACCCCAACTATGGAATGAATATTACATGGGACAATATTGTGTTAGGTAACAGCTGAATTTGGATAGTTAATCTCATGTATTCAAAATGTGACCTTTTTTTTCGCAGCACAAAAAGAATCTCATTAGTTAATGAACATAGGCAATGCATGCATTGTATAGGGAGTGACTGCATTTAAGTATGTATTACTTAATCTTTAAATAGCTTTTTTTTTTCTTAAAGTAAAAGGAACAAATAACTTCAGTACCCTATCTTGAATAATATTCTTTCTAATTATTTTCACCACAATAGCCAGTGGAATGTAAATAATTTTTTTTTTTTTAATTTCGTAGTGGCAAATTTATAGCTCCTGAAATGATACATCTGTTCTCTCTCCTTTTGTTTACTTTTAGGGAGAAACTGGAGCTGCTTCATCAGTGCCATTTCCAAACTGTGGCTGGTCTCAGGAGAAGGACTGCATTGATGAATTAGTGCAACAACCCTCCCAGCCATGGAGCAATACATCTTAGAAGAAAATCTATAGGTGACTAATAGGCCAGATTGGTCATCCCTCACCCACAGTGGTAAGCAGTCTTTTGAGAGCTGGGAGAAACTTTTTGGTATACCTGGAAATCAGTCTAGATCTAAATTAAATTAAATTAAGCATCTAAATACAGAATTTGGAATTTAACATGGTGTGCCTTATGAACAAAAACAAAAAAAGAAAAATGAATTTCCGTGGCGGGTATTTTAGTCTTGAATCACGCTTTTCTACCACATCTCAGCAATGTGTCTTGTATCTTAATACCTTTGCTTTCATGTTTGTTTGTTTGTTTTTTAAGTTTGTCAGTCATTACACAATGTCATTCAGAACCAGCCCTTCCATTGTGTTGAGTGGTTTCCAGTGAATAATGATTGCAGGATTAGCCTGCTAGTAATTAAATGTTGCTGCCTCTTAGATTGAAAATGAAACACCTGTATGGAATTTAAGAGTTTCTTGCTTTATTTAGGTTGTGTGTCTAAATAGTATAGATAGGTGTACCAGGTCAGTGCAGACAGAGTGCCTTCTTCAAAAAAAAAAAAAAAGGGCAAAAAGAAAGAGAGAGGGAGAAAGAAGAGAGCAGGAAAGTGAGAGAAGGAAAACAAATTCACCCAATCATTAAAACTTTGAATTGCATGCGAAATTTTCCACGCTTAGCTGAATCCTGGGGGTAATTTCCTAATTTTGCCTTTGTACCATCCAGATAAAGGCCTCACATCTGTACTCATTTTCACTCACAGATGGGTCTTCAAAATTTGCAAGCGATAAGTTGTGTAAAATAGAAAGTATTGCCTATTTGTTGAAGCCTATAGGTGTACCTATTTCAGTAAAGCAGAATCTAGGTTCTTTTACTGCTTGTGAACTAAAGAATCCATTCAGTGCTTGCTTCTCACATTGGGTTTACTGATATGCAGAGTTTTACCACCTGAATTCACTGATTAATGTTTTAAGTAAAATGAAGCCTTTATTTATTTTATTTTTTCCAAATCTGCTACCAAAAATCACAGTATTTCACCATTCAAAGGCAGTTCTTTGCTTCTTCAAAGACTTTATAAAACTGATTTGTACCATCCTCCTCACAGGACTGTAGTGGTCTACCCTCGTATGACACAAATTATGAGCTTCTGTCTGAAATAATAGGGATGATACCTAATCCTGAACTGACATGTGAAGGATTTTAAATAAAGGTTATCAATGACAGGTCTGTCATCTACCCTCAGTTAGTTCTGTCTGTCCTGTGTTAGGATGAAGATGAAAGCATTTGACTCTCTTAACAGATCCCGAGACTGAACATTTTTCCTTGAGCTTTTGTTACATTTAAGGATTCATGATGAATAACAATAATAAAAGATTGAATCCCATCTGGTTTTCTGTTGATTGTTAGTTTAATTTAGTGTATGACTACTCAAGTTTAGTCTACCAGCCAAGGAAGGTATGCAGTTATCAACATTACTGATAGGATAAACCAGTTATGTAAGCTTATTTTCAAGTCTCTCTAAATCCCATAATTCTTAACAAAGTGAAACTCTTGAGCTGAAATGCACCTGTTTACAGAAAGATACAGCATCAAATAGAGGTTTCATTTAGAGCTTTGGGTAGACTAAGTGGCCTTGTTGACTGATTCTTTGCCTGTTGCCATTTTTAGGCATGAAATATAGCAGGAAACTGAAAGGAAAGTATGGACAAGAAAAACATAGGGTTGTAAGAAAGACTTTTGTGCTTAGAAGGCTGTGGAGGCCCAAGCACTGAAAAGATCAGTATGTGCTGTGTTTCGGGGGTCTAGTTAGTGCTGCATCTTGGAGCTGTAACAGGATTACTCAAACTGTGCATCCAGGCATTGCCTTGGCAGGACTCCAGATCAATCCTGTGGGGGGAGAGGAAAGTGCCCGTGGGGCTTGGCAAAAGTTGCTTGTCCTTTCCTCATGAAGATATGCATTTGTTCCTGGGTAGTGTGGGAGGTGGCTACTCCTTTCTCTCTCCATTTGTAGCCACCGTGAAAACCGATAATTCCAGGAGACAGTCCGATATGCAATTGCAGACCCAAATGTTATTGTAGAAGTCTGAGACTCTCTCCCCTGACACAGAGCTGAATTGTACGTGCATGTGCAAGTGGTTTCACAAGCCTGCTAATGAATGCCCCAAACCAAATTAGATGGAGATCCCAAGGGATGAGTAGGGAGAGAACAAAATGCCAAGGGGCAAGAAAGATTAAAAAGCACAAAGAACAGTGAGAAAGAAATTCAAAAGGTAGATCATGGAAAGTGTAAAATGGTATCATCAATGTCAGGCCATGAAACAAAGCGGGGGCATTCTCTTGTTGAATCACCTGTTGCAGGCCCCCATAGGTGTGCAACACACAAAGTATGGAAGATGCTGCACAAGGCAGGTGTGTGAAAAGGATGCACAAATGGAGGAGTATCATCAACAAAAAAAAATTGAGAAGACAGTTTTTGAACAAGAAAGAGGTCAGAAGAGAGAATAATGGCACAAAACCTGGTATTGAAGAAAAGAGGTGGGACAGTAGAAGGAAAAATGAAAGAAAGTACAGCCACTGATTTGATTTACTGTTTTTCATTAGAAAAGTATCCTTTTGCCACTTCTGGATGCCATACACATATATTAGAAAATACAAGCTTTTCAGCTTAACAGGGTGAATCTCCCTTTCAGCACCCTGGCATCTAAACCACCCGCAAAACCCAGTAAAACAACCTTCAGTACTAAATCGATGTTGGTGTTAAATACCATCCTGTGCCAAGCGGGGAGATGCCAGCCCAGCTGGATGAATACATGCCAGAGCATTTAGATGATAACTGGTATGATGAATCGAACTCTTAAGCAAATAGATACCTAGGCAAAGAGCAGAGGGACCAAATTCCACGGTGCGCTACCCTGCTATCTCTGCTGGGTTGCAAAATGTATGAGTCAGAGGTAGAAGATAGCCCTTGGCAGTATCTGTGGCGAGTACTATGATCCCCACTTAAACCCGAGTGTTCTTACTTCCTCATGTTTCTGGGCCCTTTTCAAGCGTACTTTCTAGCAGCACTCAGCCCCAGTGTCTATGTGGCAGTCAACCAAGGTCTGCATCAATGAGAAAGGGTTCGTTTACTAGAAGGAAATGGGTGCTGCAAGCAGGACATCAGGAGGCGGCAACCTCAGAGTCCGGCCTCCTGTTGCACAGTTGTGGTCCAGAGTGCAAGCTGCCATTATAAAACCAACAAACAGGCTGGATCCTCAGCTGGCGAACAGCCACAGAAGCTCAGCACATTAGCTTGAGCTCTCTCTTCTTTATCTCTTGTGGCACCGAAGATTATGATTAGAAAGATGCCCAGGATATAACAGATGAAGTAAAGTGTACTGAATTCACCAACAACCTTAAGTAAAAGCCTAAGCTGCTTAATTTATCCTTGGAATCATTTTACCACTGAGCTTTTTTTACCTCTCTTGTGGGTGCTGTCATAAATGGGCTGTGGAAACAGTGGAATTGTCATTTCTGGAAGTTTTCAAGAATATCGCTATTGGGATTGAAATAGATGCAACTGATGGAGAGGAATTGATTAGATCATCTCTTGGTGTCTCGTCCAACTTGGTTTTTTTTCTATGATTTTAGCAAATGCATTCAGTTACTGTCCTAAGCCTGCAGCGTTACGCTGATTCCACTAGGCTTGTGTAACAAAAGCCCCAACTACCAAACCCCTCTGCTTCCTCCACGGCTACTCATGCAAGAGAAATTGTGGTATTGTCAGTTTTGCGTAAGGTTGGGAAATCAAGACCTGAACCATGGCAAGAGCGTAAAGTAAAAAGTTAAGAAAGATATCACAGTTAATATGTAGCCAGCTTATTACAGTGTTTCATGTCCTGCTCAAAATAATTTTCTACTTCAAATTTGGGTGACAGTTGCCACAAAAATTCCCACGTGCTCACAACAGTGCTGAAGCAAACTGGGCCTGGATTCTGAAGAAAGGAACCAGAACAAGGTGCTAGTTCTCCTTCTATGAGTTTCCCAAAAGAGATTTAGCTCACCAGAGTTGGACATCTGCTCTCTTCTCCTTTGCCCTTTACTTCCTAAATCAAGAATTAACAAGGAGAAGAATTTGCTAACACTATTTTAGGTGTGCCACTGGCACATCACAAATGGACTGGTTATATCGTCAGAAAAACACTGGTAGCTGACAAGTCTTGCAGAGAGATTAAATACAGGGGAGGACTGTGAGCAATACGAGAGAGACCTGCTGCTATTGATAAGCTGAAATCTGTGTTTCTTCCCCTGCACTCCTGATATCAAAAGAGTCAGTTGCAACATCTCAGCTGGCTGTTGTGCATTCCTGGTACCTGCCCTTCTCCGCAGGGCTGTTGTGCATCTGTTGGCCCTCGAGCTTCCCACTACATGGATCAGATACTGGGAAGGGGGAGGGGAAAGGAAGAACAGAGTAAGGCAAGAGGGGAAATAAACACCTAAATTGTTTTATTCTGATTTTGTACATAGTCTAGGGAAAAGGACACTGGCAGGAGCTGAATGGTATCCGAAAATGCTGTGCTAATGTGACGGCTTTGTGGGGAGGCAGGACTGGGTCTGGAGCCTGATTCCCCCTACCTTTGGTTCAAGAACAGTTACACAGGGGAAAGAGAGATTTACAGGGTGGAAACTGTGGTAGAGTGGTAGAGAGCAGACCTGAAACCTTCCTTTGCCCTGTGACTGTGTGGTGTGGTTATATAGCTACAAAACATTGACCATTTCATACGAAATAAGGGTGGAAGAGGAAGGTAGAACGAATCCTATGCCAGTCACTGCTTTCTGCAGGCTCCAATCCACGGGGGCGGATTGTCACTGGGTCCCCCCAGTCCCAGTGACAGCCCCGCGGCAGAGCAGGCATGCGGGCTCCCTGCTGCAATGCAAAACCTGAGCTCATGCAGCTGTAACCTTCCTCCTCCATCATCTGTGCTGTCTTTCCTCCTCCCATCTTACACCTGCCTGCAGGCACTGCAGCTTGCTTTCTCCTTCCCTCCTGTCCCGTCTTCCTGTCCCCTCATTTCCCAGAGGGAAATGTCCCTGTCCTCTGGCACATGCCTTTTGTGGCCTAGGGAGGTGAAAGATGGGAGCAGGGGATGGCAGGTTACCATTACAGTTCAAGGTAATCTGTGCTCACGGCTTTTCCCGGGCTGCTATGGTAGAGCGCCATAGCCCAAGCCAAAGGCAATTCTGCAGCTGATTTCACTAACAGGATAAAATCAGCCTCTCTTGGCACAGGCAGAATTCAGCCCTGAAGGTATATGAATAATAGGGAAACATATGAATGTTTCCCTAACTGGCATCTGATATTGCTCCTTGCATTACGCTCCTATGAGCGAGAGACAAGCAAGGCCTCTCCGCCCGTCCGGTGCTTCGGGGTGTCCAAACTATGAATCCCCACCAAAGGAAGGAGGGGGGACAGGGCAGAACGTGATACACGGGTCACAAATCATCGCTCCAATCCCAGTGAGAAACCAGGCGGGTGTCCTGAGCCTCTTCATCCAGTTAAACGGGTACACATGCAGGTAACATCACAGCAGCAGATGACCTCATCCTGCAACACAGGCAGGAGGAAGCCCTCCCTGCAGAGCTGAAGCGGACCCAGTTTTCCCACTGCCCTTACACCCAGCCTGGAGCCATGGGTCACTTTGCCTGCCGCGTCGCCCGTGCAGTCACACAGACTCAATATGCTCTTCTCAGGCATGGACACTATTACTTCTCTGAGATGAAACAGCATCCCACATTCCTATTAACCCGTGCCCTACTTCAGAAGGAAATCTAATTTGCGGCTTTTGTTGTTAGCTAGTGCTGGTGTTGGTTTGTTCCCGTGTCTGCTCTGACTTGACTTTTATGCAGTGCCACATGCAGAGAGCCCTCTGTACTGTGTGGCCTGTAAGCATTATTCCTCACAACAGAATAAGGAATTGGGGTGGTTGGAGCTTTTTGTTTCGCTGGGGAAGAGAGAAGTAAAAGCACAAATGTCAAAAATATCCCTGCAAAACCAATTTTTTGTATTCAGCAGAGAATGAGGTGCTGTCTGCTAAACAAAGTTTGTCAGCCAGGATATTCCTGCACATCCAGTCACCTTCCACAGAGTGTCTTGAGAGTCATGCTGCACAAGAGACAGTTTCAGAGGATTCACTGGATTTCTGATGGCAAACCTCACACAAAACAGGCATTGTTTCACAAATACACAAAGTAACAGGGAAAGGGAAGTGGAATCTTCGATGGCCACCACAGCAGCAGTACATACAGTAATGTGTGTGGTAGATTCACCTGTAGATCGTGTTACCTAACAAGCAACGCAAAGAAAGCAAAGGAAACTCAAGACCTTTGTTCACTGATGCTCAATATTTTCAGCTATAGTTGGCACAGTTTGACTTTTTTTTAAGGAATTGAACAGAACTATATTAAAACCATGAAGATGCATGGAGTGCAAGTGACTTTTCACGATCTTACCGCGGAGGGGGGGGAAAAAGGACAAGATGGTGCAATTTCAGTTCCTCTCGGGATTCAGATCTGTTGCATTGATGTCCAACGGAAAGACTCCTGTTCATGGTAGTTATCCCAGTTGTCCCTTGATGTACTGACACAGTTGGGTGACTTGCGGCCCGGCAACAGGTTAACACCTCAATGGCCACAGCAACGCTGGCCATAGGCAGACAAAGCCCCTACGCACATGGGCTGTTTCGACGATCTCACAATCCATTCGCAGACTGTCCCTCCTGTCCTTGGAGCCGGCTGGAAGATAAACTTTGGTCAATGTATTATACTATGCCCTTTGTCATGAAATAACGCCAGATAATATGTATTTAGTGGGGATTTAAATTCCCCAGCTGATTACAAAGAGTTGTAAAGACTCGTAAGGTTTAGCAGTGTACGAGTCTAGAATGATGTATACCGTTGCGGCTGTTCCGGTGGTGCTGAAAAGGGCAGGACTTCATTAGGAATAAATCTGAAAGCATAAACAACTAAAAATGCCAGTGATACAACTTGATATTCAGTAAGAATTTGTTTGAAGTTGTTGACCGGAACAACAAGCTCCTGTATTCTGAATTCTTTAAGAAGTCGTTTGCTCTGACACCCCAGGCGTGTGACATGTAGTGATATGAGGAGGGGTGATGGTTTTAAACTGAAAGAGGGGAGATTTAGATGAGATATCAGGAAGAAACTCTTTACTGCGAGGGTGGTGAGACACTGGCCCAGGTTGCCCAGAGAAGCTGCGGCTGCCCCATCCCTGGGGGTGTTCAAGGCCAGGCTGGATGGGGCTTTGAGCAACCTGGTCTGGTGGGAGGTGTCCCTGCCCATGGCAGGGGGTTGGAACTTGATGATCTCTAAGGCCCCTTCCAACCCAAACCATTCCATGATGATCCTGTAAACCTCTCCCTGCCCCTTTCCCAGCAATAAAACATTGACTGCACCCAAAGAACATTATGAAATGTGACTAGATCATGCTTTTGAGGAAACAATGTCCTGCTTTGACAAAGATGCAAAAAGGCATTGTTACTGATTAAGGCATGGAGAATGGAGCTCTGAACCCCCATGGGTGCCCATCGATGCCGGCCACCCCTGCTGTCCCTGTTTTGATGACAACGCCTCCATTTTTACCCCCCACCGGGCACGAAGGCAATCGGTAAAACAAGCAGCAGAGCGGCCTGTCTCCCTCCGTCCCTTCCTTTTCCCTTCCCCTTCCCCACCCCGCCCCGCCCGGGGCGACCGCGGGACCCTCGCCCGCCGAGGCCCCGCCCCTCGGCCCTAGGCCCCGCCCCCTCATCTAGACCCCGCCCCTCGCCTGTCCGCGCCGTGACTCGTCCCAGCTGCCACGTCTCCCCGCCGACGTCACCGCC
>VWZL01001868.1:101267-127266 GCA_013396915.1 Stercorarius parasiticus | reverse complement strand
CCGCCGCCGGGCCTGGCGCAAGGGGGGGATGCGGGAAGGGAAGGCCGGCCCTTCGCGCCTACGCTGGGCCCGCCGGTCACTGGGGGAGGCGTTAGGCCTGTAGGTGTCGTCCCCGGGGGGTTGGATTACGGCCACCGGGAGGTAGGGGGGGAGTGGGGGGCATGAAAAGTTAATGATGTTTCTGCTATAAACTGGCGCCGTGATCCGTGTGGCTTCGGCATCCGGGGGGGGATGCCTTCTTCCCTCCCTCCCTCCTCGGGAGCGCTGCCGGCGGCGGGGTGAGTATGGGCGGTGTTTTTCCCGGTATTTCCCGGACCTCGAAAATGCGGAGCCCGGGCTCCAACAAGTGAGGTGTGTTTGTGGGGGGAGAAAAAAACCCAGCCCCGGCTCTTTGTGAAAGCCGATCTTCCTGGCCGGTTGCTGCTGGCAGCTTAGTAGTCAGAGGTCCACCCTTCACTTTAGCTGCAAGTCATGTGTGTGTCACATGGCTCTTGCAAAACACTTCTTGCCTATGTAGATTTTGCAACGCTGTGACTTGATAATGAAATGCTCTTGGGGCTGTCTTGAGCTGAAATAGCTCTTGCCTAGAAAACCTGGTCATGGCACAGTTTTTTGGTTGGGTTTTTCTTTTTTTTTTTCCAGAGGGTCGTTGTACCTCGTGGTGTGAATATGGCCTTTTTCCTCTAATTGGCCTGCTGGGGAGTAAGGGTGTCTGAGCTCTCTGGTCAGTAGTTGCCTGTATCCTGGCAACTGTAAGAGCAATGGCTTGGCCACCAGGATGTCAGGGACAATAAACCTCGTTCTGCTCATGGCTTTTTTTTTTGAGTGAATTAAGAGGAGAGACTTGGGACTAGTTTAAAAAACACTTTAAAAACCAGCAGCTGCACTCTCAACAGTTTAGTGTTCCAGAGTGTTTCTAGGATTCCTTCATTAGCGCTGGCTTTCCTGGTACTCCAGTTTGGGATAATGAAGCCGCTGTGCCCTCCAGTGTAACTGGAGTGGTTATCGTACTGAAATGCCTGTGTAGTATGGCAGTAGTGCTCTAGATGCTCGTTGCCTTTGTTCATGGATGACATTTTAACAACTTTTGGACGACATTTTAACACTTTCTGTCCTGAAAACATCATTTTCCACACAGCTGAGGCTACTGACTTGCATGGTCATGGCTTGTATGCTCTCTGCTTATGGCAGTGTGGTTGCAAGAGCTCTGGGCCCATGAAAATCACCTGAAAAGCGAGTAGGAGTAGAAGGCAAAGTAATCATCAGCTTGCGTGAGGGAGTTGGTGAAAACTAAGAGGTACAGCCAGGAACTCAAGTTACATCTTGGCAAGGTTACCAAACAAGCTTGCTTGTGTGGCTTTGGAAGACACCAAAACAGTAGCTGGAGGTAGTCAGTGGGTGAAAGACCAACAAATTGTTGGTGTTTCTGTGCTAGTAATGACCCTTGGGGATTTAACTCAAATTTACTTTGCAGGCTGGTGGGTTTTGTAGTGAAAAACTGCCTGCAAAGTGTTAGACCATTAACACTGTGCAGAAACAGGATGAAGGGGGCTTTTTCTGTAGTGTTTTTGCCTTTCCTAATGCCTCTCAGCTTTCTTGACTGATGCAGAGAGTAGTTCCTGCAGTGAGATACTGAATATTGCTATAAAGATGGGGAAAACATTTTGAGGGAGACTCATTCTTGGTGGAGAGTGCCCATTCCTGGTGGTGAGGACAGTGTGAGTTTCTGGAAGTGAAACAGAGAAGAAAAGCTGTAGTGTAAGATTAATTTGTAGTATTAAATTGCTACTTCCTGACAGAGTTGTGCCTGCAGGATGAGGATAGGAGATTGGAAGGGTGCAGCGAGATGGACAGAAAATATTTGTCACTGTAATATGTATACTTGGGCTGGTGTTAAACCAGGAATAAGACTTACGGGATTATAATGTTATTCCTTCTAGTTACCTGTAACGGATACAGGTACAGATGTCCATTTGTCCTTTAGAAGTGCCTTGCCTGTAATGCAACACACTCCCACTTCCTTATCACAGCTTCAGCTCAGGCTGTAGCCCCACATCCTCTCTCCCAGGCATGCTAGAACTCTCTGTCAGAGGTCAGTGGGATAGCTTGTTAAAATTTCTTATTAAAAAGACCTGCCTCCTTCAATTTCTGAGGATTAGAAGCTGCTGGTGCCAGGGTTTGCAGGGAGTGTGTGTTTAAGAGCTTCCTTGAAACTTCAGGGCTGTGGGACAGCCTAGTGGACTGGTTAGTGTGCTTCTTCATTTGAGTGAAGGAGCCCAAGAGGGATGGATGAGATAAGTGCTAGCATTTGGAAGGTAAATTCTGAAAACACCTGCCCACCTATCCCTGGGATGTATGTATTCCTTCTGTGTTACCACTACCATCATCCCCCTTATGGTGTAAATGAGCAAAATGTCAATATTGACTCTGTTGTGACTTCATGGTGTCAGGTTCAGCATTTCCTACACCTTCTGCAACTTGTAGGTAGTCGGCTGACTAGCTTAAACACCTTGGTGGGTGAGCTATCAAACAGCCAAGTGGTATCAGGAATTGATTTTGATTGATACTTTATAGTGTCTGGATCTTGTTTTAGATACCTTCTTCAAGGGGAGATGAGGAAATGAAGTGCTTTTTGGAGTAAATCTGGGGGTTTCTGCATTGAGGTTTTCAGTCTTGTATGAGTTCAATAGATGACAATCGAGTGACAGCTGCTGGGTTTCAGGAATCATGTGAAATTGTTTGTGTTCTAACCTTTCTAAACAGCAGTCTGCGATGCAAAGTGGCATTATGTGTTCTGGATTCTGCTTACTTACAGAAGCAGTGTGTAATCAGAGTGACAGTCATGCTCCTCTTAAAATTTCTTGGGTGGTAGAACAAAGACTGGGGATTTGAGGCTGCTGTGAGTACCTGTTTACAGTAAACTTGCAGCTGACATCAGTGATTAAAGCAGATTCCAGCAGTTCCTTGTTGGAGATGGATGACTACCTAGTCTTGTCTGTTCTGGCATAAAACCTTCCTGGCATTTAAAAAAAAAATCCCCATGTACCTACCTGTATAAACAACAGTATCTGAGGCCCACGGGTCCCTTGTTCCACACAGCTTTGGCCAGGTCTGTCCTCAACTTGACTTCCTGGTCTTCTGCTGAACTTGAGCTGCCTAATGCACATAACAGGAGGATGCTGTTCTCTGCTCAGAAATTCCTGTGTTTTGGAGGTGCCTTTTTTGCAAGACGCGGTTAAACTTAGCATATCTATCCTCTGTCTCTTTGGCAAGAGGAAGTTGCTGTATCCTCTTCCCGATGGGGAGGATTTGAAAGCCTCGCCCTTACTGTTGTTACCTACCTGCCTTGCTGCATGTGTTCCTCTCTTACAGGCACTAGCCATGACTTGCCTGTATAAATGTGAGTGAGAAATAATTGAGTGATAAATCTGATCCACACTATCTCCAAGTAGTGTGGAGAAGGCTATGCTGCATAGCTCAGCCTGCTTTGTTAAGGCTCCCTAAACTGAAAGAGCTGATGAATTAAGTCTTCAGGTTTACTGCAGAACTTGTCATTTTTATTTGGTGCAAACTGTTGCTGTATCCTGGGAGCTGTCTCTAGCATCACACCAGGTGTAACAGGCTGCTCACTTGGTTCTCAAGGCCCCTGTATAGGCACCTGTTGTATTTTAAAGGTCCTAAAGCAACTGGAATATGGAATTATTTTAATTTTTTAAAACCTAAATAGCAAGGTTCTACTTAAATTACCTCTGAATGGATGCAGGTCTAAGTGTCTGCCTGGCTCACCTGGCAAAACTGGGTTTTTGTGACGCAACACCCACGTCTAAGGTCAGAGGCAGAGCAAACTTGGTCATGGCTGTTCCCGCCCTGCTGCAGCCTGAGTGATGCTGGCCCGGGGCTTGGGGGGTGAGGCAGGTGGCTTAAGTCACCGTATGAGCCTGGGGTTGTCACTTGCTTCTGGAAATACTGAAGCCTGAAGAGAGGTAAGGTCTTAATGGCAAAGATGTCAAACCCAGTGTTTAAGGCTTTTGGATTCTTGTTGAGTCAACTTAACAGTAGTGCTATGTGTAAACCATTATTGTTCTTATCTGCTTCTGAGCAGTGAAGGATTTATAGCAGGGTCGATAGATCTGGTTGGGAGCTGCTCTTAGCACTGAGGAACAGAGGAAGACAAGTCACTTAATGTTTGGGGGCTGGGGGGACCTGAATTCCCCTTGGAAGCGAGGGGAGGCTCTTAAATGCATCCTCAAGACTCATAGCTGAAGCCTTACCTACTCCAGGAAGGAATAAATTTTTTCCCACTAATTTTAGTGAAAACAATATAGTGGTAATATTCATGTGTTACCATTCTTAAGGGGATTATAACATGCTGCAAGCTCTTATTCTTTCAAGTGTATTAGTGCTTACTGTAAGTAATAATTTAACTTCATGATTGCTGAAAATTCTGGTTTTGCAGAGAACCGAGGAACCAAAACTTCCTGCTGAAGTAGGAAGGAGCTGTTTGAAGGCTGAGGCGATTGTAGCTTCAGTTTATGCATAATCCTGGAGAAGCAGGCAGGGGTTTAACAGTGGACCAGGTCTCAGAGCTGCTGTACTGTACCTTGGGCTCCAGGTTACACAGAGTTTCTCTCTCAGGGAACTAAGTTGTTAGTGAGGGTAAGAAGTTTTAAATGTCTCTTGCTGTGGTTGTTATTCAGTAGCATCTTGCCTGAGTTCCTGGTTGATGAAGGTGGCTGAGAGGCAGCAAAGTTGGATAGCTGAGGGTTACTAACAGTGGTCAGTACAGTCCCACTTCAATGATCCTTAGGCTTAAAACACTTTTTTTTTGTGATAAAGCACAACTGTGCCTTCTCAACCACTAGCTTGACAGTGTGGCTGCAGTGGTGTTCCTGCAAGGGGAGGCACAGGAAACGCGGCGCTGCTGTTTCGGAGCATGCAGGGGAGGCAGCGCTCCGGGATGTGGGGTGGGGTTTTGGTGTCACCTCGTGGGCAGCCTCAAGCCTCAGGAAAGATGTATTTTGTCAGTAATCACCAGCGTAAGAGTACCAGCAGTAATAATGCTTCTGGTCAGTAATAGTGCCTCAGTGATCTTGAAGCTGTTAAGATATGTGGGTTATGATGTAATGTAACTTCTCTCCTCTGAACAGTTTGGTTTAATAACTGTCATTTTACTAAAACCATCTTTCCTTCTATTAGTACATGACTTGACAGATGGAGTAGTGAGTTCCGTGACCGTGAACTGCTAGGTTTTCTTTGACTTTGATTTTTTTTTTTTTAAAAAACCATGAGTACTTTTAGCTTTACACTGTGGGGGAAGGTTGTGTTTTGAAGGATCAGCTTGTCAGTTGCTCCATTTACCTTCTTCCGTAGCCTTGAGGAGTGCTGTGGAAACTGGTGAAGGTTAGAGTTGAGCATGTCCTTGCAGCCCAGGACCAGCCAAGATGCCAGTCCTTTGGGCATTTGAGCAGAGGAGCGGTGAAAAGCTGAGCAGTTGACCATCTGCTTGGATGGATGCGGTTTCCTGGCTGGATTCCTGCCAGACAAGAGTCAATGGCGATGTTAGTAGGGAATAATAGGTGGGGATGGGTGACTTCAGGCATTTGCATAAATCTTACCCACTTCACCAAACTGAGAAGATATGGAAGTATGTCCGTTGTAAACTTGAGTGGTTAAATGAGAACAGGACTTAATCTTGGATGCTACAGGGCTGGAAGCTGTAAACCTAGGATGGGTTAGTCTGGTACTTAGAAAGCAAGATAACTTGGATAAGTGGTGGTTCGTTGCTTTTTCTCTGCTACTTGATCTCTAGTATTAAACTGTCCCATTAGTCTTATGACTGACACAGAATCCAATGTTTTGCCAACAATGAAACCTTCACTCCCTTTGAACTATAAGACTAGGTGGGCCATTGATGATACTGTGCTTGCTCCCTCAATATTGGGAGGAGTCAACATCAAGCAAAACGGTCATTGTCATCCCTGGTGGGGTGACTTCAGGATTACTACATCTGGTGGTGGCTTTAGCTTTATTTTAGTTTCTGAAAGACAAGCCGAGTATGTGGCCAGTGTCAGCTGTTAATAGTCTGTTGTGGAAGGTGGGTGTTCATTTTGCTGTAGAAGGCCACTAGACATGTTGTTAATAGCTTGTATGTTTGAATTGCATGTGGCACTAATGGATTCTGCTGGAACCTAAGTTTGGGTAACATAACCTGAGGGAAGAATGGGCTGCTTTTGGCCAGCTATGTGGTATTTGTGAAGCTGGGCAGTGGAGTCAAGCCTTTGACTGTAAAGATGATATGAAGATAATGGCTGTGGTGGACAGCAGACTGTTACTGCCACCTGCGTGGCACTCTTGTCACTCAACCAAACAACGAGGCTTGCACTTAATTGCGAAGCAGGATTTTAATGTTAGCTAGATCACAAAGGGCTCAAGTAGGGCTGTGTTAGTCTTCGTGATAGCCACACTAATATCCCCAGAATAACTTCCTAGGAAAGCACAGTTCTACGCAAAAATACTGGGTTTGGTATTTTTCTACCTCATACTTGCCTTAACAAGTAAATTGTGGGAGTGTCTAAGCTGGGTGGAGAAGCTTGGAGTTGTAGGTGACTTCCATAGTAGTGAACTAATTTACCCTTCTCAAACATTATAATATAATGTACTGGCTATAAGGAACTTGGTTCTCAGTAGTGTTTTTCATTAAGTGACTTAATTTTCTTTTTCCTTCTGCAGTGACTATTTATTCAAGCTACTTCTGATTGGAGACTCCGGTGTTGGGAAATCTTGCCTTCTACTTAGGTTTGCAGTAAGTGATCATGCTTGAAAACTCTTATGTAAAAAAGCTACCAGGTACTTAGCAAGGATTTCTCAGCTGCAAGAACTACTTGAAAGGACCAATGTCTGTCAGGTCTGGTATACCAAGGAATAATTGAAGTACTGCAGAGCCCTCCTGTCTTCTGCATTTTTTTGTAGCTGATGTATTTGTTCATGAGTGAGTAATACGAAAAGAAATAATATCAAGAATATGTCCAGTTAAGCTTAATTCTCATTTTCTTAAGAACAAGAAGATATCTTAATTTAACTTCCATCATTACACTAGTGGTAGAACACTGAAGATGGAGGAACATACTTGAATGCTGGGGTGTGTGCCTTCAGGCGTGAAGAGTACAAATGTGTCAGGGTAAGGTCTTGATCAGTTATTACTTGATCTGAATATTTTCAGCCAGATGAAGCTTGATATCTCCATTGAAAAAGCCTACTAATTGCTTAGCTAGAGGGAGAAGTAATTTAAATAATACTCTAGGAATAATAAGGCCTTATGGTTCCTTTAGTGAATGAGTATATAATAAATGTTAAAACTGCCAGTGGGCTGATGTGGCTGAATTCTAATGCAAGAAGCTGTAGTTTTCCTGTCAACAGGAAAAGTTAAAATGGGTTTGACAGCTCTTGGTAGAAAAAGCTGGAGCCCAGTGAACGCCTTATCTATGTCTGTGTCAAAGTGCACCTTTACATTGCTGTGGGAGGAGAGGCAGGAAGGGAGAAAATGGGGCATTTGTTTAGAAAGGAGAGTTTGATACTACCGCAAGATGAGGGCGGTGGTTTCACAGCCTCAATTGCTGTAGGCACCTCTGGGAAGAGCCTGTTGTGTTTCATGTTGTTCCCAGGAAATGGCTGGCTGGTGTGTACAAACAGCACCACTGCAGTTAAAGCTGTTGCAGCCACTGCTTGTGCAGCGTTAGGACAGGGAGATGCTCAAACCAGTACGAACGCTAGAAAGATATGTCCTGCTCTGCCCTCAGAACTGGAGGCAGTGGATTGGAAGTGACACCAAGGCTGGAGCAGTGTTCCCAGAGCAGTCTAGCCTGCTTCTCTTGCAGACACCCTTGAATTAATTCTGGCTTCATGTGAATAATCCAACTTGTCCCTTTTTTTGATATCCAGCTTTAGTTCAGACTTAGTTATCTGGTGCTTCTTCAACTAAGTAGCTTTTCCCCTTAGAAGTTTGACTTTCTAACTAAGCTATTTTACTTTGACATAAGGAGTTACTGCAGCATTCACTTACCTGCGTTCTTCCTGTTGCAGGTTAAACGGCGCTGGGCTTTTCAAACATACCCTTTTGAGTATTGAAGTGTTAAGGAAATAAATGTTGTGTCATTCTAAAAAGCTTAATGCTTTATTCTTACTTGCAGATGTATCATCTAAGGTATCTTCCATTCACAACCCAAAGAAATCCCTTGCTTTTGTGGTAGCTGTTGGGTGCATAAAGCTTTTTGTGGTATATTTTACCTGAAGTTCTATCCTGCTGGTACTCTGGGAACAGAATTTTCCTTCATGCTGGCGGGCTAACAGTTGCTAGAAGGTAGCAAAGACTCTGATCCAGCGCTTCCTGCTGGAGACTGCCGGCAGGTCCCTGTGAGCTGCCAAACCAGTGCTGCCTTGTCCTTCCTGTATTTACACAGGCTGTGCAGCAGGGGACTTCACAGGAGGACCCGAGTGGTAACTCTAAACTGCCTCAGCAACCAGCTGTGGCAGCGGAGGGTCTGACATTCAAATGTGGAGTGCCACTGAGGCACCGCCACTCCCTTGTAGCTAGCTGCTGTGTAATACAGATGGGGAAAAACATTGGAGGAAAAAAATAACCATTATGGTTACTAAAATGCCTTGGATTTTTAAAGTAGCTCTTTGGTCTGCCAACATGAACAAAGACTATTTTTAAAACTACAGTTCAAAAGGACTTAAAACTCGTTTCTGGAAATAGCGTTATTGGCTAGTTTTTGGAATGTAAATCTTATTGTATGAGGTGCTGCTTTTAAAAAAAAAAACTTTGCAGAATTTTTGAGAAGTAAATACTCAGTGAAAGTACCTAGCTACCTCCTGGACTTTGCCATGAATGATGAGGCTGCTGTTGCCAGGGAATTAAGTACCTTTGCCTGCCTGGTGCATAATAAAGTAGGTGACTGCAGAAGAGGTGCAGCAGGCTTGACTTCTGTTCGCTCTTTCTCCTAGGATGACACGTACACAGAAAGTTACATCAGCACGATTGGTGTGGACTTCAAAATCAGAACTATAGAACTAGATGGGAAAACAATCAAGCTTCAGATAGTAAGTAGTATTTCTCAGCTCCTGGGTACTTTAATCTGTCAAAGCACAGAATTGCATTCATGACTATTGGTAGTTATCTTTGTACTTCAATCATTAAAATATAAGTGATATCTTCCCTCTTACAAGAGGGTAGGCGGTTTTTACAAGATTACAAGACTTCCAGTGGCCCTGTCCTTAAAGAAGGATGCTTATCAAGGCTGTCTGCCTGAAAGAGAAAGTGACCTGTTACAAATGTATTTTCCTGGTAAGAAAAGAAGGCTTCAGTATTTAAAAGGCACTGTGAGCTGAAGAAGGGTGGAATCCTCGCTCGATTCTGCTATCAAATAGCATATCAGATTCTGCTGTCAAAACCGATGTAGTTCTGCAGTATTTAGCAAGGATTTGTGTAAGTGGGAGAGTATCCTACAGTTGTCCAAGATGCCTGAATCCTACAGCAGCTGTTAGTAGTTGGCTGCACTGTCTAGCGCTGGAAGTGCTGCTTTTGTTGACCTGAATGGAAAAACTGACACAAATGTGTTGTAACTGGTCTATCTGCCTTGGCACTGGGTGGTGTTTTCTGGTTATGCTTTTGGCCTTTCACTTGGAATGGGCAGGGGAAGAGACTTGGCAGTTCTTTCCTCTAATCTTGAAGCACTCTAAAAGGGTGTCTGGTGTGATGAAATCTAATATCTATGCAAGGTCACGCAATCCTTGTCAGCCACTGCTTCCAGCTCAAGCAGAGGCTCTTGGGACTTGAAGGCAATGACTCAGGGATTCCAGGCTGTGTTGTGGAGCAGTAGTCCAGTTTACAGCCAGAAGCCTGAGTCTGAGCCTGCAGGCTGTAATGTAGCTGTCCCGAGTGCAGAGGAGCCAGCTGAGAATGCTGTCCCACTGAAATCTGTGAGCCTGGCTGTGTTTAATACACAGCTGGCCCTATTCTTGACAGGGCTCCAGGGAGAGAAGGGTTTGGGTGAGTGCTGTTCCTGTCCTGGGCTGTAACTTTTGGCCACTTAACCCTGTTACGCTGCTTCAGAGATGCCCTTTTCTGCTGCAGAAAGGGTTTGGACACCCTCTATGACTAGTTTGGGAGAGGTCAAGCACCTAATGTCCCTCCTTGACTCTCCCAGCAGGAGAAGGGAGCCAGGTTTGGTGTGAATTGTTTTACTTCATCCTCTGAAGAGGATGTTGCCCTTAAATACCCTTGCTGCAGCTTCTGTACTGAGGAATTTGAAGGGAGTGGTCATGTTAGACACCCACATCTCTCTGACCTTATTCCTAACAGGCTTTCAAGCCCTGGCTTGTGTTTATTCTTCTGACCACTGAACCATGGTTTCTTCATGGGTCAAAACCGCTTAATGTTTTCCTCAGTGAGACCTCTTGGCTACACTTGTCCGAAACCAAACAAATGAGCCCTTCTAGAAAAGCACCTACTGAAGCGTAATTCTTCCCTGTCCAGATACCTTGATCTTCTCAAATCCTGTTTGTGTACAGTTTCAGAGCCACTCCTGTAGCTGTAACTTGGATACACTTGTAGTTTGATGGCTGATGAGCTGAGCTGTATTTCTGGGAGCTAACGTGCAACATGGGTACAGCTACGCTGCAGTAACTGATGCTGTTATTTGTCTTGTAGTGGGACACGGCGGGACAGGAGAGGTTTCGAACTATCACTTCCAGTTACTATAGAGGCGCTCATGGCATCATAGTTGTGTATGATGTTACAGATCAGGTAAGTGTTAAACCTGTATCCGGTGAGTTTCTCCAGGTGGAAGATACCAGGCTGATAAGTAAATTAAAGTGGGAATTTAACAACTTGGCATTTCTTAAGGAGACAATGACCATGTTCTTCAGGCTGTGTTTAAGTTTGTGAAGCCAAACGCGTTAGTCTCTGGTTTGGGGCTAAACACAGAAATAAAAGGAGCGGTGGGATGTGTGGCTCTAAAGCGGCTGGGTCTTAGGCTTAACCTAAAACTTGCTGGGCAGGTGACAGATTGTTCTGTCTGAATAGTTCTCACCCTGCCTTTGGTAGCAGGAAGTCTGAGTTACCGATGGAAGCTGTTGAGAGGTTTCTGAATGTACTTGAACTTTGGTCTACAACAAAAACTGGCATTTGAAACAGAAAACTGTCAGCATGTGCACAGAGTACAACTGAGCCAGTGTTTTCTGTGAAAGGCTTTCTGAAGATTACTGGTGCAGGTGTCCTGTTTGAAGGGCTCTTAGGAAGTGTGGAGTTTCCTGAATTAATAGGGGAAAAAGAACAACCGGGTTCAGTTGCTCACTTGAGTATCTGTTCAGCATGGCAGTTCTGCATTTCTGGAGTCAAAGTTTGTTCCAGCATCTCTACAACAGTGTGGTTTGCACCTAATACCTGGTGCTCTGTAAAGGCCTGGGATTCTCCTGGTTTCAGCTGCGTGCTGTGTCTTTTATCTCTGCTACAGGAGGAGGAGGAAGAGTCCCAGATGATAGAAGTTGTTGACTGTTCAAGATACGAAGCAGGGAAAAACAGTGTGGGGGGAGTACAGCGAGGGAGGAAGGGCTGATTGTGTAGGGCTTGGAGCATGGGCTGAGGAGCAGCGTATTCGCTGGGGTGACTCCCCTGTCCTGAGGCCATCGGGGGAGCTCCGTAGCAGTGGAGAGAGTTCTCTCTCTGTCTTGTGGTTGTGACTCATTGCTTTAAGTACACCGCTTCCTATTCTTTCCCAGTCATTATGGAATACGGCTGAGCTTTCCTCTTGGCAAAGGGTCTTGCTTACAGTTCTCTTATCTCCTAGGAGTCTTTCAATAATGTAAAACAGTGGCTGCAGGAGATAGACCGTTATGCCAGTGAAAATGTCAACAAGTTGTTGGTGGGGAACAAATGTGATCTGACCACAAAGAAAGTAGTAGACTATACAACAGCAAAGGTATGTGGATATTGATATGTATTTGCTTTGGTTGAACACCTAGTCTGGCTGGTAATGCACTTGAGTATGTTCTAGTGCAGGGGAGTGTCGTGGTACCCAGATGTCAAGGTGACATAAATGCAGGCAGTTTAATGACCCTGTGCAGCAAAGTCACCGTTGGACTGGAATTTGGGAGTGGGGTGGTGGTCTAGGAACTTGCGGCTTATCCAGAAGTGCACCAGGAAAGGAGGTGAGGTATAAATCAGTGTATGAGCTTACTGTTCGCTGTTTCTTGATTTGCAGGAATTTGCAGATTCTCTTGGAATTCCATTTTTGGAAACCAGTGCAAAGAATGCCACAAATGTAGAACAGTCTTTCATGACCATGGCTGCCGAGATTAAAAAACGAATGGGTCCGGGAGCGACAGCTGGTGGTGCAGAGAAGTCCAATGTTAAAATTCAGAGCACTCCAGTCAAGCAGTCTAGTGGAGGTTGCTGCTAAAACTTGCCTCCCCCCTTTTGTCTCACAACAATGAATTTGCAATCTGAACCCAAGTGAAAAAAAAAAATTGCCTGAATTGTACTGTATGTAGCTGCACTACAACAGATTCTTACCGTCTCCACAAAGGTCAGAGATTGTAAATGGTCAATACTGACTTTTTTTATTCCCTTGACTCAAGACAGCTAACTTCATTTTCAGAACTGTTTTAAACCTTTGTGTGCTGGTTTATAAACGTGTAATCCTTGTTGCTTTTCCTGATACCAGACTGTTTCCTGTGGTTGGTTAGGATGTATTTTTGTTTTGATGTTTCTATTGGCATGTTTAGATGTCAGGTTTAGTCTTCTGAAGATGAAGTTTAGCCATTTTGTATCAAACAGCACAACAGTGTCTGTCACTTTCCATGCATAAAATTTAGTAAGATATATGTAAGATCTGATTTGCTAGTTCCTTCTTGTAGAATTATAAATGGAAAGATCACACTATCTGATTAATAGTTTCTTCATACTCTGCATATAATTTGTGGCTGCAGAATATTGTAATTTGTTGCACAATATGTAACAAAACTGAAGAAATGTTTAATAAATATTGTACTTATTGGAAGTAATATCAAACTGTATGGTGATAAATATTGTCTTAATTTGTATGGCTAAGGGGGAAATCAGGCTTGCATTGTGCACAAAACATATCTGTGTGCAGCCATGGCTCTCAGACCTTCTGGTAGCAAGAGACCTCCCCTGCAACTGAAACTAGTGACCGTGGCCCAAAAGCCCGAGCTGTCGTGGTGCTTAAGGCACGTACACTGTACCAGGGACACCCGGCCCATGTTCACGGAGGCATAATGCACTCTGAATGTACAACAGTTCCCTAACTTAGTCTTGGAACTTAATTTATTTCTCAAGGACTTGATGTGTAGGGAATTCCTGTCTGCTTTGCGTAGTAGGGGAGAGAACAGTATTTCCCTAACATGAATGACTTCAACGTAACCTTGAGGTGGTATAACTTTCTACCAGTATATTATGTCTTTTCTATATACTGTTAATTCCATCCTCTTTTAATCAATACTCTTCTGACTTAGTGCAACAGCTTAAGTTTCTATTCTGTTATGCATAGAGGTGTCAGAAGGATGAGACGGGGACAGTAAGGCCCCACACCAGACTGTTGCTCAAAATAGGCGCTATCTCAAACAATTTGGAACTAACCAGCAGCCAAGAGGTTTTGGACAGTGTGTGATTCTTTGTACAGAGCTAATCAAATCATTAGTGCCTGATGTCTAGCTAAAAGCCACAGGAAAGCTAGCCTATAACACTTCCTATACATGTAAAATTGTTCAGCTTTATCTAAACTCAAATGTTCAGCTTATTCTGTAAATAGTCTCATGTTTGAAAGACCATGTAACATTCCCCTAGTAGTAAATACACCCTGTGATAGTAAAAAACCAAAATATAGCCTAGGTATGTTGTGAGGTATAAACTAAAATTGGTGCAAATATCCTCTGACTTTTTTGGGGGGGGGGAGGGGAGGGTGACTTTGGCTAACAGCTTTCTTCAACATAGTTGCATCAATCAACAGGCAATTGTAATACATGAAGTAGTGTCATGGTTAAGTTGAACTCTTCCACTTGAGACCTTCACAATAAAGTGATGTGCTTTCTATTAGAGATGTGCTTGTCGGTATAATTCATTATCTAATGTGACTTGCTCCTCCCTGAGAGCGGGAGCGGTAGGAGTAGTGAGCGCTGCTGAGATCAGGAAGCGAAGCAGAATGAGGTGTATTGAGGGTAAAACATCTTCCCTTCAGAGAAGTGCACAAATGAACTTAAATGTCAAGATGCCTGCTGCATACTATCCAAAACAATGTTAATATATACAGTAATAAAAGCATTGCAAAACCAACTTGGCCTACACCAGGTGTTTGGTGGTTATTTTTTTATTTTTCCCCTAAATCATGACTGGGTTACGGGGCTGTTAAGTGCTAGAGCCTGGGGTGGAAGAGGGTAGAGCAGGCCTAAAAATCCCCGAGGAGGGCACTGTAGTCTCCTCCCTGAGAGCCGAAATAGTAAATACCTTTGCTGTAAGACTCACAGGTGGTAGCGAAGAGGCAGCTGTGGCATCTCCCTGTGTGTGGCGCCTGTCTGGCCCCACTACAGGCTTTGTTTAGGCATTGCCCCAAATGCCCAGAGGTGCAGAAGCCGCTGAGACCAGTCTCGCTGTAACCATTTGCTTGAGCCTTTTTGTTGAACTTCCCCTGATTTATAAACATCACCTGCAACTTAGCAATAAAATTTTTTTTTCCCTTTAAGCTAAAGAGGTGGAAGATAGGAGAGTATCAAAAAACCCCAATGAATTATTTGTCATTTGTAACTGCTTCAGTTTAACTATGCTTTCACCTTCTGACTTGCGCAGTGCAGAAACTTCACGTTGTTGTGTTCAGAAGAATGGGAGGAAATGATGTATTCTGCGCAAGAACACAATGATCGCCATTTAGTTTAAAGGTTAATTAAAGCCAAGCCCCAACACTCTGTAGCTGGCTGTAACTGGCCACTTACCTTGTTACGCTGCTTCAGAGATGCCCTTTTTCTGTGGCAGAAAGGGTTTGGAGCCCCCTTGTGAGGGGTGTGTGAGCAGTGATGGACTGCACTGGCTGTAGGAGGGGACAGGCACAAACTCCTCACCCGGGGAAACCAACTACTGCAAATAACAGCGGTTTCCGCATAACGGGGTTCTTCCTGAGCGCACTCACCTGGTTATGATTTTATGGAGATTCATAGAGCATATTGGTTCTTTAGGTATAAGAAAACTGACAGTTAAATAGGCTCTGCGTCAGCAGGGAATGGTAATTACAAACACGAGTTCAGTTTGCTCCCAAGAATGAGGAGTTGCTATTTCTTGGCTTCTAGCGCCTATTTTTGAGGAGCATAAACAAACCATGAGAACACAGCTAATAAAATCACACGGTTTTTACTTAGAAGTGAGTTGCACGGCACACTACGAATTACTCAGTTAAAAAAACCCAGCATGTTCCTGACATTTTGCTAATGCGTGGAACAGGCCACTTCAATAACAAAAGGAAAGCTACATTAAAAAAACAAACAAAACCGGGAAAGAAAAAAAAAAAGAGGCCAGCTGTACGTTCCTCACGCACAAACCTCCCCAACGTAGTCAGCACTATTAATGAGCCATCCGGGTAGCCAAATGACTGCTGTACAGCTTGCCTTTCTCAAGCCACAGTAAATAAAACCAACCAAATTGCTATCAGGCGGGGCTGGCTGACTCCGTGCACAGTGCTCGTACGGCTTTGGCATTGCTGCGAGAGGTGGTTTGGCGCTTGCAGCGGCTCTCAGCCATCCCGCGACTGGCTCGCAAAGCCCAGGGCCGACGGAGGCAGCACCTGAAATAAAAAGGATTACGTTTGCTACTGTGCTTCGGCTGCGAGCCAACAAAGCACCCCAACCCCCCCCGCTGTACTTAAATCACCTCCACACACGCTTGGTAGTGTACACCACCTAACGGTGTATATTAACCTACTTAAGATGCTGTTACTCTCCTCTAAAGAGCTGGAAATAATTTTTCCCCTTTGCAACTCCAAATTTTAAGGCATGTCATGGCTTGGTCCGTGGGGAAATCTGAGCTGATGGAGGGCGGAGGGGGGAGCGGTAAAGGGTTACCCTGCAGTTCCTAAATTCCTACCTGGTGGTGCTTAGAAGCTGTTGAGAGCCTTCCTGTGCTGCCTTGCCAACACCCAGGCTCGTTCCGTGCAGACACGGTTTTACAGTGATTCCCCATCACCGCCGGAGTGGCTGAGGGCTGTGGCAGCCCCCAGCTGGCCCCATTTAACGCTGCTCTGACTGCCCTGGGCCACCACACATGCCCTCCACCCCTTTACACTAACCCCCCGGCCCTGCCCACCTGAAACACTTCTGTCTCTGCCGTTTTATTTGAAGAAAGCTGTTCAAAAAAAATCAGCAAACAAGTTTCCTAGCCTGCACTTTTACACCTGAATTCACTTACCTCCCTTCCACACCATGGCATTGGCAAGCAGAATTTTTCTTTGAGAAAAAGCGTGGAGGAAAAACAACCCAAACAAAAAATTCCCCTTTCCCATCTTCCCTCTGCTGCCCAAGTGATTTGGGCAGGTGCCTCTGCCGGCCTGCTGCCCTCCCCTCCACCCCGAGTCACAGGGCTTGGCCTGCTGCCCCGCACCCCGGCACTGCCACCGCTCTCGCCCTGCTCTTGGGTTTCACCAGCTGGTTCATCAACACCCTGCTCTCCCCCGACACACGTTTAAAGACAGTGGGGCAGCTATTTTGAGCTCGCCCTTGCTTCCTTCTCCTTTTAGGCTTTCCAAACATCAGATTAAAAGAAATAATACTAAAGCCTGATGTGTAATGTTTGCTAACTTAAGTGTTTCTCTTCCTATGCCTCCCTCCCTCTCCCCCCACCGCAGAAAGGCTGGTTTGCCCCCCTGCTTACCCAGTGAGCAGCCTTCTGCTGCACCCCCTCGTCCTTCATTCCGTCCTCACCCCGCATGGGACCCACGGCAGCTAGAACAGACTCGTACAAGTGCTCCGCGTGGGTTTCTAGCTCTTCTGACTTTTTGGCAATCAAACCCAGCGTGTCTTTCAGAGCTGGAAAACAAAACGTACAATGGAGGTGGTAGTAACATGACCATTCAATGTCTGTCAGAGCAGTAAGAGTTCCACTCGCCCGGACAGACTTTCAAAGGAAATTGAGTGTTAGAAATCAATAAGCTGATCTTCATCCCATCCCGGTTGTGATGCGGAGTTTGGAGTGGGGATAGGGAGGGAACTAGGAGGCTCCGGGTTAAGAGTGACGATACATAAATAGGGGCTCCCGAAGGAAACCTTTGGAAGGTGTAAGAAAGCCCTTCCATAATGCAGCATTCGACCACTAAAGCCCCGTGGGCGAGTGCAGATGCAGCCTGCCCTTGAGCACTCCCTTGTGCAGGATACACCATGTCACTGGAGCGACTGCCCCACGCCTGCCGCCCCACCAGCCAGGCTGGGCTGTTGCCACCAAACTGGCCGCCCCCACCCGCCCCAGGATGCACCCGGTGCAAGCAGGGTGTGGAAGTCACCTCCTCCCAGCTGCAGGCCGACAGCATCCCACAGCCCAGCGGGATGAAGATAAAAACCTAAGAAAAGATGCACAAGAGACAGAACCACCTCCATCACCCACGATGGACGGCATGGCACAAGGCAAGGGCCAAGGCATGGTGCAGCTGAAAGCGCTCGGGTGTTAATTGCGTCAAACCTCCAAGTCTGTGGGCAGCAATGGAGGTGTAGAACCCTTTTACTCCCATACAGCTGCTGAATGGCAGACTCTGCCCACACAAGTGGGGCCAGGGGTTTTGGGGGGGGGCAGACGCACCACCAGCTGTGTCCATGACACATGCGCGCCTCCTCACCTGGCGAATTTGATGCCATGCAGTCGAGAAGAGCTTCTCCCCTCTCCAGCACGCTCTCCGTAAGGCTCCGGTGGTCAGCCACATCTTTCCTGAACTCCTGCGAAGGGAAGGAGAAGAGGAGCGCTGCTTAGAAGGTTTTTTTTCGGAAGGCACACACCTGCGGCAGGTTGTCTGGGGAGCCATTTCCTCCCCCCAGCAAGAGTTGCTTCACGCTGCTTGCTGCCCGCAGCGCCGAAGAGGGGGAAGAAAAGCCAGCGGTGATACCTACCAAGCAGTGGTGCAGCGATGCCTTCAGGCTCTCGGCATCCGGCGAGGGTGGTACCCAGCTGTCGGTGATGTCCGCAACATTGTATAGCCAACGGATTAGCTCTTGCAGCTGGCAGCAAAACATCTACTTAACAAAGCATAACAAAAGGGGTTACTTATCTATTTCTGCAACAACAATAGAACAGGCACAGCAATAGGTGAGCCAGCGGTGTTTCAGAAAGCTCCTGCTCTCCCACTTCTCCTCAGCACGCAAATATCCCTACGCTTGGGAAACCAAGGGTCGACAGAAAAAAGGAAAACAAAGGCAAAAAGCAAATTAAACCCCTAAACACTCCCCAAACTCACTGTGTGGCAAGAATTGAGGGTCACCCTGAAATGGCCGCTACGCAGAGGTGTTGGAAGTCAGTGGCACCCAGGCTGAAGGAAGGGGTTTGCCTCCACCACCTCCCAGCAGAAGAGACGCCCTCCTCCTCTCTGGAGCCACACAGTTAATTCACAGTTGCTTTTCCCCAAGGGTTTGTCTCGTTCAATTAAGTGCTTTCATTTATTTTTAAAGTGTCTCGGTAAGGGATTATTTTTGTAAGATGCTGCACAAGACCCAGGGGCCTCTGCTCACACTAAAACCAGACTCCAGTCCAGCTCCTGCTCCTCAGGAGTCAGGGTTTTGCTATAAAGCTGAGCTGCTTCTCCCCGGCACCGTGATTTGGGGTGACAGATAACACCCTAATGCTGACAGTAGAAAAGACCCTTTTATATCAGAAGAGTTACAGCCATGCAAGAGGAGGGGATGAGTTGCGCTGGTGTTGGCAGCTATGTGCACGATAATAATAATAATGACTCTCTTGCACAGTGCAGCATCGCTTCCAAATTCAGCCCGGGGCTGGGGAGGAAGATGGAGGGGCCAGCGGGGAGCAATCCCTGCTGGCTGGGGAGAATAGCACCGGTGCCAGGATGGCCATAAGGCATCACTCACCTGAAAATAAAAATTCACAAAATAATCAGGAAACTCTTCAGAGAAATCCTGCCAGTTCTGCCTGGCCTTATTATACCCTTAAGCAGGACCCAGCCTGGGGGACATGAGCAAGCCTGGGGATGAAGGGCAAGTCCATCTACGCCGCATTAAGTAGCCGGAGCAACAGGGCAGGTGGCAAACCCCGGGTTCTGCACTAGTCCAGCCCCAATTGCAGCTCTTGGCTCTTCCCGCTGCCGCAGGATGGGCGGGCTGGGGGAAGCTGAGTGCCACATTTCCACTGAGCCTACCCCCGCGACACTGAGCCCCAGGAAAAGCGAGATGGGCTCTGGCTCCATCAGAATAAATTATCTGCTCTGGTGAGCCCCCCCTGCATAAATTAACATCATGCAGAAGGGGAAGCCTGAATTAATTGTGCCATGAATCCAGGCACGTTTTATGCAAGAGCTTCCCACAGTAAAGTTTCTTTCTCATCTCAGCCTACCTTAATGCACTGGGCAAGGGACTCGTTCTGCTGGGTCTTCTTTGGATGCCCCTTGACCCGTGGTTCATTTAGGTACGTCCCACCCAATGTGTCCCTGAGACTGGTTGGTAGATGAAGCCCCCGCAGAGGATCCCTATGGATCTGCCCACATGATCCAGTGTTTTCCCAGCTGGGCTTTTGAGAGCTGCAGGGGTGCCACAGCCCAGCATAATCCTCAATATTCCCTCTTCCGTCCTTGCCACCCGCTTCTCTGAAAGGAGCCACCACAGAGGAGAGGGGCCGCCTGCCGTCGCTGTGACGTGGAAGGTTACGGTGGTCGTGCCTGGGCGTCCTTATAGTTAAGGAAAGATCGGATAAAAAGTGAGCCAGCCTTTCCAGCTCCCGCAGTCTCGGAGGCAGGGAGAGAAATTCTTCATCATCCTCCCACTCTTTCCTCAAAGGGAGCACTTGCGTTGTAGGTAAAAACCTATTCGTGCTTTTCGCTTGCCCTTTGTAGTTTGCGAAGGGGCTCCCTCTGGTACACCAGCTTCTCCCATCCGCAGCAGGGCGGCCAGATGAACCTGGCCCTGCTGACTCCGTTGTAACATCCTTAGCAAAACCTCTAGGACGAGAGGAAGCACTCTTTGCAAAGGATGCTTTTGCAATAGGTAAAGGTTCATAGGACGAGCCAGCTCCTGAGCAGTCTCTTTTTCCAGGCCCTGGGGTGGAGGACCTCACTGTAGAGGCCACGAACCTCCGACATCCATTTTCTCCACTTCCCCGAGCCTGCCCACGTTGCCCATAGATGCTGGTGGACCTCAACGTGCCCTCGGGGGAAACAGAAAAGCTGTCCAAACCTATTCCTGAGTCATTGAGGAAAGGCTCCGGCATCTTTCCCAGCTTGTATCTTGGCTTCAGCGGATACGCATAATCCAGCAAGTCCTCGTACTCTTTATTGGGGTTCCAGTGGGGTGAGCGACGGTCTGGAGAGGGAGGTAATGAATCTGGTATGACACACGCCCAGTAATCAGCTTGGTAGGATGACATCCCTCTGATGCGCTCCATGATGGAGAGGTCATCAAGCAGAGGACTGACGGGCTTGCGCGCCCGCGGCATCCTGCCTTCTGCCGCACCCCACTGACAGCATGGGTCCCGGGCAGCGGTGGCCACAGGAGAAGGCACATCCGTGATGGCTGGCAAGCTTCGGGGTGGCTCTTCGGAGAGGCCATTTTCTTCTGAAGACAGACTGGAGAAGCTCGATGCGGAGCGGCTCCGTAAGGCACTCTCGGGGCTGAGAGGGGTTTGGGGCCGCAGAAGCTCTGGGGTGGAGGAAAATGGGGACTGAGCTCCCAGCTTTCGTCTCCGCTGGCTGGCACGGGTACCGTGGCAGCTGCCAGCGAGGATGCTCTCCTCTGCAGAGCTGTGCTGGCTGGGAGGGCTGGATGCTGGCTCCCAACGGTCTGATGCCTTCACCTGCTCGAGGATGGGGGGAAAAAGGAAAGGTAGAGAGAGATATGTGTAAAATGAAGCCCAGCGTCCAGACAAAAGGCTCCTTTCAGCCAGGACATGGAGATAAAAGCCCAGCCCCGGATCTGCTGTGAGGAGAGGCTGGAAGGGGAACTGTTCCACCTGCAGGACGGCACTGAGCTGCCCGGAACCTGGAGTGGGGCTTGTTTTTAAGGAAAGGGCTTGGGAAGCTTCACAAGTCATTTGGCAGCACAAGGCGCTTATATAAGGAGCCCCATCCTGAGCAACTTTCCAGCTCCAAAGTGGTAATATGGGAATGGAGCTCAGGTGTTCGAGCCCAAGCCCTTCCCCACCACATGGCTTAGCCCATGGGCTGGAGGAGATGGAAAGCCCTTGCTAGAACAGCCCAGACACAAGTCCCCACCTCGGCTGGGACCTCCCAGTGATGCAGCACCACCTGTACATACAACCTTCTCACCTGCTGCTCTCCAGAGGAGACGAACCGGTGGCTAACATGACGATGCGCATCACCATCGTCATCAGCTGTATAAATTAACGTCTCTGTCTCCAAGAGGCTTGCTCTTGCTCTGGGAAATCTGGATGCAGATGCTGAAGACACTTCTCGGTGGTAGCTGGAGCCTCCCTGGGTAACACCAGTGGCCAAGTGACTGCGTCCACTCATTGCCACGCTCTCCGTCCCTTGCAGGCAGGGCTTGGCTTCCTCTGCCCCTAAAAGCTGGCGCAGGCTGTCCACTAGCTCCGGGTAGTCTGTCTCCACCTCTGCGCAGTCCCACCTACCATCGCTCTCCGCGTTCCCACTCAGTGAAGCTTCAGAAGGTGATTTTCCCACATCCACGGCCATTAGGACAGAACTTCTGCAAGATGATGCCAAGCCTCGGGCTCTCTGAAATACACAACATACGGTAATGGCAACTTGCCATCCCCCCTCATCTCCAGGTCAAGTAAAGAAATTGCATATGTCTAATAACAAAGAGCTTAAGCATGTTCTGGGTCAGACACCCAAAATCATAAAGTCGCATCTCGGTGCATCAAATGGGACAGAGGAAAGAGCAAACCTTCGCATCTCAGCAGTGTTTTCTTGTTTTGAGGACATGACACGCAGAGAAAATCTAATTAAAGCTCAGGCTGCACTGAGAACAAACCTGTGCTTTGTACCTTGCTGGCACGGTGCAACTGTCTCCTAAATTAATGGCCAATTTCACAAACAGTTTGTGCACTATGAAGTTACTGAGCCCAAAGGAGACATCATTAATTAGGACATAAAGCACCTATTAGCGTGGCTGAGCCCTGAAGGCCATTGGGGTGGAAAGCTGAGGGTTTTTTAAGAGATAAACTCTAAACCTTGAAAGAGGAGCCACCCAGAAGTGAAAAGCATATATAAAAAATTAGAGGGGGGGGTAGGAGGCTGTAAACCCCAAACCTGGCGCTTAGCTCTGCAGCTTCTACCTCAATTCATGAAATTAACTCTTTGTGAAATTAATTAATGAAAATACTTGCTCAACCGATGACACATTTTCAGGCGTGCTGTACAGCCAAGCCCATTGCATCTTGCTGCAAATCTTTACAAAACGAGGTTATTATTCTCGAAGCGTGAGCCCCAGGTGCTCCACGCATGGAGGTGCTCCACTACAACCCTCTCGCTGCCCGCGCTGGACTCGAGTGAGGAGCAGGACAACCTGATGAGCCCAATCAAGGGGAGCCAACAAAGCACACGGGAGATCTTGTTTTGCAAACACCAGCCAAAGCCGAGCGCCTCTGCTTGCGTTTGTGAAGCTAGCAGGACTCAAAAATACATTCTCAACACCAATGACACCTTGGGGGTTCCCTGCAGAGCATCTAAACTGGTGCTGCCAAAATCCAAATTGCTTTGGCAATACCGAAGCCTCTTCCAGCAACTCCAGTCCTAACAGGCTGCCGGCATTAGGAAAACCCTGGCAGAGTGGTTTTGCCGTTACACACCCAGCTAGTGCTGGGCTAGCGATGGAGAGGCCAGCCAAGGGGGCATCAACAGCAAACTCAACTTTAGAAGAAATTAAAAAAGAAAAAAGGAGGAAAGAGTATTCCCAAACAATACGTGGAAGTGGGAAACAAGTTGATACTCACACCCTCCGTCAGCTCTTTTTGTCGCGATCTCGTTTTATGATCCACCCCTCCGGTGACGGGGGTTTTCCCACAGGCCGAGCCCATGCAGGCGAACAAAGGGCAGCGAGGCAATGCGCTGGATCTCCAGGGGAGACCGAATCCCCGGCACAACCCGTGGGAGGCACCGCAGCTGCCTTCCCCCTCCCCGTCACACTGCCGGGCAGCTATATTCAGCACGGCGGCAGCAGCTGCGGAGAGGGCAAATAAAGCCTGGGCTCTGCCGGCCCTCCACGCGAGCCATGTCCCTCTGCTGACACCTGGGCTCACCCCTTTGATCGCTTAAGTCGCTACCAAACACAACCCCAAGCTCACTGTTATCCTAAAATCGACAGCATTGCTCTCTTTTTTTGACCCAAAAAAGGTTGTACATCCAAATAAAAAGGCGTGGTGATTGCAATAAACATAATTGATAAACCTATCCAATAAATCCCCTACATATTATACAACAATACATCTTTAAAATATATGTAAGCATATCTATCTTCTTTAACAGAAGGTAGATTTCTGATGCTAACAGAAAGAGTATCCCAAACCACTCACGAACCCATGTGTGCCTCCCACATAGCGTGTGTGGGATTTCTTCACATACCCATCATATAGATTTTTAAGGCCGGAGATCTCCTGAGCCCCAGGCAGCAGCCCCCTCTTACCCGCCAGCCTTCACTGACTCCCATTAGTCTTGTTTAGACAGTCAGGCGAGCAAGTATTAGCGAATCAAATGCCAAATCCAACTTACAGGTGATTTAAACAGCCAGAAAATCCCCTGAGATATATTTGTTTAGTGGCTTTGAAAGCCAGGGCCTTGGCCGCAAGCAGAAACGATGCTCACTGGTTGGATTCCTCCTCTTCCAACCAAAACCTACTGAGCAGAAAGATGCCGGGGTAAAAAACCGTAAGGTACTGTGCATTAAATTCCAGGATCCGTTTCAGAGCCTAAGAGCCTGCTTCAAATTCACCATTTTGGGCGCTTTCCTCTGTGACAAGAAGCAGGTGATTCAGCAGAGAATGGCAGTAATTATGACATTAACGGGCATCTCACCGGCTCTAATCCCTCCTTGCACGTACTGGCAGCGCTGCACATACAAAAATGATCCAGTAAATATAAATCTTAACAGAGAGGAGGGTGCTGGACACCCATAGCTTAGGACATAAGTGCCTCGACATCAGTTCTGTTGTTGGGTAGTGATTTTAAAAAATATATAAGCGAAAGACAAGTTTAAGAAGGCACCAAAGCAGACTTTAAAGTTTTAAATTGAATGTGGAGTAGTTAATGATTGACCTTGGTACCTCTTCATTTTAAGAAGATGCCATGTTAAATTCAAGGTGGTGTTGAACATCGTTACCTCCATCAGATTAAGTGGCTTGAGTCATGTGTCAGTCAGCGCAGTAAAAACAACTATTAAAAACATATAGAAGCTTGACCATAAATCTGAAAAGCACGTGTTAAGCAACATTAAAAAAAAATATTATAGGTCACAACCCATCTGCTATTTTTGTAACTGTATGCAGGAGCGCAAAGGTTGAACTATTCTGAACTTCAAAGACTATTTATTGGCCTTATGGACGCAGCATGCAGCTATGAGGCCATCAGTTTTTAAAGAAAGAGCAAACGCTAGTGCACAGGTTCATTAAATCTCCAGAAGCTAAGTGGAAGTTAAAGAGAAACCAGGAAACCTGCCAATACACAGGAGTGAGAGTAAATCTGCTTATTTCAGAATTAGTAAGGATATTCTAATGGCCACCAGAGATTTCGCTGCATTTTCAAGTGTCTCTAATTCAGGCAGCTAATTTCAATTAATTTCAGGGGGGAGCTGGACATTCAACCACACTTGATGCAAACTAGATGGGGAAGTCACACGCGTCCTGTATGCAGAATGATCAGGCAAAAAGTCATATTTAAAAAGCAGAGTGAAAACGCTAACACCACTAAGTGCAACTCCCAGCTACAAGAGCATCAAGGAAGTAATGTTTCTCACCATTTTCCAACAAAAACGCAAAAATTCAGAGGTCAGGCTGACAATGGTGGCAACAGATCAAGATTAACCCTCACGACGGGGAGAAGCGAGCCCAAATCCTCTGGTAGGACTGACACGGCTCTGAAGAGGGATGTACGACCCCAGCTTTAGGCATGGCAGAGACTTTCCACTGGCCTCAAAACCACAGGAAAACAGCCACAAATCCTGGCTACACCCAAGCCCTCTATTGTCTCTCCAGCAATGAGGCGGCACAGAAATGGTATACTCGTGGCTGATGCTTTTTTTTGATAAGAGCTGAAGACAGCGGCTGTTTCATTCATTTCAACTGGGGAAGGTACACGGGGACCTCTCAAGAAAAGCGACCCCTGAACTTTTTCACATCGCCAGAAGAAAGCTGCCTGCCAAAGAGCTGCACAAAGCCTGGCAGACAGCGGGAGCTCTGTCCCGAGTGATGTTCCACCACCCGTGGCTGGGGGACTTCAGCAAGAGCAGCAGACACTGAGACAAGTCTCCATCTCCCACCAGCTCGGGTTTCGCTGCGGATGGGTTTTTTGGGGGAAAAAAAACCCACCGTTCTCGCCTTTCAGGCCTGCGGGACCTGAGTTTTGGTGTTTGTTTGGGGTTTTTTTGCTCTTTTTCTTGCATGCTTTCTGCCCAAAAAGCCTTTCCGCAGCTGAAAAAAAATGTCAAATTAACATAAAAAAAAATTTAAAAATTAAGAAATAAAGGCAATAAAGCCGAGGAGGCACCACACCCCGGGGATGCCCTGACCCGCCACGGTTAACGGGGACGGGCTTCCAAAGGGAAAGCC
>VWZL01001868.1:55580-98871 GCA_013396915.1 Stercorarius parasiticus | reverse complement strand
GCGGGCATTGGCCTGGCTGGAGCAGCATCCCCTCAAGTGCCCCTGAGGAGCTCGTTGTCACTTTAGGGTGTTTGCTTCTACCCCGTACAGGGACCTTCCTGGGGCGTTACTCTGCTGTTTCTGGGGTGGAANGTCCCGGTCCCGTACCCGGCTCTCGACCGAACAAATTGGTCGAGGAAATTAGTCACCGGCCACCGAGGACCTGAGGAGCCNATCAGGTTGCTCAGAGCCTCATCAAGCCTGACCCTGAACGTCTCCAGGGATGAGGCCTCCACCTCTCTGGGCAACCTGTTCCAGTGTGTCTCACCATCCTCATTGTAAAGAGCTTCTTCCTAATGTCTAATCTAAACCTACCCTGCTCTAGTTTAAAACCATTGCCCCTTGTCCTATCACTACATGCCCTTGCAAACAGCCCCTCCCCAGCTTTCTTCTAGCCCCCTTCAGGTACGGTGCTGTGTCTGGGGTGGAAAACCATCTAAAAATAGGATTGCTCGAGCAATGATGCTACGTATAACAGCAAACAGATTTTAGCATCCTACAAGGGCAACGCAAAGGAGGAGGTCACCAAGACCTTAATCCCTTGCAGCAGAGCAGGCCGAGGGTTGTCCCCCAACATTTGGGCAGCTTTCTGGGTTGGGTCCTCTCTTCACGCAGGGAAACTGTTTGCTCTGGGGTTTGTACCCAACCTCCTTTGGTGGATGGAGCAGCCATATGTGCCCACGTCCTGTAGAAAATACAAGGCTGATTCTGGTCTTTGTCTGACTATTAATGAGCAAATCCGTTATTTCACTTACTTCTCTGGAGTCCAAACATGTTTGTGGGGTGAATGTTGCTCTGACCAATCTCAAAAAGCTTTTGCCACCAAAAAAAAGTCTCTATGTTAGGAACTGGAGCGCACTGAACTTTCTCACTAGGCAAGAAACCAGCGCTGGAGGAGGCAAGCACCTCTAGAGAGCAGTTCAGGCCACCTAAGCTGGGGTAGGACCATCCTCCTGACCGGGTTTTCTGTCAGGTAGGATGAATCTGGTCCTCAGAGCAGCGTCATGGCTGTTCTTGTGCAGCTGGATGGATCCTCTGAAACCAGGAAGCTGATTTCTTAGATAATACTGAGATTTCCTAGAGGTCGGTTATCATAAAGCGCTTTATGAATGACACTGGTGCCAGCTTTAGGCCATGAAAGACAAAAGTGACGTCTGGGGTTCTCTCAGCAGGCTGGTGGCAGGGTGAAGGGAACACCATGGGTACCCCAAGTCCCTGGCTGGTGTTTAGATCCACTGGCCACACTCCTCAGCCAACCCCGTATTCTACCAGGTTTATACTACTGACCTCACTGGGACTGGCCCCATTTACCATCCCAGTGGATCTTCTCTCTAGAGACACAGAGCAGGAGTATCTTTTTCAGGGCTGCTTTCAGAAGCTGTAACGCCGTGGCGTAACATGGTATGGCGCTCTCAGAAGAGCTCGCAGCCAAGAAAAAACTCACATCGTCTCTGTTCCCGCAGGATATTTCTATATTTGGGGTTTCTTTGATGAACGTTACAGAAGGTCTTCCGGAGGGCTGCACATCCCCCTGCCTCAGATGCACACTTTTTTTGAGAGATGTCTTTTTTTGTTGGAATTCACAAAGCCTCTGTGAAAGAAAAGGCCTTTAAAAAAAATGTTGTTTATTGCTTATTCTCCAGGGAGCCAGTTGCCTCCCAGTCGAGGCCATGCTGACTTCAGGGGAGTCGAAAGGCTGAAGCAAACATGGATGGGTCATGATTCATACCCTGGCTGGGCTCTTTTTAGCCAGTTTAAATTACTCGCAAGCTGCCAGACATTGTTCTCGGAGCTGAATAGCGCTCGGCTGCGGTCTCAGCCCCGGCAGGAAAGGTTCGCGTCCTGTTCCGCCTCCGATCAAACGAGTGCCAGGATGTCTACAAGAACAGTCAGAGCGCCGCAAAATCTTTCTCCTCTCCTTGGGCTCCTGCTGAGAGGGTGTCAATAAACAAGGCAGGGGAATAAACTGTTCATCTAAAGGAGAGATTAATTAAAAATTGCAGGGAAATGATACCATTTTCCATCCGCTGACATCTGGCCCTCTTTGTTAGGTAATTTGCTTAAGATAAACTAGTTTATTTGATCTTTAATGTAGGGTCAACTCCAGCCAACCTCCCACACAAGGTCACTCAAGACTGACAAAGACTAAGATAGGTGTTTTCTTGCTGATTTGAGAGCTCAGGAGTCTTTCAGGTTTGTTTTTCAGCAAGAAGGTCCTCCAGCAAAGACAAATGATTTCACCCACTCTGTGGATGACAACACTCCAGCAGTAATCCCCGTATCTATGATGTCAAGTAGAGCTTTCTCATCATGATCAGATTTTAAAGCGGTGCATTTTTAGTATATGAGAAGCTGGGATAGGAAGACTCAATTTTCTTCAAAAACTTCTACCTTCTTGGTGGGAATATCCATGTTTTTCTGCAGAACCGCATCCATCAGGAGCACCAGCTATATATATCCTGAGTTTTAGTATGCCCAAAACCAATGATGTGCTGTTATCCAGAGTTTTTTGGCACATCACTTTGTAATTTCTTTCTACCTTGAGCGGTCTCACACTACAAGCCAGACAGTTAACAGTCTGCGATGAAACCTGAAGTGCGGATGTGCACCATATGCTCTTGCACAGCATCTGCACTATCTTCAGCATCAGATTTCAGTCTAACAACGCAAATGTTTGGGATGGATGAGATGTCAGCAAATTCAGGGCTTGGACCTGACCTATTTCTTCCCAGAGCATTGCTAGCAATATTAATAGGAGTACTGCGGTGAAAAGAAAAACTGGTTGGATTCACTTTGCCATCTTTTGTCCAGCAGTATGGCATTATCTGCGGGAAGGATTTGCCTGCGTTTGGAAAATTATTCCATTTTTGATGCTGTGTCTCAGACAGCCAGAGTTAATATTACACGTAACCTGTTAGTACACCTGCTTGTCTTTCAGTGTTATCATAGAGGTGGGAAGGAGCTGCCACAAGCCGCCTTTGTTTCTGTTGGCTACATCAAAATGATTGACATTATTCCTCTCCTGTGTTGAAATTGCTCAGGCACTGATTTATAAAAATACCTGTGTTGCAACCCGACAGTGCCACAATTCCTCTCTCCCTAAGGACAGGTTGGCTGGCAAACTCACCTGTGGTTCTGGGCAGGAGCCGACTTCATACAAACTGCTGAGGACTCTGTTCGCTGTGCAATTGCTCTGCCTAGCCCCTCTCTGACAGGTGTTTGCAGGGAGAAGTCCTTCTCTTCTTGAGGGTAACAAACCTTTTCTTTTCCCCAGAGGTCAGGATTTCCACAGCTTGGACTGTTCCCCTTTTTCTCCTCTTGATTCTCACTCTTTGGGCCACATTTTTTTGAAGCTCACCATCTAAATCCAGTCCAAAACTCCAGCATGGGCTTGGCTATGATTAGGCAAAACTGGTATGGTAGTCCAGGCTGCTTTCCTGTTTACACACCCTGGTATAGTATCTGCCTTATTCATAGTGCAGGGCATTTGGCTCATGCTTCTGACTGCCTGTAACTTCCTGATCCTGCTCCTTGATCTACCGTTTCCCACCAGTATTAGTGCAGTTAATTACTCTCATCTAGATTAATTCTTTGCAGCCTCTGTTGCCCAGACCTTCTCTCAGTTTTTCTGATGTTGCTATGAATTTCAACCCTGCGTTTTTCCATGTTCCCAGACCTTTCTCCTCCAGGTGGGACCTGAAGATTTTCTCTGTTCCAACATTTGTGTCACTAATCAACCACTTATGGTCCTGGACCTACGGTAGGCCCCTGAGGAGTCCGGTCATTCAGCTGGACAGTCGCTTTAGTAATGTCTAAATAAGCAGGTTCAAACTCAGCCATGTTGCTTGAGGTTCTATATAAAGTCATGAGAAGACTTGTCAAAAGCCCACAAACTTTTCCCTCACTCTTTTAGGTCACCATAGCTGCTACTGCACTATTACTAAATATCTCCTAAAAAAGGTAGCTGCTGCTTTTTCTTCCTGATTTTGGAGAAGAACCTGAAAATATGACTTAAGCACACCCAAGGCAGCTGACACATGAAACACGTAAGGCAGGATTAACAGAGGAAAAACTAGTGTGACATCTATTTTAGTGACAGCATTGAAGTGCAGAGCAATAAACCCCAGTGCTAGCAGCTGGGCAATTTCAGTTCTTTACCACTTTGTTGCTCAGCTGGACAGAGTGGCAGGATTTAGCCCAAAAAAGTCAAACAGAAATTGCACTTCTCATTTCTGGCCACACGATGTACCCATCACACCACAAACAGCCTGTCCGGACACAAAGGCAGGTGTTTCAAGTTTCAGTATTCCACCAAAACATCTCCCTACCTTTCTCCAGGCCCTCTAAAACACCCACACAGCGGTAGATTAGGGCTAGGTCCTGTGGTGCAGAGGGGGGTGAATGGTATGGAGTTGACATGGTCCAGACGCTTCCTCTTTCCTCTTGTTGGATGAAGGTGATACATTGCTGTGAAATAAAAATAGGAGCCGTCTGGTCAAGAGGCAATGAATAATTGGGATTAATGTTACTTTTTAAATGTGAGATTTTACTGCTGCTTTCAGTGGGGAATGCAAAGGATTTCATTTTCATTCTAATTGCTGTGACGTCTTGAGCCTTTGTCATTTGTATGTTGTACTGAGCAGAACTGAGAGGCTCTTCAAAACCAGAGCTGGGATCTGGAAGAACCAGTCGTCAGTGCAGGGATTTGCAAAAGAGGTTCTGGGACTGGTATGAATGAAAATCTGTTTATATAAGCATCAGAAGAAATAGCAGAGTGGGAGCGGTTAAGAACGGCTTGTATTCATAACATGAGACACCATTCCCAGCCAAAAAAATGAGACTGTGTTGTTTCTGACAAGCCCAGAAGGTCTGCACACTGATAAGACCACAGCACACACAACTCATCCGTGAAAGACCCTCTCTGATAACGGGAGGGTGGCAGCGTATCATGTCTCCCATTCCTTCTCCTGGCAGCCCAGCGGGAAGAGAGACTGCAGCAAAGGACCATCATAAAAAAACCTATCAATTCTTAAAGATTATTAAAGAACTGTCCCAAAACTGGGAGGTTTAGTGAAGATTTGACAGCTGTCATCCCTTGTTGTGTATGTTGCATGCAAGTGATTAGGGCCAGACCACTTGAACAACCATGTCTCACTGCTTGCGAGCATGAGTAAATGAAAACTATAAGAGAACAAGTGCAGGAGGGTAAAATCAGCTTGTGAGGCTTTAGCTTATGTAAATCAATAGAATCACAGAATGGTTTGGGTTGGAAGGGACCTTAAAGATCACCTAGTTCCAACCCCCCTGCCATGGGCAGGGACACCTCCCACCAGACCAGGTTGATCAAAGCCCCATCCGGCCTGGCCTTCAACACCTCCAGGGATGGGGCAGCCACAGTTGCTCTGGGCAACCTGGGCCAGTGTCTCACCACCCTCACAGTCAAGAATTTCTTCCTAATATCTCATCTAAATCTCCCCTCCTTCAGTTTAAAACCATTACCCCTCATCCTATCGCTCCACTCCCTGATCAAGAGTCCCTCCCCATCTTTCCTGTAGCCCCTTTAGGGACTGGTGGGGGCTCTAAGGTCTCCCTGGAGCCTTCTCTTCTCCAGGCTGAACAACCCCAACTCTCTCAGCCTGTCTTCATAGCAGAGGTACTCCAGCCCTCTGAGCATCTTCATGGCCTCCTCTGGACCCGCTCCAACAGGTCCATGTCCTTCTGATGTTGGTGGCCCCAGAGCTGGAGGCAGCACTGCAGGGGTGTCTCCCCAGAGCAGAGCAGAGGGGCAGAATCCCCTCCCTCATCCTGCTGGCCATAGTCCCCATCTGTATGATCTGTGCTGACTTTGGCGTCATGAGTTTCCTACCTCAGCAAGAATACTACTGCTATAATGACAAAGCCCGGTGCGTTAAAGATGTTCGGTGAGTCAAATTACTCGAGTCGATTAGTGATGCAGTACCAGGGAAGTTCAATCTTAATGATTTGCCAGCTGTTGGTTGGAACCTACTCAGTTTACGAGACTTGAGTTGCGAATGTTTCTAGGCTTCCCCCAAACTCTAGTAACTGTAGGCATCGCCATCTAATTATACTCTAACACACCATGATGAAGAGAATCCAGATCTGCCTGATTGTGTACATGTTTTGGTGACACAGTAATTACAGTAATTTACATCACATTGCTGATCACTATCCTGCGGAAAGGGTGAAGTCCTGTTACCCAAGCCTGTGGAGTGGTTTTGTGTTGCATCTCTGGTCCTAGGTTTCAGAGCCAGTTTGTAATTTGTCTGGTCCCTGGCATGTATTTTGACAAACTCAACCCTTACGATCATAAGGATAACTTTCAAAACGTGGAAATAAATTCCAGCTGCTACCCTGCCTGCCCCGTTTAAAACCACAGGTATCTTCTGTAGCGTGATGGCTCAACTCTGACATCCATGATGCAAGAACATGAAAGAACAGCAAGTTACCTGTAAGCTTGCCAAGCTATTTTCATACATATCACAGCTCACGAAACTCCCGAGAGGTACAACGTACTTTTACGTTTGCTTGAATGATCATAATGGGGAGATAGCAGAGATTTGATTTTCAGAAGGCTAACATCAGTCTACATATTTTAAAGATGACCTGCTAGCACAGCTGTACCACAAAACCTGCTCGACTCAAACCATTCATTTCACAGCAAAACAAAATGGTGGTGTCTTGCGTTTAAGTCACAAAGCACTTCCCTATAATTATATCTATCTTAATCAGACAAACTGGGGATTAAAAAAAAAGAAAGAAAGAAAGGACTAATCTGCTCCTTGGCCATAATTTGATTTCCTCTGCAAATATTAAGTTACAACAGTAGCTGCAGCTTTAGTTATAAATTTATTTTAAAATGCTTTTCTTCATGTGAACTAGACACATGCATGTCGCCTGCCTAGAGCTTTTTAGAAGGAAGAAGTGGGGAGGATTTTCCCAAAAAACTCTCTTCCTCTTAAAAAAAGATGAAATTATTAAGAAATTGGAAAGCATGCGGCCAGATTGGGAGGTTGTGGTAGAAAAACCAAATAAAGTCATTAAACTTGAATTAGAACTTCTTCTAACTTTTATCTCTTTGTTGAAATATCGTAGGAAACTTTATCTATTTACCTATAATAATGCCTAGCAAGCTGTAATAATGTCTGGCTTAAGTCAGTTCTCATTAGACAAACAATCATTCCACATTTTTCCACGGGTCTCATAAAGTTTCATGTGTTTCAAAATGGCAAGGCACAGCTCTGCCAACCACCACTTACCTCAGAAGTCTTTAGAAAATCTGCTTGTTTTAGGCAGCAGCCATCTCTGTATCCAAAGCTGACATTTGAATGGCTAGAAGCTAAGATTCAAGAGGACATCTCTGCTAGCTCGTTGGTCTAGCATTCCTCCAGGTGTCTCCTTGGGGTTTCAGCTAGGAAGCAAGAAGACAAAGACACAACCATGGGGTCAGATAGGCTTTTTGGAAATGACTACACTGATGATTTTGTAAAATTCACTTGCCAAGACACCATACCAGTCACAATTTCTAAATCATACATGGGCAAGTCCTTCAAATTATACTTCTTTCTTCTGGTGCTTGCATTCTTGCAAATTTTGCACCCTTGTTTATTAGTTCTGGGACCAGAATTTAATGCTTGAAACAAACCAAACTACACTTAAGTAGTAGATTTTTTTCAAGATCTGTGATATGGTGTTGTGCACCTTAGGATAAAATCTACCCAATGGAGACATACGAGCTTTTAATGTAAAAACTGTATCAAAACCACTTTGATAGCAAACCCAGGCCCTCAATTCTGGGACCAGCACACTGCTCAGACTGACTGTGCAAAATTACCCTGAATTTACCAGCCCAGTTGCCTACTGCAAAGGATCTGCTGGATGATTTTTCCCACTCCTCAAATCCACCTCCTGGGCACAAAGTCTGTTTGCTTGGCAGAATAGGCAGCAGGTTTGTCTGTCAGCCCTTGTACTCCACTATGTCACACATCGATAAAAAATACCTACTGATCTGGGCTCTGTCAAAGCCCATTTAGAGCCGAGTACGCATGCAGAGGGCTTGGAGAAGTGCTACGCTGGGTAGGCTTGCCCTGGGATCCATGGGTAGGAGTTAAATGCAGCAGTATGTCGATAATCAGTGTCAATAAACCAGCATGCCGGCAAAGGGCACGGTCCGGGAAAGTGGACCCGAATACCAAGTTACACAATTCTCATTCAGGGGCATTTCCAAAGGAGTTGCAGAGAGCTTGCCAGCTGCTTAGGCAAGGTTGATCCAGCTAAAAGGCTAGGTCTTCTCCAAACAAAGATGGAAACGTGAATTCTATTCGGGGTGATTTTTATTTCTGATTGAGAAGCTACACAAAGAGAAAACAAATATACATTGCCATGAGAGAAGGGAAAAACAGATAGAGAGCATCCTATTGTGTCACCTCCCTAACACAACAAACCATCTCAACCTGAGCCACAGGACTGCTTGGGAGCCACAGGCAGGCAGGGAGAGTTTTTACACAGTAAACATCTGTAATATCTACCCCAGGGTCACATACCCCCAGACACAGCAATATGGTCTTTTTTTGCATATGTGCATGTACATCTGTTCTCGGTAGATAATAAAAAGGCTGATACAGAGTCACATGGATCAAACCCATAGCTTTAAAAGAGGAATAGTTACAGATGTTCACAAGGATCAACACACTCACATGGCACAAGTACTTACTCAACGGAGTGGTTACTCTGAGCACTAGTTTTATGTGAAGGCAGATATCTCTGTATCAATGATACTGGATTGTACTGGAGCAGATGGCAGTGAATTTCAGAGTTCATCTGTCTGTTGTTTTATTAAGGTAATTAATCAAATGGCTTAGCATATAAAAATACAAGAACCCTCCCTCCTAATTAGAGCAATTTGTGTTCGTGTAGAAATAAAAGCATACACACGTCTGAGGCAGGATTGCTGACTGAGAGCTTACAGGATAAAGAAACTCACATTCCCCATCCCACACTAGGACACCACGTTCTCCCTCATGATTCCAGGGATAACGGAGTCTCTCACTTTGGTGCATAGTTATATTAGAAAGCCAAACAGCAACTTGGAAGTTGTCCTGAAAGGAACCAGGACAAGGCACCTTTAAGGATAATAAGGCAGATTGCATACCTCTGCTGCAGAGACTCCTCGTGTCTCAGGGGTGGTCCTGCTGTCCCTGAATCTAGAGGGATTAATCAAAATCTTCACCCTCACAAAGCGGTGAGTCAGTCTCACTTTGCCATAAACAAGCAATTCAGAAAAAGAGGCTTATCTCCCATTAGTTGAGGTACACTCAGCTATTTGTAGTGCTACGCATGGTCTCCATCCTGTACAGCACGTGCTTTGAGGATGACCTTACCAAAGTGTAGCCAGGATAGTGACAGAGAAAGTCTAAATAAAACTATATTCTTAAAAGACTGCATTATTCAGGGATGGCAAACACATTACCTCCACATTGGTCCTCAGGGAAGTAACGTCAACAGAGCATCTATTGTGGGGCACAACAGGGAGGCAGCCGGGGCTAGGCTAGCTTGGTCACAATTATTTGACTTATTAAGTGTAAAGTGTCATTAAGGTATTGCCTTAATGAAGTAGGGTTTTCTTCATCCCAGCTCCTCCTCCCAAGTTGAAGCTACGTCTTTGTCCCCTCATACTGGGATGTGAGACAGTCTATGTCCTCGCATGGAACTAGAATACTGCTAAGTTTAACCTATGTACTATAGGAGCCTTGTCCTGCTGGGATCTCAGCAGACTCTGCAAGAGAGATACAGAGAAGGAAAACCAATCAAAAAATGAGGAAGCTTTGCTTCTGCATCAACACTGACCATCTAGAAAACATTTTTCTTGTGGGAGGCGCCATGTCATAAGAATAGTATAAGCACATAAAATGCCTCTAGTTATAGCCAACGAGTTTTAAAAATGTTCCTTTACTGACCATGATCATCTTAAGCGGACCAGACCAAACCCCTGTGCTGCTATGGATGTATCATCTCCATCAGAAGTCCACGGGCCACTAAAGGCTCAGGAAATTACATCATTGCACACCAGCGAAGGCCCTGGCTCATCTATTTCGTGGCATTCCTTCTGGTTCTTACAAAAGCTACAATCCAAACCAGTTAATATTTAGAGTATTTTTTATGGTTAAGCACAATTCTTTCTGTGGGAATGTAATCAAGGGGGATTCGAGCATGTGTAAACAGTTTCCTTCAGAGAAGATTTCCCTTGGTAATTTCTTTCTGCAATGTGTAACTGCAAACTTAAGTTGCATTAACATGCCATATGCAGTTTCGTTTCAGTTACTAAATACATGCTTGCAAAGGAAGTGTATTACAGCACTGTTATCAGAAGGAGCAAGTGAAAGCTATCCTAAGGAACATCTAATACCGAATTTCTTGGTCTCTGTGGCTTAAAACCACACCGTTAACTTTGCATTACAACAGGGTTGGCTCAAAATTAATTTCCTCGTTTTGGTTCCCATTGGTAGGCCCGCTTGCCTTGCAAACAGCATCCGTGGCCTTGGGAAAGACAAGTAGAAATGTTTCTTGTGCAGGAACTTCAAGTAAGAGCAGTTGGCCTGCTGAAATGTCCACAAGTCCTCACCTCCTGCTGGCACTGAGATCAGAGGTTAAATCCAAATGAGATTTCATAGCTGATGAGGATGATGTATCTGCTGACACTGAGATAGAATTAGATAAGTAACCATACCATGAACTCCTCAATGAAAGATTTTGTTTTTCCTTTTCTATTAAAACATCCATCCTAGAGGGAAGATGACTCTCCTACTTCTACACTTCTTCCATTCCTCCCAAAAGAGAGGTGATCATTCTGCAGTAACATGCTATTAATACTCCAGTGTCAATACTCAAATAAATACATTTATAAATCCCTAGATGTTAAATTTTTTGGATAGGTGATAGTTGTCAACTAACAACGAACTTGACTTCAGGAGTCGAGGTCTGCTCCTAGCCTGCTTGATGATTCTTCGCGTGACTTGAGAAATGTGTTCTTTCACCTTTTTCTGCATGCATTCACTTCTGCAGCTGTGAAATGGTGCCTGCTGGTCACAAATGTCTGTAAAGACCCCATGCAGAGAATGAATATCGTGTTAACATTAACTTCCCAAGCCAATGCTCAGATGTGAAGACAGACAGCTACAGGAGCCAAATAAGGCTCTTGATCACTTCTTGCCAGACTTAAAATACTCACTGGCAACTGTCTCAACGTGTTGCCCAATGTCTGGAAAAAGTTTCAGATAATTTGTTGTACCCTTTTCCCTCCTCCCTGAAACTGCAGCAGCAAGCGAATATGGCTTTCATCAATATGCTCGCACAGATAACAAGGTCGTCTTTGTCCTCGGAGAATAATGGCTACCATGCCATTTATCTGAGGAGCATTTGTCCCAGCTATCCTGCAAGGAGAAATGTGGGTCAATCCCTGATCCAGAACTGTACTGCTATTTCTTTGTGGTCATGGCTAGCAGCCAGGAGAAGCTTATCAGAGCTCCATGCTGACACGCTGCATTGTTGCCCAGTGATGGAGCGTTTCAGAAAACATCAGCGCTCAGTGTCTGCCTCTCCGTGCAAATGCTGGACAGTCGGCAGGCACGGATTTGCAACTTCTCTGCTACATGCTGGACAAATGGCTGTGGACTTTTTGATGCTATCTGTATCAAAACACAGGAAAAGATGCTTCTTTCAGTGTCTTCGGTTCTTTATCCACTTGCTTACCCTGTCCTCTCTGATGCTGCCCTGCAACCCTCCAGCTCTTCCTTCTTTTTCTCTACCTTTTTGCCCGTATTGCCAAGGCAACTTGTTTTTTCAGTTGAAAAGCTCTTTCTTCCATTGAAACTAGACAGAAACAAAGCTGTCAAGACTTCTAATTTAGACATCAAATCCATGGTGAGGTCTGTTATTTTACCTGAACCTAAGTTTTCATGGGCGTCCCAAATGGGGAAGGAGGCAGATGTAACAGGGCACTCTGCCCGCCCTGAATAAATCACATCTGCATTTTGAAATGCAACTCCCACTGACAGTAGCTCCCCTGCTTCCCCAGAGTTAGCCCAGCAAACGCATACGCTGGATCTCCTTTCTGTCACACAGTCATTCAGACTCTAGCACAATGCAACTCTTGACTTCATGATGCTTGCTTTAATTATTTGATTCCTTTCTGATTTTTGAAAAGTTCATTATTATTTAAGATTTAGTGCTCTGTGTCTTAAGAGTGCTTTCCTGTGTCTTAAGAGTGCTTTCCAAACACTGTGACTCACTATCCTCCACACCATTGCCTGTGAGAGACAGGTAAATATCTGTAAACTTAATTTACAGAAAAGGAAGCACAGGCAGAAGATTTATGTGACCTGCCTAATTCTGTGCTGTTCATCAGTCACAGGATCAGTCATTACAGGCAGGTCTGCGAGTGATTATGAACTGCCATGGCCCAGTTAAGAATCAATGAAGACACGACATTTTTCCTTTGGTGACAGTTTGTCTTTTTGTCCTTTGACTTCCTACCTGAGGCCCACTGCTCACTGCTTGTGAGAAGGTCAGGATTAAAAATGATGATTTCCAACAGGAGGATGCTTTCCAGTGGCTGCAGAAATGTGCTGTGCTACCAGAGGACCAGAGTGGAGATTCAGTCTGGACTGTTGCCCAACATTGCAAATCTTTGCAGAAAGAGGTGTGGGTTTATACCTTTCATAAGCTCTCCAGAACATAACCTACAACACATGGCAGGGTGGTCACAGATTCCAGGGCCTTTGACTTGACTGAAAGTAGAGCTGCCTAACACCTCAGTTTTCATTATTCCTGCTGGAAAATATGGAGGAACCACAGGAGAATGAGCCTAAGAATGGTGACACCAGGTCATGGTCATCTCTGGCACTGGCCACAGCAAGTGTCCAGGGAAGAGTATAGGAACAGAGCAAGCACATATGAAACCTTCCTGCCCCTCATACTGCCCCCCCAACCTCTTGCCACCTCCAGCTCAGGACACTGCCTCTTCAGGCAGTAACAGGGCTGCCCAGAAAAGACAAAGCAGAGGTTGTTTCATCAGCTGATTTGGTACTTTGGCTGGCTCCACTTTTCTGTTATGTCCGAAGGACACAGTCCTGTTTGTCACATCCCTGCAGGAGAAGCCCTGGGTTTGACCCTAGTCTGTTTTCAACACAAAAGCCATCCTGATTGCAAGAGACATCCCCAGAAGGGTTTTAAGCCCTTTGCAATTATTGAATCTTGTAGTGCAATTACCAACACAACAGCCGAGACTCAGCTAAAGCTCAGTTCCTGGGAATAATGGTTTTTTACTGAAAATATCCTAATAGCAGCCAAGTGCTGTCTCACTACAGCTTCTAATGCATCCATAGCCACCTCTCACAGCACAGAACAAGCACCTTTCGCAGGATGAGACACAGATACTGCTCCGTACTCTCAGAGCAACTCTTTAAATTACCAAGTCTCACAAACCTCTGGTGAGTTAAGGACAAGAGCAAGGCAGAATGCAAACTACTTTCAGAAGGACCACATGGAGCCCACAAAACTTTGTCCACTCTCCCATTTATACCTGAGCCACTGATACATAAAAACAGCATAGGGAGTTCCAGGGAATGGGATGAGATCAGGCAGTGATGGATAAAGCATGGAGTGGGAAGCCAATCCTGGAGAAGAAGAAATAAAAGATAGTCCAAAACAGCCAAAGAAACTTCAACTAAAAAGTGAAGTTAAAAGTGGAAGAATAAATGGCATCAGAGACAAAATGGGACTGCATGTGCCAAAGACCTGCAGACTCTTCTCTTCCATATTCCCCTACCTTTCTCCCCAAAGGCAGCCGCTGTACTAGAGGGTAGGACATGAGAGGAGAGGAGAGAATTTGTACCTTCCAAAAAAAAAAAAAAAGACTAAAGCCAAAAAGAAAAATAGTGTTTTCTAGATGGAATTTATTTCCTCTTGAAAGAAAAAGCAACCGACTAAAGGTTTCCAATGTACAGTCATGTTGGGAGAACATAAACATAAGTCTGGTCAAGAGACATTGGAGTGAAGTACCACACCAGCACCAGATTCACGGAGTGCCTGGGTGAGAGCAGAGCGGTACTACTGGCTGCACCTGCGCTGCTGCTGAGCACCTTCTCAGCTCAGAGCCTCTTGGAGTGAGGCTGCACGGGGACCCAAAATAGGAAGCTCCCAGTGTAACACATTGCACTGCAGGTCAAGGACAGCATCTAAAACGCACGTCCTTTAACAGCTCTTTCATTTTTCTCCCAGTGGCCTTACCTGAAGACCTTGACCACTTGAAGCAAATGGCAAGCCTTCTATCTCATCGGGCTTTTGATCAGGATTCGTGTTGCTACAAGGGCAGTTGCTGGAACGTGCCAAATTTTTACAGTCCAAGAAGAGTGTAATATCGGATCTTTTACATTTGTAACTTGAGAAAAAAATCCAAAGCCAGGTGGAGAGCCCTAGAAGATGCGGCACAGCCATTATGAGGAACGGGAACATCACAGAAAAACAAGAAATATAATTTCTGACACAGATGATACAGAAAAGACCAAGAAGATATTCTGACAAGTAGTAGTTCCCCAGCGTGCCTGCTTCCATGGAAAATGCTGGGATCTCTCTTGCTGTACACGAATAAAAAAAGAACTAGCACCTTTGTAAGTCGAAAGTAGGGCTTCTGTAAGATTACAGATTTCTGGCAGGTTAAGACCCAAATACTCATGCTTCGTATAAACCCTATGGCACCTGTTTCCAGAAGGAGTGTTAGATTTCCTTGGTTAAATTCCTGCTACGAGAATGATTTGACCTCTTTAAATCTGACTGCTCTAGTAAGCTTTACATGGGACTAGACATTCACATTGATGCAAAATGTGGCAACCCACTAGTGGGGACTGGGAGAGGCATTCTTCAGCACAGACTCTGAGCTTCTGCATTGCTACTGGAAAATACTACGAAGACTCTGAGGTATTAACTTTAATTTACCATTTCCTGGGATTTGCTGTCAGAAAGAATGTGCCACGCGCCTATGGCACACTGCTACAAGGACAAGGCACAATCAAGCTGCAGCACCACAGGGAAGAAAGACTGACACAGCAATGGCAAGGTCCTGCCCGCATACTTTTACCTGTGGGCAACAACAGCTTTGGGGTGGAAAAAAATAAAAATTGAGAAATGTTCTAGTCCAGAATGGTGCTGTGATACTTCATAGGAATGTCATTTGAGTGCTGCATGCTCTCATGTCCTGATCCCAGCTGCACGTGCCATGGAGAAGACAGGGAACAGTCATGATTTTCAGCTTCCTTGAGACATCCATATACTGCTTTAAAAATCAAAATATTTGGGGTTCTGGTACATTCAGATTTTTCAAAGAAATACTTAGACTTGTTTAAAAAAAAAAAAGACAAAAAGTTTTGTTGAGAACCATTTTTTCAAAACACCTCATATTTGTTGACTTTCATTGTCAGCTACAAAGTGCGCTTTTGGTTTCCTGAGTTGAAAGGAGTTGGGATGATTCTAATGGGAGGAAATACAAAGTTTCAGTGGGTTTTGATCTGCTAAAAATGAAATAATAAATACTGGGCAAAGGATGTCCCTAGAGAATTGTGTTTGTCTCCTTCCATTTTGAAGATGAGCCAAGGAATGACCAAATTTCGTGGACGTGGTTATAAACAAACTGGTTAAAAAGAAACTCCACCTGCAGTTTCTCAGTGGGCTGACTAATTCTTTCCTACCTCAATTGTTTGCATAGCCCTGCTGCACATGATTACACAGCCAGGAGTGACGCACTCCCTCAGAGGCAGCCACATCTCATTCTGAGCGTCTTTTTGGAAAATTCATTGCGTCCCTTTACCAGGAAGGATGCTTTGCAAACGAAGGCTGCTGCTATGAAATTAGGACCTGCCTCTTCCTAGTGCCATGAACGTAAACATCAGCAACTGGTTATCTTTCCAAGATAGCTTCCTCTGAAGCAAGAGAGGAGAAAGAGAAAGGGAGACTTAGCATTACTTTATATCAAAGCTAAGTGTAAATATATATTGCTGAATTAACAGTGTGCAGTCTGACCATATGCAATTATCTTGCTGAAGTAGCCAAGGGAAAGCATCACAAGTCCAGGCAAATCTTGGCATATGCACAGCCATAATTTTGTAATGATTTGCTGTCCAAAAAGCCAAGAAAAATCAACAGGATCTTCACAATAAGTTTGCCAGACTTTGTTCAGGTTTGGGGTGCAAATTCAGGAAGTATGTTGTAAAGGAAAAAAGGTGGAGTTAGAATCCAGATGCATTTGGCTCAGCCTCAAGCAAAGGTTACCATCTGCCACTAAGTATTACCCTGGCCCAGCACCACCCAGAATTACGAAATGTAAGCTGCTGTCAGAAGGACATTTATAGCAGGACCAAACTACTAGCAGGAACAGGTATGCAGATATCCCAACACACAGAGATCACTGAACTACCTGGGGTTATAAACTCACCACTTCTCTTCCCCTTTCAAGCCAGCACCGAGACTTGCCTGTCCTCAGTTCCCAAATGATGCGTGTTCAGATTTTTTCCTCCCCTGTTCAATTTTGCTGGAAGAGGGATATGACTTAACTTGTTTGGACTGACCCATTAAATAGACATGAGCAGGACGTGGCATGCTAGCAAGGGAGCACGCGTGTTTTCATGAAGGGAACTGACTTCTTGATCTCTTGATATTGTCACAGGCAAGCCTCTTCCAGACATATTAATGCGGGAACAGACTCTACATTTTTTTCAGCCCCAGAGGGATTACATTAACAAAATTTGTGTTTCCTCTGGATTTTTTCTGTAACAGCTTGTTAGAGGAAAGGGGAAAATGAGTCCTTGATCTGCATAATCTCCTATGTTTGGTCCCAAAATTTGAGACTTACTCACCAAAAGGCAGGAAAGCTGTTATGAGCTGCAATGCAGTGGGGCAATGGAACAAGGGCTGGACCCCTGTAAGCTATTAATTCAGATATGAAACAAAAAATTTTTAAAAAAAGAAAAAGCTAGTTTTCAGGATATATGTGACATTTTTAAGGGATCGGAGAACAGGAGAGGAAGGGGAGTGGGAGAAAAATGTTGCTTCATGTAACGTTGGTAATGGTCCATAAGTGTTTCCAGGCCAGAAACTAAATTTAAGCAACATTTTCATCCACTCTGGAGTTTCTAGACTGCATCTCCATTTGAACAGCAGCACAGTAAGCTTACTAATTTTTCCCTACGATAAGCACATACTGGGTTTGTCTCCAACCCATGAGCCTTTACTAACAGAAGTCTTGTTAAACCAGAAGCCTCAATGGCATTGTTTTCACATACATGTATGTGTGTGCATGTGCAACACATATACATGTATACATAGGAATTATCAAAACACTATTATAAAGCGAGTGTTCTTTCTCAACACCCCTTCTCTGCCCACCCCACCTCCCTCCCCTTCCCCACGCCAGCATATTTCAAAAAAGATTGTAACTGAAAACTTTCAAGAGCCATCCAGCCCTTGTTAGCACTGCAAATGTCTAGGTGCTTTAACAAGTCCCTGGTCCACCTCTAGGACACGTGTTGGTTGACGAACGGCCTCTAGTTCACAATACTGATTCCTTGGATTCAGGGTCTGCTGTACTGGTTGTGTTGGAGACTTGGTTTTTGTGGGTTACCAAAGGCGATGTTTCCTCTTCAGACTTGCTGTTAGCAACTGCTTCTATGTTGACTTCCTTTAGCTCCTGCTCTTTTTCTTTCTTTTCTTTTTCATTCAGGTAATTAAGGATGCCTGCTCCTAGGGCATCCCCTTCCACATTCACCACTGTGGTAGTTCGGTCCCTGGTCAAGATCAGAAAGAAAAAACAAAGCAGCAGGCTTTTAGCTTAAGAGAGTTACAACACAATAAGGGGAGCTGAGTCACCCCTGCTGATCCACTAACATCAGTGGAGCTGGACAAGGGAGATGTTGTTACCATAGGTATTTTTCACAGAAGTATCACCATTTCAGAACCGAAAATGTGCACTGGAGCTGGTTTAAGGCCGGCCCAAATGTTATTTTCAACTGGTTCTGGTCTCTCAGTGGGTTGCAACAATGGTACTACTCTTTCTCAGGCATCCTTCTTTTCGCAGACCACCTCCTTCCTCTTTCCCTTCCCTAGGCCAACATTTTTCAAATGCAAATTCATAGCAAGAACTTAATTTGGGCTTATTCAGAAGGTGAATCAGAGCACCCAGCTCTCTTTAACTATAGAGACTCATACCTTAACCCAAACACCTACTTAAGGGGTCCTTCCAAAAGCAGGCAGAATGACCACGTTCTCTGGATATCTTGCAAGTAACACCTGTCTAATCTTTGGTCCTACAACACAAAACTACTGTGTCCCAGGGTCTAACAGAAGAGGTTTATGGGTCATAAAGAAGAACAATTTTTTTTTTTATGGGTCATAAAGAAGCAGCCTTTTGAGACTTCTGTTAGTCATTCTGCAGTCTAACTTCAACATGCGCCCTACTTGTAACTGTGGTCCTCTCTGGTAATTAAACAGCTGGCATTAAAATAAGACACGGGACTCTCCTCTCTCTTTTCGCTTTTTGTTACCACAAGGCTGAGTTCCTTGACTAGAACAACAGTGTGGACCACAGAAGGATGCTGCATATTTTGAAATGAAGGCAGCCAGCACAAGACAGGCTTTTCATTCGTGCCTCCGGGCACTTGTAAGTACAGCTTGTGGAAAAAACAGCTACTGCTGTAATCCCTGAGGAAGACCGGATACAAAGAGCTAGCTGCTGCTTTGCTGATTCCCAAGAGGTGACAGCAAGAAAGTTTGATGGCCCTAATGAAGCCATGGGAATATGATTACGCTCCACAGACAGTGGAAGGGAAGGAGGTAATACAGCTGCAGCCTTCCCCAGCCTCTGGAATTCAAGAGTGTCCTAATTTCCACATCTGCTGTGGAAGTACACCATCTATACAGAGAGGCTGGTGTTTCCAAAAAGCAATGCAGAGGGAACTGCCCAGAAACCCACCAACTGGAAAAAAAGAACAAGGGGATTCAGATCACTTGACCCATACTGACCAGTCATTTCAGCCCACTGCCCAACTTCAACCAGATGCTTAAAAGCAGGTTATGCTTTTAAATTACCAGATCATGCTTACTTCACTAGCTTTTAAACTCCAAGCATGCTGTAATTCATAAGTGCTCAGAGAAGTCCTTCCAGTTTGTTTCTCTAGTATTTGAAGAACAGTAGCCAGCCAGGCTTGTTCGAGGAAAAGCGGAGACACCCTTTTCCATGGGGCTCATCTAAGCTATAAGAAATGACCTGCATGTGGCATTTACACTTATCATGCACTTGTGGCTGAGTCCCCAATACTTAAGGCAAAACAAATTTTCTAGGCTTTCCTTAATCTAATTTATGTTGTACAGAAGGTAAATTTAGGCCTTAACAAGGGCATAACTACACTAAGTGGTGAGATAAGCTCTTCCAAACAGAGCTGAGCAAGGAGATGATCTCATACTTCAAAGAGGGGAACGGCTCTTGGAAAGAAGAGAAGGAGCTGAGCAAAGATCTGACCTCTTATCTCTTTCCCAGAAGATGGAAAGGAAAGGTGGCTATACTGTGTACTAAACTTGTTCTCCCAGGAGCATGTTCCAGACATGACAGTCCTCACAGCTGTGATGAGGGCCACAAACCCTCTCTTGTCCCTGCTTTGCCAATGGACAGCACCTCTCTGTGTTGGTGCTTTGACCAGACCTGAACTATAAAAATAGTTCAAACAATGGCTGACAACAGCTTCTGATGGAGACTGCTTCCCACATGTGGCCAAGAAAGCTTTCTACCGCTATTCAGACTCAATTTCCTTTCCCGCAGCTTCCCTCCTAGTGTCCAACTAATTTCCAGCAATATCAAAACCTTCTGAAAAAACTTTTAATAATCCTTCTGAAGAGTACTGAAATCAGGAAGAAATAAGTTTCAATAAAGCCTGAGTAAAAAAGCTGAAGGTGGATTTTAGCATACTAACTGCTTTAATTGAGAAGGGACCACCTTTTCCATTATCTGTCAAGAGTCACCTGTCCTATAGGCAGCCATATCTTCTACATTTTTATTTTATCCTGTGCTACTTTAACTACCCTGTCCCATGTTTCCAGCTGAACGTGCTAGATGTCATGCAACAACAGATATGTGTGGCCTAAAGTACTTACACAATCCAGTCCACTGCTAATATCAAGGAGAGATCGTTGGTCGGAAGTCCAATGGCCTCCAAGATGATAGCGATGGTGAGCACTCCTCCGGCTGGGATCCCAGCTGCACCCACGCTGGATGCGGTGGCTGTCACACTGCAAATCAATTTGTGTACCCAGTTAGCAGAAGCTCCGCAGCACTTCTCTCCTACACTTACGTCACACATTTCCCTGCTATGGGAATTGTAAACAAACTCTACAGCACGGGACACACAGATCATTTGCTTCCCAGGCAAATCCTTTCTTGCCTGCTGATGCAAAGTAATGGGTACAGAGCACATTTACTCAGCAGGCATCCACAGCAGCTACCAAGGCAATGGCTCTGTGTTTAATACTAGAATTGCCTTTTGAGAAAAAAACAAAAACAACCAACACAACTATATCCTGCTGCCTTACTAATATACCCATTTCCAAGTCATGTATCAGTTCAAATATGCTAAGTACATTACATCTCCTGGTCCCAAATGTGTAAAGGTAAACCCTGCCATACAGGGTACTGTCCCTTCTCTGTGTCTCCTTTGCATTCAAACACAGAGACCAAATCAGGAGTCGGAAACCTGCTGTGCATGTGCTATAGTCATGGACGACACCTTTTCATGTGCAGATGTCTACAACTGAATTTTCCTCAGGCTATCACTACATAATCCTCAGGCCTGTGTTAACACCTGATTCACTAAGAGTACCTGAAAGGCTAATTCGGCCATCTGCAAAGAAAATAATGCCCCGGCCCTGCCTTAAATAGACAAACAATATACTAGGAAATGCAATAAAGAAGGAAATAAAACCTGGCCAAGAGAGGGTAAGAAAATGCCAGGAACCAGCCCTAGGAAGCATCTGGTGGATACAGCTATGGCTTCTTGGCACAGTGAGGGGCTAGAACTCCTTGTAGGATCCTCACTTTAGGGATTTTAAGGAGGGAAATAAAGAGAATGACACTTCATGGGATAAGGGACATGGGAGGATATTCCAGGCATGGAGGGAAGAGAGTCCTAGAGAGAAGGAGGCAGGACTGAGGGTTGGAGGGGATAATGGAGAAAAGCAGTCAGGAGGAGAATGATAATGAGTCTGACCTGGGAAGCCAGCGACGCGATGGTAGGAAGGGCAGAGGTAAGCAGGAGCAGAGTTCTTATTATGAAACTGATACATAAGGAAGTGAGGAGCTGGCAGAGGGATTTTCTAAGACATGGAGAGGGGGAATCATGGCTAGCTTTCTGGGTAAAGCAGCATGCCTCAATTACCCAGCTTAACGGTGAGTGGAGGGTCGGGGAGTGAGATGCTTAAGGAAGGAGAGGAATTTCATGTGAGAAAGAGCTTTAAACAGCTCAAAGTCTGTTTTGGAATTCAATTACCCCTCCCAGGTTCCACCTTTTATTAAATCGAGATTCTGGCAAATCCTACAAAGCTTGAAAGACTCCATCCTTTAATCACCCTATAATTATGTTTCATAGCAGTTTGTAAGCTTTAGGTCAGAGATGTGGAATGCAAACTGCTAGCTATTAAGAGAGAGACCACAGGCTTGAATGTGTCTGGGGGCCAGAAGGATGTGGTTGCAATAGCAAGCAACTTACAGAATTGTGAAGATTTGCCCAGGGTTGAGGTCGACATTGTTCAGCTGAGCAATAAACACAGCTGCCATGCACTGAAAAATAGCAGCTCCATCCATGTTTACAGTCGCCCCGATAGGTAGGATAAACCTGCTGATCCTCTTGTCGACTCCATTGTTCTCCTCAATACACTTGATCATCGATGGGAGAGTGGCTGAGCTAGAAACAGGGAACAGGGAAAAGTCAAACACAAAGCATCACAGCGCACTGAATGGAAAGTCAACATCTCATGGCTTTCACGTTTCCAATGTGCTGCAGACAGGACTGTCAAGACAACGATGCCATTTTATAGTATCTCTCTGTCACAATAGCAATGAGGGACCCTCCTTGTTGGTCTTGAGCAGCAGTATTTAATAATCTGCTTCCATCCAGAAACAGCTAAGGACTCTAATCTCTCAGAACAGCTCATGACTTAACACAGTATGCAGCCTAACAGGGCTGTGGAATGATCAAGTGTCAAACCACAAAAACACACCAATAGATGCCGATATAAACACAATCGATGCAACAGCATGTTGTACCTTCTCAAATGAACAGAAAAATAATAAATAAAAATAATTAAAAAATCACTGTTGGATTTATTTCTTGAATTATAAATTATATGGTTTTATTCATAAACTCTCTCCTTCATGTACTTCAGCTCCTGTGACAGACATGCATCTACTTTTGGGGATGACCTGAAATGATTTTATATAGTTATGATATTTGATCAGGTCCTTGCCCCTTGAGAAATGTGTAAACGACATGCTTGATAGTTAGGTTATGACAAATAAAAACTGATCAGGCCAGATCTTTGAAATCAATAATGTTAAGTCCCTTTACGCTAGCTAGTAAACCTGCTTTGCTCCTCCAAAATTAGTCTAAACTTGTTCCAGATCCTTCTGAACTTGGAGAATGAAACTTCTCAGGACAAAGTCCCTCACTACTGACCCTCACTTTACTTAAAATTGAAAGGACACCTGGCAGGATCTTTTTAAGGCAAGTACTTTCACTTTTTCAAAAAAAAAAAAAATTTCCAACTCAGCATCTTGCTGCAGTCCCAATATTTTGAGGAACTGTTTTCAACAGCTAATTATCAATATGTGCTGTGTGTCAGGCTGCTGACAGCAGAGAGACTCTCTATGCTCAAAAGTCTCTTTCTGCAATCTCAGGAACAATATTCACACCTAAAACTCAACACAGCTTGGTGCTGGGATATAACCAGTTTACAGTGACAAATATAACCAGGCTATAATACCAAAAGAAGAACAGAAACTCACCTGGAACAAGTGGCAAAAGCAGTGGCAAATGGCGTGATAAGTCCTAAGAGAAAACGATATGGATTTTGACGTGTGGCTGCAAAATAAATAAGTGGCAGAATGATTCCTCCATGGATGAAGTGTCCCAGAATAGAGGCGAAGATGTATTTTCCCAGACTGGTCACTAGAAGCACAATATCTTCCATTTCCACAATCTTGCTCCCAACAAGGAACATAATGCCAATAGGCACATACCTGTGTAAAGAAACATTGCCTGTCATTAAGTACAAACAAAAAGTCTTGAAAAATATGCCAGCTTCTGTCCTGGAGACAACATTCTTCTAATGAATATGCTGCTCCTACTGAGGAGTGCCTTATTCACCACACACTCAAGTTAAGCAAATATGGAAGGCCACTCTCACTTGATGGACGGCAGGCAGTCAAACTGAAAACGCTCTGTTCACCTAGGCCCTCAAAGACACAGCAGCTAGGAAAGTGCCAAAGGAAAGCCAACTGGGAAGCAGTAATGCTGGCAGAAGTTATCAGGACAAGACACTAGTATGGAATTTTAGTCCATCAGGGAGGAAGGCAGGCAAAGACCTAAAGTCACTGCTGAAGGGACAACAAATGGAGGAAAGAAAAAGAAGCAGTATAACGTCACTGGAGCAAAGAACGGGATGGAAAAGTAGGATCTCACACATGAGGTGACTATCAGCAAAACCACGAAGTTAGGTCATTAAAATGGTAGACATGCTGGGTGCCAACATATTCAGTGTGGGAAAGAAAAAGCTATGCCCATACCAGAGAACTCAGCTAAAGGCTGCTGATGCACATGCCAAAGATAGCAATTAACTCTACTACTTGCCTACAAAAGCCCACGTTAAATGATTAGGCTTCCAGAGCTTCCCTCAAGCCAACAGCCACGTATGCATACATTGCCATGCCTCCTATCTAGAAACATGCCACGTCTTAGGTCGTCAGCATTTGTTTGAGGTTTTGTTTGTCAGGAACACTTGGAGCTGCTCCAGGGGAAGGGCCATCTGCGGGCCACAGCCACACCTCTGGTCCCAGAGGTGCAGCTGGGAACAGCCCTGAAAAGACGGAATTGCCCTTGCACCTAGAGCACAACAGCTACTAAATAAACTGCAGGAATCACTTCAGGCCCAGGGTCAGTTCCTCCAAAGCTCTACTTGGGATGTCTGTGTCTGAGTGCCTCTGCTGGTGCTGTCCATGCTCCATCCATTTCTGCTTCTAAGATTAAGAAATACTAAAAGATCACTCAGCTCTCCAAAACCCTGCCCCTAGCACACATGTGACTACAAAAGATCTGCTTGTACATCTCAGGAATAAAGAATGGTTTTTCTTCCACTCTCCCCTCCAATCCAATGCCCGTGTTCAGAGAAGCTGATCTGTGGAGTCGGGACAAACTTCAGAAGGTTTGGTTAAGCATACAAAGGTTTGGAAAGGTGGGCAAGCCATAAGGCCGCCCAGATCACTCACTTTTTTCTAGCCTGCCTCTCCCTCAGTGGTTCTGCAGCTCCTCTGTTCTATGCAGAGAGCACCTCCTTATGTCCCAGATCAATGTGAGCATCCTCTCTCTGTCCTCCCTTGGCCAAATGGCTAGGGGGGCCTGTTGAACCTTCCCCACTCAGCCTCTGCCAATGCTGTGACATGCTGCTTTTGAACTATGTTTCTGAAACCCCAATTAGCCAGATCGAGCTGAGCTCTGGTCCTGCACAAGCTCTGCAAACATGAACACTGGATTCAGAGCTGAGACTGGACCCCTCCCCTGGAAGAGGGAGGCTGGAGAGGAAGGGACTGAAAGTTGAGACCAAAGTGCTACTAAGCATGAGAGTGGTTGTTGAATGGGACTAGATATGAGCTCAAGCTGCCATTTTTCTTGGTAGTATGATTCCACCCATTCCAAAGTACCCTTTGGGAAGTACATGCAGCTTGACAGATTTTTAATAAATACCAGGCTGACACAAAAGCCTTAAGGAAGAAAAGAGAACAAGTAAGGGTTACAGTACACTGCAGTGTTAAGAGTCAGCTGTGGTGCCAATAATCCACAAAGTAAAGGATTATACAGCAACTGATTGGCTTGAAGTGTTAGCACTGTAATCAGCTGAATATAAGAATACAGCCTCTTATCAGTATTCAGTGTCCGAGGAATTACACACATGAGTAAAAGACTTAATCTGCTTTGAGACTTTGAATTTTTCAATCCCTTATGACAGCAACTAACAGAGATCTGCCTGTGTAAAATCAGGTGTTTTGTTAAAACCTTTCTACTTCTTAGAGGGAGGAAAATAGTAGGAATGAAAAATGCAGAATGAAGGGAGAAAAAACACCCTTGCTAAGGTAAGCTTATAGCTTCTCCAACAGCTTTGGAAAGGGAGTGAGAAATGTCCCGCTGTTAATTTGTTAGCTAGCTGTCCTTATGAGTATTTTTATTTTTGCATGTGAGGTATTAGTACTGTTGGTTTCACAGGAGCAGCCTAGACCAATCCAGCTGCACAAGAACAGCCATGACGCTGCTCTGAGGACCAGATTCATCCTACCTGACAGAAAACCCAGTCAGGAGGCTGGTTCTACCCCAGCTTAGGTGGCCTGAACCGCTCTCTAGAGGTACCTGCCTCCTCCAAAGCTGGTTTCTTGCCCAGTGAGAAAGTTCACTGCACTCCAGTTCCTAGCCAGCACTGCTGTTTTGGTAGGATGGAGAGCATGGCCCTGGAGACTGTTCCTCCCTCCACACAACAGGTCATAGGTTCTCCATCACCCTTTGATGCAAGTGGACAGATGGAGCTCTGTATTTATGCGCTCAACAGGGGTTGTTTTTTTTTCAAACCAATACCAGTGAGTAGGCTATCTTCTGATTTCCTCGGATATCTTTCAGGTCAGTACAAGTAAACTTTTGATCAACAGAAAAATCAAGGCACGAAGCTGCAAGTACAATTTTAGTTATGCACTGCATTTGCAAATGCACTCCAAGCACAAACATCCCTGGCCTTCACATGACCATATTCCTCACTTGCTCATATCTCCTATACTCACTTAAGGCCAGTGCCTTTAGGCACATGATGGCAGCTAGCCATGGGTTTATGCTGCTTTGAAACAGAAAGCCTTCTTTCCACTAATTAATCAAAAAGGAGTCCTGGAGAGGATTTTTAAGCAACCCTCTGAAGTGTTCCAGACTGACACCTTAAGCTATGTGTGACTGTCTAATTACAGGGCACAAGCAAGAGGAAGAGACCCCATTGTGTGACACCATGACATTCACTTTTGCTATGATGAGGGATCTGGTAGGAAAAAAGCTGGAGAGATGGATAAGTGGTGAGATTCCTGAACTGAGCATAACATTGTACTGCAGATGTATCTGCAGTCACACACACTTACCACATAATCCAGGAAACCAAGACCATAGTTGCCTCATTGAATGAATTAAAGAAGCGAATCAGATCTTCCCCTTCCTGGCCAAGCTTTTTCAGTGCCACTCCTAAAACCAGAGCGAATAGCACCAGTCCCAGGATATTCATTCCTTCTATCTCAGTACCAACAGGGATCTGTAGAGGCAAAAAAAGAAGGCTTGTTAGATGGGAGACCGGCACAAAACCCAACAAAAGGGTCACCTCATTTTGTTGCTGCTTGATTGATCTGAAATCAACAAGCAGAACCTATTTTGGGAAGGAAGAACCTATTTTCTTGAAGGGAACCAAACAAGATCTGGACAAAGTCCAGACACAAACCTCCCTAGTTATGAGCTGGCATGGCTGGAGAAGAAAAGGGCTTGCCACTACCTCCCCTCATGCTGTTCAATATGACACGTGCTCTCAGTAACCTGAAGAGGATACCTCCCCCGTTTACTCAGGACAAGCTCCACTGCAGAGGGGAAACAGCACGGGCACCAATCACACATGTGCGGTTAAAAGACGGAAACTTTCTTCCCTGTTTCCCTGTGAGGGGAGATGAGTGTTGGAGAGACTGCAAGTATAAATAGCAGATAGTGGTGATATTGACTTCCTACCTCTGTTTATTCCACCAAGCATCATTCACTGTTGGCACTATGATATTCTACCGCCTAAACAAATCATACCTGCAAGAGGTTTGCAGCGGTCTGGCCCCAAACATGATCTTATTTCCTGACGCCTCTGATGGGAATATGCTCTCAGAAACCGCCAGTTCCATCACTTTAGTGCAATGTTTATACCAAAGTGAAAACCACGAGAAAACAACCAGTTATGAAGCAGAAATGGAGGAGAGAGGCAGAGAAAGGTAGCAAACTGTGGAAACCTACTCATTCATCTTTCCATGTCAGCTGTGGGACATACAGACAGAACAGAAGAAATATCCATTCCCCTTCTCAGAAACCAGGTGGCTGCACAGGAAAAGCAAGAGAATAGAAACCAGGATCCATCTATTGACAAAAACTAGTCTACTCGTAAGCCTGCCCTGCTAGTTCTCCACATTTTGTTTCTCAAAGAGCTGGAGTTCATTTGGCAACGTAGTGTCATATGAACTGAATGAGTGCCCTTGTGGCTACATAAAAACATAATTGTTTTGACAAACTGTTTTTTTTTCCCTCCCCAACTTGGCAATACAAGCTCAGTATGTCAAATTGTTGTTTTATTTGGAAGAGCTTCTAAAACAGATCAGGTTCGCGTACAAGTTTTGGACTTCTGGCTAGTTTAAGCAGACACTAGCTCAACACTAGGAAAGAAAAATATATTCTGAGCTAAAAGCTTGAAATGAATATTGACTAAAGAACTTGGGATACTGATCTGCTAAATCTGATAAAACCAGCCTGCTTGAGGTGATATTTTTGCTGGAAGTATACTGCTGAACTGGACTGTCTCTTAGTGGCAGGTGGAAACAAAGTACTGCAGGGAAGGCTATAAAACAAATTATACACAAAAGCATGTACGCTGAACTGCTGTTAACAAAAGTGCTTACAAACAATGAAGTTTCTAGCTTTTTTTTAATTTTTTTTATTTGCTAGCTACGAAATAGGATCTGCAATTTTTTTATGGTAGTTCCTTGTCCAGGGCTGAGTTGTCAGTATTTATTTGATTTCCATTTGAAAGAATTGAAAACCTGGCCAGGATATTAAGAATGATGTGCAGTGTATCTCCAGAGATGTCTGAAGAAAACACGCTGTTCTCTCCACACACAGTAACACTTTTCTGTCTCGGTAGTTTTGTCTATGTTCTGTGTGCCTGAAAGCCCTAAACTCTTCTGTGGTTAGAAAAGTTAGACAAGAAAAATTATACCCTCCTATTAATTGAATAAACTGTGTACAGGGCACATACATGTTTTTCTGTTTTTCACTTCTGTTGGTAAAATATAACTCTAGGGTAGGAGATAAGGTTTACCACAAGGCTGAAGCAAATCTAACAAGATTTCAGTGACAATTTGTCAGTAACAATGTACAAATCTATGTACAAGTCTCAAATTTTATGACTAATTTATTAGCAGGAAAAAAGTAAATGGGTAGTAAAATGATGCTGCCACGTCATTTCATCAAAACCAAAGCTTTCTCTGGGAAATGTCAACTTGGACAAAATGTGAACATTTTTACACCAGAAAAGAAACATTTACTTCATTCACATGGAGTCAATGCAATGCTTTTTCATTTTGACACAACTTTTCACCTTGTTCGTTTTGGGGGTTTTTTTATCCAACTCATTATTTTATAATATAACATCTTATATCAGGCTCATTTGATACAAGGCTAATATGAAAACTTCAGCTTGGCATAATGGGCCCAAACTTTTTCCACAAATAAACCTCAAGTAAAAACAGTCAATGCTCTTTTGTTCTGGTTCTCATTTAGAAAAAAAAATAATAGATATCAAACTTTGTATGGAATAGAAATTCAGTGTTTCAAGCTGCTGTAATTGCCCAGCATCCTGACCTGGATGCTATGGGAGGGAATTCCATTATACTACTTTATACCGATGTTTCGCAAAGCATCTCTGCTCTTTAAACTCCTCCTATGAGAGATTTGCTTCTCAACTCATTAAATGCAGTGGCGTGAGCCTGAAACCCAGCGACCCGCTACCCTTTGGGCTTCTCAAAGATCTAGTCTCAGGAACAAGGCAGAAATGTACTGAATCTGCAAAAGGACTGCGCAGCTTCCCACCAGCTATTTAGGGCACACAGGGTCACAGAGCAGGACAGAGCTTGGGAGGCACACAGGACAACCAGGGCCAGAGCTCCTAGTGTTTAATTTGGTAGGTGACTTCCCTGACTAGAGGACTCCAGGGCTCTTCTAGGTCATTCAGTCCCCACAAGCATCAGCCACTCCACCTTCTTCAGAGCCATGGGTGCCAAAGGCTTGACAAATTTTGGTTTTGGGAAGCTAGAAGAGGGCAAGACGTAGTAGCATCTCCAGTTAGCTACAGCCAGGACACAGGTGGCTCCTCACCTTTCACCTTAACCTTCACTGCGGCCTTCTGTACATTAACTGGCCAATTCTCTTTGAACCCCCCTATACCTCTCCAGAATGACAATACATGGAGTTTAGTCGTCTTTTACTCTTCGACATGTCTCTCTCCACCTTGCTCCCAGCATTGAGATCACTGCTGCTGTTCTCCACTAGTCCTTCAAGCATAGCTCTTGTGATCTGGGGATCCCTGAATTCTTGGTGACCAGAGGGAAGACTGTGCACAACTACCAAGAACTTCTTAGCTGTTACCCTCTATTCACAGTCATCTTGCCAATCCTTTCAGGTCTTGGTCTCCCTTTCTCCTTGAGCCAATTTCTTTACAACACGCAACATTCACCATGTAGGCAGAAGATGCATCATTTGCACAAAGTAGTAACTTACTGCAAGAAATTGCTCCCTGAAAATCAAGGAGACAATCTGCAGCATTCAGGGAATTTCACCCCCTTGCAGCACAATATGGAAAGAGTCCAGCAGTAAATCCTCAGCAGAAGATCCTCACAATCCCAGCCTCTAAAACTGACAGATGTTGAACGGCCGTTTTGTACTCTAACAGAAGAGTGCATCATCCCAAAGGAACTGCCAAACCAAGCAGCATTGTGAACACCAAACAAAAACAGCTTTCATGAGAGCTTTGTTCCTGGATAAACTATGGGACATGTTACTGTTTGCTTGAAATTATGTATTCTGGTAGGAAGATTCACAGAACTCTACTGGTCCTTCAATCTCTCTGAAGATCCTATTGTTCTTGAAACAAAATGCTTATCAAGGAAACAACTGCTGACATTGAGCTGTCCCAGTAGTAGGTGGCTGAAAAGAAAACGCAGCCGTGTGATGTGAGGAAGAAGAGCAATCACCGGTTTGTGTATTTTTACTGCTACCACAAGAGGAACTCAGAGGCCCCCACTGCCTCCCTGAGCTGCAGATGCGGAACTGAGATAGTCTGTGCCCCAGGAATCCTTGCGGCCGAGAAGATAGAGAGGATGTAGCCATAAAAGCTAGATAAACATGAGGGGAACATGTGAAACAACAAAAAAAGACATGGCTGAGCAGATATCTACGTGCCCCACTATTAATATCATCAGCAAGAGAAATCAGGGCCTATTAACCATCGGGAGAGGGGGATGGGGGAAATCAATGGAAAATTTTGCTCTGAAATATTCACATGGGGAGTAGAAGAAAAATATTTCTCATCTTCAATCAAATATTCTGCTGATGAAAGAAAATACTAGATAGGAATATCATCCTGTTTCCCTGGAACCCAACTTCTATCAATGATAGCTATACTACATATTATCCAAAAATCATACTCTTCCCTTTCCAAACTTAATCCTCATCTATCCATAAATAATATGGTCACACCAGTACTGAAACTGAGCTAACACTTCCTTTTATTTGGCCCACTCTTCCCTAGAGACAGTAGGGCGTCTTCCGGAATTAAAGAAATTCAGCTCTGATTTTGCTCCAATAAGAAAGTTTTGGAAAAGTAATAGTGGAAATAGCCTTTACATCATAACCACTGGCAAAAACAGGCACCGGTGACAAATTCAGAATATTTTTACAGATATTGCATCAAACAGGAGTCTGATAAGTGGGAAAAGGAAAGAAGAAAACTGTAAAAGAATCTCATGTTTTATATTGGCAAAAGATGCATTCTTATCTCTTGAGGAAGAGTGATGGCTTTGAACAAGCCTTAAAAAAGTACTTGACAACCAAGCTTATGTCCAATGGATATGGTTGGCCCTGATCTATGCTTGGTTGCCAAGGAATCCCTATCAAACTTGACACTGAAGATGGATAAGAAGAGTCTTACTCACCTTTCATTTACCCCCGCTTAAATGAAGAATAACTCTGCACTCTGTAAGCAAACACACATGTCTAAGTGCACATTGCTACAGCCTTTCATATTGCGCTTGGTTTTTAGCAGCATGAGGCTGCGTGGGCACGTACTGCCCAAGGATGTAACACTGTGAGAAAAGAAAGTGCTCTTTTTGGGATCACACGGCCCTTCTGCAGTCACTGCCGCACATCCATATCAGATGAGTGCAGCTCTGGGCTGATGCAATCTTACAGGCACAGGCAGAGCCCAGGCAGATGGTGTCTGCCTGCCTTCACCAGGGAAACCGCTCACTGTGTGATAGCTGGCTTCTAGGCAAGGGCTGACTTTTCCACTGCTCGGGTCTTGTGCCATCCAAGTCACCTGTCACCCTGTCTCCAGGGCTGGTGAAAGTTCAGGCCTTCAGCTGAATGCACAGTTTGGAAACACACTGTTCTGCATCATCTGCTCATGCATCATGCATGGCGAGGAGAAGGTAGTGAGGCCAGTACTTCCTGCGTGCAGGGATACGCTTCAGAGTCCCTCTGGATGAGCATAAACTGCTTTTTCCTCGATGGTTTTACGAATTGGTGGGCAAGCCCCAGCTGAACCCTTTCATGACAAATACAAACACGACAAGTCTCTTGCCCTAGGGACATTCAAATCATATTAAAAATATAGTAACCCAACATCCGATACTGATCTCAGATAGTCAGAATAAGCCTGAAAAATAGAAAATAACCCTGAAAGGAATTTCCAGTCTCAGACCTGTCTCCCCAAAATCCCATGAAAGCACATGAGATATTTCATTTGGAGTGAGGTGACATATCACAGGTGGGGATACTGGGTGTGTTTCATAACATGCTGCCTGTAAGACAACGGTAGTTATCGCTAGACCTGAAATATGTTGGCTCCATCCAGTAACAGAGATGTTTGATAGCCCCATGTTGCAGGAGATATGCCACTCAATGGGATACAGAGCATCTCTGGAAGTCCTATGAGCTGCATACAGAAGATATCAGCTACACATGCAAATTATTTTCCTTTTTGACACCACTGCAATAGCATCTTATTTGTAATGTTCTGTCTCTAATTTGTACTCCTTCAGAGCACCTGTTACTGCTTTAAACAAAATTTCAGCAACATGGCAACAAGAAAAAATTCTCAAGTAACCTCTTTTTTTTTTTTTCTTTTTTTTTCTTTAAAGAGCCTTGGAGGTAGTGGAAAAAGGCTCATTCTTACCAAAACTGTTAATGAAGAGCAATGTTTAGGGACTTATTCAGCCAGCTTGATTGCTGTTTAATTCCAAGGCTACAGAAAGTTACTTGGAAACATTAAGTGGAGTGACTAATCAAAATTTAGACCAAGTGAGACCAGCTCTAAGAAAACATGGCCTAAAAATAATGTCTCAAGGGTCAGATCAGTTGAGACCAACTCTCCTATCCATTGTAGCCTTCCTGTGTGGCTGTGGGTAACTCATCTGGCTTGTGTGTGTGTCCATTCCAGGCAAAGAAAAGTACTTATTTCTTTCCAATCACTGCTGGAAAAGATTAAAGACTACGAAGTAGTCAAATATTACAGAAGACAAGGGTTCGTATGAAAACCTAAGAAGTGATCTTACCTTTTCCCATGTGACATTTCCAGAGGTAGTGTTTCTGAGCAGCATCTTATATTCTGTCGCATACTGCAGGTAAGAAAAAAAATCAAATAAAACTACAGTGTTTGCCAATCATCTAGCATTTCCCAAGGAGAAGATTACTGTTAGGAAGACATTTTCTGGAGACCATACTATGGAAGCTAATGAGCTTGTCCTGAGCAAGAAAAGGCAGTGACAGCAAATGCAGCTCCTTCCAAATGTGGCAACAGAGAAGTGCTCTCTGATCTCCTAGGTTTGGGCAGCAGCTGAGGAATTCCCCTTTCCTCCACCCTGCTGTTGCTCACACACCATGCTGTCGCACTAGCTCCTGCAGAAGGCAAGTGGCTGTTTCACTGTTAGAAATGGTGAGGCAGCATTAAAATTGTCAGTAAAATATCTAAAATCTAGGGCAACAGTTTAGTTTGATAAATAAGCTAGACACCTTGCAAAAGCAGGGCACTTCTTTGGGCTTATATCTTTCTTCAGATATAAGAATAGGGGAGAGAAAAGCTTATGTACTTGCCAATTACCTGTGACAACAGCAGCACAGAAGAAAGGAGGACTTCATTATTTCATTATTTCATCCCTGAACATACAGAACTCTGACACCCGAGGTACCACAGACTATCTTTTTCTTAATTATATTTTTGTACTGCTCCTATTTTTATTTATGGTATATTGACTTGTACTGTATTATATATACACTCAAAGCTCCAAACTACATACCCAAGGGTTTCCCAGCTAGCTCCTGCAAAGTGATAAGCAGCCTGGCACAAAGCGGAGTTGCCATTGCTGCCCAACACAGCACCTGAAGTAAAAAAGTTTAAAGAACGTTTTTGGTGGAGGTACAAAACATAGGCTACAAATCTACTTTTGTTTGAGGAGTATTTTTCAAAATCAAACCCGTTGCCAAGGAAGTTGTGTGTCTGATTATGCCAGGTGCTTTTAAAAAAGACCTACTATAAGTAAACTTTTGGTATTAACTTAACTTATTAACTTAACTTTTGGTATTTTCTACACCATCTTTCTAGTTGTCTCTCAAAAAAAGAGCAGTCACTTTTTCTGTCTGTGCACTGTACTCACATCCAAAGTCCACACATATCTTACCGTTCGGAAAGCTGCAGCAACAAGATTTGCAGGAAACAGGTTTCTGTAAAATATAAACAAGAAAATGAAATATTTCTTGTACAACTTCTAAAACGAAAGCACTAATGTTTTTCACTCTCAGAAACTCAATTCCTTTTGCAAAGGAAAGCATACTGGCATTTGTGAGATACGTACTATAGAAGATACTCTGGTAGCATGGAGGAGATGTCTCACCACATCTCCAGAGGTGTGAATGCCATCTTCTTTGGCTCATGTAAAAAGGTCCCTGCTCATCGGCCACACCTAACCATTTGGGTAGGGACACCAGAAGCAATGAGACATGATGCTGGTTACACACACCCATCAGCCAGTGGCTACAGAAACTGGCTTAGCCACACCAGCTGCAGCAACAGCTTATGGCCTCCAGGATCAGGCAGATTTTTGACATTACTCATGTGATTGCACTTTGCTCATAGCATCAGCGTGAAGGACAATCCAATCAGCAAAATCCACTTAAGAGAACGGATTAACCCTTTACCACAAGGTCAGCTTCCCTGAACAGCGAGGTAAAGCAGAACAATGTCACCGGCCAGAGTTGTCTGCAAGGGCTCAAGTGGTTAAACAGCACAGATGGAACTAGGGGCAACTCATATGGAAAGCTGCAACATCTGAATTCGGTTGTGCCTTCATGCAGAAATGCAAATCGAGCATCAGTTTTGTACAGAGAGGATCACATGCAAAGTGACACACGCTTCTACTGGGCACCCAGTATATATGTGCATCTATGAAGAAACAAGGACAGGAAAAATGGTTAACTGGACGATTTAAGGAAAAAGCTGGTTCTTGTATTTTATAGTTGTTGTTACTGCTACACTTCCTTTCTCCCCTTATGGTGGGCAAAGAGCATGTGTTTCCTTAGCCAAATGGCAGTTTTTTCTGTGTCAGAAAACAAAATAGGAATAAAAGCTGAACTCTGGGATCACAGCAGGACTCTAGCTGACAAGGGCAGGAAGGTTAGGGGTATGAACTGAAAATGCTGCCAGCCAAACGCAACAAGGAGGCACGATAACTCTTATGGCAAGGAAAAAAAAAAAACCCCACACCTTACCCAGAGCAAGTTAACTGTGGCAAAAACATTTGGGTAGCTGCTCCCCATCCTTTGCTCCTTGCACTGCTCCAAGGAAGCCTCAGGTACCTACAGGCTGTGTCCTGCTAACCTGCCCCCAGTTTTTGCCATAGTTAGCCTGGCGAACATGATTTTAAACCAGGCTTCTGGTTGTGATCATTCCACAGATGACACGGAAAGCACAAATCTGAACCACAGCAAGAAACAGAGCAGCAGAGTCAAATCTTTGAAAGCAAGAGGGAGATTAAGATATGACACAGCTAAGGACTTAGGCTATTTCCATTGCATAGCTCCCTTATCCCGCCACACAGTGAGGGTTTTCCCACAGCCTTGACAGCAATGTAAAGTACACGGACCTTCACCAAACAAGTGGCTGCTGTGAACTACCTCAGTCTCTCTCTCTGTTGCATTATTGCAAGTGTATTAGGAGGCAGTTGCAAAAGCTAAACTGCTGTAAGAACAATTTGGCTTCTGAAGTCTACATTCCACCGAGCATGAAAGAAACAGCAACTTTTTCTCCTTAAAATTTGACAATACAGCTGTCTGTCTGAAAGCAGGAGAGCGAGCTCTAACCTGCAGAGATACTTAGGAATTGGTCAAATAAGATCAATGGAACAGCTAACATGCATCAATTCTTGGACAGCTAGAACTCTCTGGTGGATGAAAACCTCATGTAAAGTAAAAGCAAACTTACTTTTATCAGGAGTAAAACATCACATATATAAATGGGCTCAGCTCAGTGCAGTTTTAACCAAAAAAAAGAAAACACATTGTTAGGAAAATAAGGATATTTCTTTTCAGCTTTTCATAGCAGGGTGATTACTTCTTTAAAAAAGAATTGACTGGATTTTGATGAAGCAAAGAGATGAAAAAAAGACTGAAAAACAACAAGAAATCAAGTTAATTTATTTTTTTTTAAATCAGCTTTTCCATCCTGACCAAACAAAGCCAAAGGAAGCAATCCTACAGCCTAAACAATATGGTTCTCCAATGTTTAAATGTGGCCAAGAAACCGAACCCTCTATAATTTACACAGTATGTTAGGCATGGGCCTCAGTAATTAAACACTAACTTAACTCCAAGCATACACTTAAAGCACATAGTTGAGTGATGCCAGCAGCCCTGCTACAGCAAGGGGCAGGTTCTTGCTTCAAGTGTAAATAGCACTACAGCTATTCAAACACAAGCAAGCATATAGCAGTCACTTTTCGTTTATCCCTGGAGCACCAGTCACAGGACCTGACTCCGAGGACAGCAAAGAGTATTTTTGATGATCTACCAAGTAAAAAATTTCAATCTTAATTCAGCAGCTCAGAAGGAGCTCTGTGTTTTGTTCAGTCCCACTTTAAGTACACCTGCTTGCAACAGCACGTTGCAACAACATGTGAAATAATGTTTTTCTCCTCTTTGTTTCAAATCTTGAAGTTTAAGAACAAAACATGTCAGGTCACAAGAAGCAAGCAACAAATAAATGCCTTATCTTAGAGGCACGAGTTCTGCTTTGACTACATTGCTCACCTAAGATCAGTCAGCTTGCAAATTAAATTAAGCTTTAATAACGGGCGGGTCAGACTGCGGGTTTTTACCTTAAGATGGATTTGTGCAAGAACACCACAGTAGCACCTGAAAAAAACAGGTCGGGATGCTGTGTGCTCCAGGGAGAGGCAAAAGTTGGCTGGTGACCTGCCCGGGCTCATCATGTGCTTGTGCCTGCAGGCTTTGCTCATCATGCACAGCGAGGCAAAGTTCACCCACCACAGGAATCCAGACCCAGCTCTGTCCCTCTGTTCACTGTGTCCCCCAGCCCAAGCGGAGGAGTTGCACAGGGAAGCGCAAACATACGTCCTGTCTGAGTGAATCAGTAAACAGGAAAGCTGATGAGCTGGGTAATTGGGCATGCAAATTAAATGAGGGTGTCTGCCAGTCAGTTTTACAACACAGACCAAATCTTTAGAAGGTTTTTTAGCTTTGAAAGCCCATACCAGATGTGAACATGGAGTTTAAAGAAATCACCACAGCTATATCACCGGATTGCTGACTACTGCTGCTGTTTCTAATGTCCTCATCCCTGCCACTGCTATCCCCTGTGCTAGAGAACATGGTTGCCTTTTTGAAGTAGACATGGGCTATCGCAAGAGCACACTGCTGAGGAAATCTTGAGTCTGGGTGATAAGGAGCCCAGCACAGGGGTCTGGGATCAGGTAGCCTTGGCCCCGTGAGGCAGAAAGACAAAACTTGGCATACGTGGCAAGAACAAGATGAGCCAGCGATGCATGACATTATGGCAGGGGTACAGACATGCACCCTGGGAGCTCCACTGCTGCCGGGACCTCACTCCACAGAGAGGGATGGATCATCCACGCACAGACCCAACGGCTCTGTGGCATAAAGTCAAAGTAGGTGGTACAGAGAGACTTTACTCCCCTCGCCAACAACTAGGCAGGAAAGTCTCTCTCTGCCTATTACAAGTCATGCAGACACCCAGAAAAAAATATATCAGAAATCTATCGGACAGCTGTCATAGGTGACAGCTGTGTCCTGGGGCTGGAGCAGCAGCTGGGCTGAGCCAGGAAACCTCCACGTACCTGCACAACACACAATGTGAGAAAGCACATGTCTCGGATCCTCTTAAAATAGGAACCAGAAAGCAGCAGCACCAGGGGAGGGAGTTTCAGGGTCTGAATACTGTACTCATTACACCATCTCCCCATGCACAGCGGGATAAATACAGCTTTCTCCTTTTCTCTAATGAAAAAGCTGCTCCCACCAGGCAAGAAGGGACCATTACTGCCCTAACTGAATTTAGCAAGAAGGTCTCACTGTACTTTTGCTGTAACAGAAATCTTTAGTTCAGCTGCAGCATCCACTACTAGGAATCCTAGATAACTAAGGAAACCTAGAGCTGTAAAGGGAGCAAAAAGGGGCTGTAGCTCCCATTCTTCTCAATTTTGATACTACAGGCGAATTGCTCTCTTCCTTACCGTGTATCTTTCCACCAGCAGGATAACGATGGCACAGGAACTCCTTTGTTACATGTGTAAGGGATTATTATTAATAACTGTTTCTGAATGATTCTTTTGCTAGAGCTCTGCAAACAACTTTGCTGTCAGGAAAAGCATGAAGGAAAATCCAGGCAAGCAGAGCGAAACCCTAAAATACTACGCATTCCTCTTGCATTGCTTCTTACAAAAAGGTTCCACTTCCAAGGCCAAAAACCTTGCTGTTGGAAAACATATTTTCGTGAGGAAATCTAGAAAAAATGTTCTGTTGCATTATCTCCTATTTGGTTTTTCTGTTTGGTTGTGGTTTTATTCACTGGGGTTTTTTTGTTGTTGTTGTTTTTTTTTTTTTTTTCAATGAAGTGTTTTCAATGGTAGGAGTCCATTGACAGCAACTTTATTGCCATCTGTGTCAACCTGCCAGATGCCAGTTTGGATTGCTCTGTTGTTTTTCTTTCTGTCCCAAGCTTTTCATTCAATATCACACAACAATTTTTCTCATCTGCTGTTTGATATGTATGTGGATGCACAATACATGCCCTGAACATATACATATTTATGAGTGCTGTAACACAGAGAAACCTGAAAATGTGTTTACTTATAGCAGATATTTGTTACTTTTTTGCCTTAACAGCCAGGTCTGCATCTTTGTTGCTTGGAAAATAAAACATAACTGGGGGGAGTCAGTAGTAAAAGGTAATGAATATAAAGAACAAAAGAAAAGAACAGAAATGTTCAGAGTCTTCCTAAAAAAGCCCCACCAGACAATGCAGGCACATTAATGAAAACCGTGAATTCTTCCTACAAGAATCAGTCAGCAGTCGCTATACTTCAAGAGAGGATCCAGGCTCAGAAAACACCACAAGCAGAGGTGGACAGTAACATCTACTACTTCGTTTTTCTGAGAGTACCCCGGAGTTAAGAGCTAGCCATACAGCTATGAAACCCAGTGGTTAGCCTATCTCGGGGACCCGCCGTTGGTGTAACTGCAGCTGTTCCCTGGCTAATTCTTAATCTATTTATCACTACCAAAGGTGGCATCTCACTCTCCTCTCCTAACAGTCAAGTTTTGCTCTCTTTCCGCACTGGGATTTCAGAGACAGCTCTCATGGTTGCTGCTTTTTGGGTCACCCACCAGGAAGACCAAGGCTATAAGAAGCAAGTGCTACTGGAGCCCAAGCGAGGGTCACCACGTGAGTGCTCTCCACCCCCCCAAGGTCCACCCTGGCCCTCTGCTCTGCAGCCCAGCCAGCAAAATGCAACCGATGCTTCTCCCTGTGCTCAGGTTCATGCCTGCCTTCCCACCAGCTCCAAAGGCGCTTGGAGACAGCGCACGGGCTTGCTGATGGCACCATGGGTACTCCCTTTGGCAGCACAGCTGGTAACCTCTGGCAGAGAGACAGAAAGGGCAGCGAGGAGCAATAAAATTTAAATGGCTTTTGCAGACCTGCCTGGCAGCCCAAGAAACCCTGAGCTTACTGCTGAGGGCAGACACCTGGACCTCTGTGTACCCTTCCTATAAAAAGCAGGTGATGCTACCACCTCCTTCCCTCCCCAGGCTGTTACAGCAAGAGTTGGATTAAAAACAGAATTCTCTTCCCAAAGTCGATTCCACAGTTTCAAAAACATGTTTTCATCCCAAAATTGGGCAAAGAAAGCCTGTTCTACATGTTTTTTCCCACTAAAAAAATATTGTAAAGTATTCTGTTGGAATGTTCCTTTTTGATGAGTAATATTTTCTACTCAAGCCTTTTGTATAAAATTACAGCAAAACATTGACCTCACTTAAATGAAATGCCAGGATCACCTGCTGTTGGAAATTGTGACAGGATCAATAGGTTCCTGGGAAACTGTTTAATTTTATTGAATCAGCAAACATAAATCAGAGCTAAAACAAAACTCTGACCTTATTGAAATATGCAGTCTTGACAATTGCCTGTCAAAAGAGTTAAGAAATCAATAGATTCTTGCAAAACACTTGATCCTGATGTTTCAATCACTTTCCAACAAGCTATAGGTGGGCTGTGTTAGCTGGTGGCTGGAATCACCTCCTTGTCACCACCTCTCTCTTCCTCACCTGTTTCTCCCAGATTAGACACCCAACGTGATCAGAACTAAGCTGGCTCTCTGCAATGTCACCTACACAGGTGGGTGCTGAGCCCCAGAGGCCACCGTATCACAGCTAGCTGCTTCCTCCACCTGCTACGCACTTCATAGCCAAGCTGACAAATGCTCTTTATTCTCCATTGCTTTGCCTTCTCCACCCAACAAACGAGTAAGGGACAAAACCAGAAATTCTAAAATTTCCCTTCACTCTCCTCTTCTGCTGGCACTCAGCTGTCTCCCATTTGGTACAACTGAGCAGCTCTCCCTGCCAGATGCTCTGGAGAGGTTCACAAAGTCCACCTTCAGCTAAGACCATGGGGAATAAGAGTGTTCCAGAGCCTGGCTTAAAGCAAGAGCCTGAACTGGGTGCTTTGGAGAAGCCTGCTTTTCTTCATTGACATGGGACAGAGTTAAGGAAATCCAAGGTCCTCCTTGGGTTCAGAGCACACCCCACTTTTTGTTTGGTTCGTGGGGGTTTTTTTAAGCCACCAACCTTGTGGAAGCATCTCTGAACTCTTGATGGATCCTTCCCACCATCACTGAGCTGCAGACTCTCCCTGCCTTTGGCCATGCTCATCTTTAGGAAGCTCCAAAGAGCTGCCCACATGGAGGTGAGATCGGCCATCAACATCCCTGCTGTGGGGCACAAAGGCATCTTCAGGACAGGTCTGCTGTCCCCACCCTGCCTCCTGGGGCAGGGGACAATGTGTCTAAGCCCTAGCCCTAGCCAAGCATGCTGGAGGCTTGCCTCCTGCACTTGCCAGAAGGGAAACCAGGATACCGTACCAGCCAGAACGCGGCAGACAAATTAGACCTGGAGGTTATGGTCAATGGATGAAACAAAACAGAGAAAGCCTTTCAGTTCACCAGTGAGTCATCATTCATCTGCTACCAAAGCCCAAGACAAATCTCTTTTCCAGAAGTCATGTCTGCATGCATACATGCGTGTTTGTGTGGAAGCATTAGACTTGGAAACGGAAAACCACAATGAAGAATTAAGCTGGCTTCCAGACATTGCTGCAACAATGGAAAGAGACATCTTTGCTCATTAACTAATACACTTCCCAAAAGCAGAAGGGATTTGCACCCTGGAAAAGGACACCCTGTGTCATCCCTCCAGAAGCCATGGCAAATACTGACTCACAGCTGTGATTTCCTCTTAGCTGTTTCTTCCTTGCACCATGTTTTACATCTGCTTGCAGTGCTGTAGGGGGACTCAGTTTACCCATTTGTGCCTCATTTTTACCTTTTACCTAAAACTGAGCAGTGAAGCCTTGAAGGACACAGCCAGTCTTGTGACACAATTGAAAACAAAGTTTTCTTGTGTCTAATAAAAAGTTTCATCAACAAAAGAGAGAAAAAGAAAAGCAAAGAGCAGGATACTGCAAGACCCATGCACACCGAAGGCAACGGTTTCCTCAAGGCCTCATTAACTGAAGACGAGGTTACTCTGGTACCTTCGACCACAGCAGGGACCAAGATCTATGCTCAAACCAGAACACACACATTTTCAAGAACAGTTTTAAAAATAAAAAAATTAAAAGGCAGAGGGAGAGAGAGATATTATTTCCAGAAAAATCACGTAACTCACTCCATCCCTAGGTCTGTCAGGGATTTATGCTAAGACTGTGAGTTTTAGTGATGGCTGTGTCCAAACACATCTTTTCTGAATTGGATTTTGCTGTCACTGCTGTGACAACCAGACTGCCTGACAATGTGGTTGCAAAAGCCCTTCCAAGAAAAAGCTGAATTCACAGCCCACTGTGGGAAAGTCCCTGGCCTCTAATTTCCCAAAAGGAAATCCCTCTGCAACCCGCATACTTTACCCAAGTCTTATCCTTATGAGTGTTGCTTTCGAGTTCAGGACTCAATTCCACCACCATTACAATCCCTTTGAAGATGAACTCTCCACTTGCATTTACAGACCAGAGCAAGAAACAGCTTTCTGCTCCCACTTCACAGATGTTACCCACAGCCTGAAGCTTGCTGGAGCATCCCCGCCCTGTTTCTCAGCCACATCCTACTCTGTGTTACATGGTGACACAGGAATGAAACACCAGCTACAGCAACCACACCAGGACACACCTGGGGCAGCCACCGCTACAGTTGTGTTCCCAACTCTCTGGGTTGTGCTGACTCCTTTTTTTTGTAATTTTCCTTCACCTGCCTACACTTCCATTCAACTCCATGTCACCTTCACAGCCAGCCCACCTACTCCCACTGTCCTGCTATTACTTCTTAACAAGCTCTGACAGGAATTGCTGGTCCTTAAGAGAGGTGGGCTGAGGACACAAAGTACACAGCTGCCAATGGGACAAAGCGGACTTACTTTCTGTCCAAAGGGAACATACTTCTCTCTGGGGGAGGAAAGGACATTAACATGGAGTTGTAAATACAGTTTTGGTTTTGTTTTTCAATTTTGTATAAACTCTTTTTATTTTTGTTGCCACATCTGTTTACCTAGACACAGCAAAGAAGTTTCTCAGCTGAATAACTGAACTCATAAAAGCAAAGCAAGTGATCTGAATAAAAATCCCCCACTCAGTTTTGCAATTACCAAGATATCTGCTAAGCACAACTCTCCCACCACTTCACTGGTACATAGGTCACCTCCCTTACTCTTCTGTTTGCATCCTGGTAACAACATCTACCACCTCCAAAGCCATTCATCTTCCAGTGTTTCAGCAAACCTCCACACTTCCCATTGATGTCCTATCACTTCCCATCCCTCCCTCAGTTACAGTTGCCAGGAGAGACACAGCTGCCGCTCTCAGTTTTTCTTTATTCCACTGCTTTTCTCAGGTGCCTGTAATATGCTTTTCCATGACTGCCCAACACTGCTCAGATGTGAATAAGTGGCAGAGCCAGACCTGGGATAACCTGGGAAAACACATCAGCAGTGCACATCTGGGGTTCTGCACAAAGATTCATCAAAGTACAGGAGATTGCAAT
>VWZL01001868.1:268-52814 GCA_013396915.1 Stercorarius parasiticus | reverse complement strand
GGGTCGTTGAGGGCGGAGGCGCCGGCGCCGGGGCGGATGATGAAGCCGAGGGCGACGGCGAGGCCAGAGGCCAGCAGCGTGGTGCCTAGGAAATAGGCGAGGGCGATGCCTCCCAGGCGGCCGAGGGAGCGGGTGTCCAGGCTGGCGGCTCCCGACACCAGGCTGCAGACCACCAGCGGCAGGATCACCATCCGCAGCATCCGCAGCAGCAGCTCCCCGGGGAAGGCCAGGTAGGCCACCTGCGCCGGGCCCAGCGACGCACGGCGCACGGCGGCGCCCAGTGCCACNGGAGGGGGCGCGGCAGCGGGCCGGCGGGAGGCAGGGGGGAGTTGCCGTGTCCTCAGGCTCCCTCATTGTCCCTTCAGGGTCCCCTCATTGTCCCAGAGCTAACGTATGTCCCCTCAGGGTGTCCCTCAGGGTCACTGAGCTCACACACGTCTCCTCAGAAGTCCCCTCGGTGTCCCCGCAGCTCACACATGTCTCAGTCTCCCCATGGTTCCCACAACGTGCCTCCTCAGTGTGCCCATAGTTCACACGTGTCCCCTCAGTGTCCCACCCAAGTGTCCCCATGGCTCATACATGTCCCCTCAGTGTCCCCATGGTTCACAGACGTGCCCTCAGTGTCCCTGTGTTTCATACACATTCCCTCAGTGTCCCACTCAAGTGTCCCCATGGCTCATACATGTCCCCTCAGTGTCCCCATGGTTCACAGACGTGCCCTCAGTGTCCCTGTGTTTCATACACATTCCCTCAGTGTCCCACTCAAGTGTCCCCATGGCTCATACATGTCCCCTCAGTGTCCCCATGGTTCACAGACATACCCTCAGTGTTTTTGTTTCATACATGTTCCCTCAGTGTCCCCATGGCTTACACACATCCCCATCAGTGTCCCCACAGTTCACTTATGTCCCCTCGGTTCCCCACGGTTCACACACATCCCCTCAGTGTCCGCTTTCTCTCTCCAGGAACCTCTTGGAGAGGCAGGAGCCATCCTCTGCACCAGGACAGGTTGTGGCTGTGGCTCCCGTCCCCATGCTCAAAGCCATCCAGCGTGTCCAAGGGCTCATTGGTGGCAGGGTGGCACAGACACGTGGGCTCTGAGCATGCTTCCTGGAGGAACCGGGCTGAAACCCATGTCTGATCACACCAGCAGGTTGTCTGAGGAGCAGATGATGTCTCTGAGGGTCCGAGGGGCTGATAAAGGACACCTGGGTCTCTCAAATCTGCAAGGGCCTCAGAGGTACAGGACTGTTGTGTCTGCCCACAGAGCCAGTTGCACAAGCTGCAGCTCATGTTTGGATTTTAGAAGGGACTTCATTTCAGTTCATTCCCTTGACATCAGCAAAGCACAGCCTAGTAGAAAACATGCTGTGAAAACAACCAGCCACACATCTGCTTTTCAAGTAGACCCAGCTAATTAAAGAGACTGACAGGGCGTGATGGGGCAATAATCCCAATGTAATAAGACTCTTTTCTGCTTTCCAGCCTCATGGATAGACCCAAAGATCCCTACGCCATGGCTGGAGCTCCTGGGAATTGTCTCTGTCTTCACTGACGAGCAACTCCGTCCACCACCACCCACCCCAGAGCTCGATGCAAAGTCTTGACTCACAGCTTGCTCTTGCACTGAAGTTTGACTCAACATAACAGGCATATTCTTATTGATTTTATATCTTTTTCCTGATAACTTTCGCTTTGAGGAACACTTGGTTTGTGGAGGTCTGGGAATGAGTGTTCCACCACATTAGGATAAGCAGAGAGAGGAAACAGACTAAACTTAAGAGGAAAGCAAGTATCTGCAAACACTTTCAAAGACATTCAATTCCACCAACCTCAAAAGGAACAAAAAGCTACATGGATCTTTTGAAATCAGGTTTGAATTTTTTTGTGAATAGGTTTGTAAATAATAAACAATCAGCTCCCCAAAAGAATTGTTTCTTTCCCCATCAGAAGCATGGATTTTAATTAATATTTCGAGAGTATTCCCCGTGAAAACATCATGCCTCGTTTTTCCCTTGCATTTTTCCTTGCCGTTGTCTCCCAGTCTCACCCTTTCTTTCTTTTCCATTTAGCCATGAAAAGGGGAAGAGAAAGGGAGCAAAGAAAGGACAACAGAAAATTATAAAATGAATACAAAAATATAGAAGTCTTTATTTTCTGTTCCAGTTGAGAAAAGATTCTAAAACGAAACAATGAGTGGAAATGCTGTTCCCATATGCAAAATGAAAATCAAGGGGAGAAATTCAGGGAAGTGCGAACAAGAAGAACATTTGAAATTGGACAACTCATCTGTAGCAGCACGTGTACCAGATCAGCGCAAGAGTTAAAACAGAACCTTTTCCACCAAATGGATTAATAGTAGGCTCCTTCTCTCCTGGAGGATTTCCCCATGTCCTTGCGGGGTTGACTTTTCTCAGAGCAGTGCCATGAGAACAGACAGGTGACCTGCAGGAACACACATCTCCAAAACTGTAGATCCCACTGCGTGTTTTTTAACCCACGCTAAGGCTGGTTGGTGATAGTCAACCCTTCGTGAAGAACACCTTGATGTAGGGATGCCTACGTCAGGCTTCCTGGTCAATGACACCATAAGAATTTGGTTTCCCAGTTTCCCCTCCCTTTTTTTCCCCTCTTGATTTTCTGATTTAAACACTGATCTGAACAGTTATCCTTCTTCACTTCAAGAAGTGAAGTGTATTTGTGCTTTTCAAGCACAATTACAGGCTGGGTGGAGAATGGATTGAGAGCAGCCCTGAGGAGAAGGGCTTGGGAATGTGGATGGATGAGAAGCTCAACATGACCCGGCAATGTGCGCTCACAGCCCAGAAAACCACCCGCATCCTGGGCTGCATCCCCAGCAGTGTGGCCAGCAGGGCGAGGGAGGGGATTCTGCCCCTCTGCTCTGCTCTGGGGAGACACCCCTGCAGTGCTGCCTCCAGCTCTGGGGCCACCAACATCAGAAGGACATGGACCTGTTGGAGCGGTGCCAGAGGAGGCCATGAAGATGCTCAGAGGGCTGAAGCACCTCTGCTGTGAGGACAGGCTGAGAGAGTTGGGGTTGTTCAGCCTGGAGAAGAGAAGGCTCCAGGGAGACCTTAGAGCCCCCACCAGTCCCTAAAGGGGCTACAGGAAAGATGGGGAGGGACTCTGGATCAGGAAGTGGAGCAATATAGGATGAGGGGTAACAGTTTTAAACTGAAAGAGGGGAGATTTAGATGAGATATTAGGAAGAAATTCTTGACTGTGGGGGTGGTGAGACACTGTCCCAGGTTGCCCAGAGCAGCTGTGGCTGCCCCATCCCTGGAGGTGTTCAAGGCCAGGCCGGATGGGGCTTTGAGCAACCTGGTCTGGTGGGAGGTGTCCCTGCCCATGGCAGGGGGGTTGGAACTGGATGATCTTTAAGATCCCTTCCAACTCAAACCATTCTATGGTTCTAAGATTCTGTGATTCTCTTAACTATCTCCAGATGACAAGGCTTTCGTCAAGAAGATAACAGAGCATGTGACCCTCCCACTATATGAATGGACATCATCCCAAAGATGTTCTAGGCAAAGCTAACTGTTTTTCCGCACCCTGTGAGAGTTCATGGATGGCTGCAGTGATTAACTCTGAAGCCCGCTGACTTATTCAGTAGTAATCGTTGACTGATCCATTGTGTCATGTTTTCATTTCAGCGCTTGTAGATCTTGGGAGCCTTCCAGTGAGTGATTCTGCATGTTTCCAATGTCCACCCTGCTGGTGCTTCTAAATTAGGCTTTTTGATTTTCCCTCTTACAACTTGAAAAATTTTTGTGTCTTACGTGGCTTTCACTTGCACAGGGCTAGAGTGCTTCCTCCAGAAATCAGCAGAGGGATCATAAACAGGCAACAACAGATAAACAAAAAAAACCCCAACAAACCAAACCAGAACAAAAATCCAGTTCCTTTAAAATAAAATAAATGGATTCCTTTTGCTTTGTGTGAGGAGACATCCAACATAGTTTTCAGCACTGGCCCAGGAAGGAAGACGTCCTGCTGATTTCCAGTTAAATTCTGCTTGCTATCATTTTTTGGTGGTGGGTGTTTGAAATTCGAGCCTCGGTGAAGGGAATGAAAAAATCTCGATGGCTGTAAGGGCATCAGGTCCTTCCTCTCTCTGTTTCAGCACCAAACAAGCAGAGTACAGGACTTACTTTGAGCCGTTCCCTCAGAAAAGGTCCTGCTTTGTTGAGGGAAGTTGATATCGAGACCTCTCTGAGGAAAGGCTTACAATGCCTTTTTCCTATAGCTCATCCATTCCCACTGTTAACCTTTAACACAATCCTGCTGCAGATTGGTGAGATGGACACTTAGGATGGGATTTATGTAATATAGGTGTTGCCACACAGAAATTTAATGTCTAATTCTTGCTTTTTCCATAGTCAATAGAGATATAGGGAAGGTTACCCCCTTTTAAAAGATGTGTCTGAGGCAGATGAGATGAAATTCCCATGGGGGTATCTGCCATGCTGCACTGAGTACGGAAAAGACCTGGAAAATTGGTTTAGGATACCCAGGTTTCAGGTAATTTCTGTTGTCTGACTCACTCCCCCCCTGACTTACAATGCAGGTATCACCAAAAACAGACTGTGCAACAATATGATAGAAAATCATTATTTTCCTCCCTCTGTGACTCCTGTATATATTATGCTCACCCAACATTAGAAACTCAAGGTGATTTTTTGTTCCTCAGAGGTGATTTAACCTGGCATCTGAACTGCGTCCTACTTTTTTTCTGCCCCGACCTCCAAAATATAAAAGTGCCTTGGCCCTGAGGACATCCACATCTGGACCTAGCTCTGAACTTGATGGTGGCCTCTCTAATAAAATCAAACCTCTGAATAGAAACAGCTGTGATCTCTGGAGAAAGTCAGATTTGACTGTTAACTGCACAGTGCTGCTCATCTCAACCAGAAGTGAAGGTACTAAAGACAGCTTCTGCCTTGTGATTTTTGGTTTTGGGGAAGGAAAAAAGTGGAATCCTCTCTGCATTACTACAGAGTATCTATCTGTCCTACTGCATATGTTGGGTATTATTATGTACTATCATGAAGCACAAGCGTAATAGACTATACTTAACAGATACTTCTGAAAGAGCAAAGACCATAAAGTAGCAGTGGCTACACCCTTAGCTTTTGATATAATAAACCCATCTGGTGAGTGTTTTCTCCTTCACTCATAGGGTCACATCAACACATATTACGTTGCTGGCACAAAAGTGCTCCGCTGACATTCGTTTCAGAGGGTGGAAAAGCTGATACGAAACAGAGGAGAAGGTTTTCCACACCTGAGGAAGGTCAATACAGTCTGAAAGAAATCAGACTTGAGTTTCTTTGCTAGGGAAGGAGAGGAAGGCTTTCAAAGAGCGTCTCCTTGGGTCTCACATCTGACACGTGCCCTTTTGGCACAGGTTAGAGTAGCCCTTGGGCCACGTTTCCTACAAAACCACATACCAGCTGCATGCAGCAGGAGTGCAGTGAACACTCATCCTGCCACCTCCGCTTCCCTCTATCTTCCTGCCACTATCTCCCTCTTCCTAAGACCTGCAAGGTCATCTGCAGCTTTCAGGAGCTTCCTCAGGTCTGGCTGCTGTTTACCCTCTCTTCTTGGGAGACTTAACAGAAACCTCTGTCGACTTTGAAAGATATCATCAATCAGCCCTGTCTCTTGTGACTGCTTTGATTCGAAGTAGTTTGGAGACTGATGCCTAAAATTTATGGTGGGGGGAGGAGGGAGCAAGATGAAAAGGAGGAAGGCAGGGAGGGCTTGGGGTTTATATTTGTGTTTTTTCAAGAGAAGCTTGAATAAAGGTGCTGCCGAACATCCCAACAGAGATGTTCTGGGCAGCCTGCAGTGTCCCACGGGGCTGTGTTACAGAGTGGCCTTTTTCTGAGGAGAATACATAAAAAGCATGTGTGAGAGAGCTTGTTTTCCACCAGGCAAAACAAAGTCCTCAGAAGAGCCACAGCACACTGGCTGTGGAAGGAAGGCCTACAGCACTTCCTTGGTATGCAGACTTTAGCTTGGCAAGGAGACTTTGTTGGGGCCTGGGACGCCAAGCAATTTGGACAGAATCCAGCCCCATCACAGCAAGGCGCTCTGCCTGCCTCTGGGAGGAACATGAAGTGTGCTCCTCAGCTCTTCTCAGTGCCACCAACCTGCTTGCCCCATTGCAAGCTGGATGCAGGACCAGCCACCCACACACAGCCACCTGGACTTAGTGGAATGAGCCTGATTTCATAGAATCATAGAAGGGTTTAGGTTGGAAGGGACCTTAAAGATAATCTAGTTCCAACTCCCCTGCCATGGGCAGGGACACCTCCCACTAGACCTCCAAAACCACAGAAAGAACCTCCTCCTGTCCCACAGTGATGCCAGATCCCAAGAATCATAGAATCATAGAATTGTTAGGGTTGGAAGGGACCTTAAAGATCATCTAGTTCCAACCCCCCTGCCATGGGCAGGGACACCTCCCACTAGATCAGGTTGCTCAGAGCCCCATCCAGCCTGGCCTTAAAATCTTCCAGGGATGGGGCTTCCACCACCTCTCTGGGCAACCTGGAACAGTGTCTCACCACCCTCATGGTGAAGAACTTCTTCCTAACGTCCAGTCTGAATCGTCCCATCTCTAGTNGAGAATCACCTCCCTTGACCTGCTGGCCACACTTCTCCTGATGCAGCCCAGGATACGATTGGCTTTCTGGGCTGCTAGTGCACACTGACGGCTCATGTTGAGCCTCTCGTCTACCAGCATCCCCAAGTCCTTTTCTTCAGGGTTGCACTCAAGCCAGTCACTGCCCAACCTATATCGGTGCTTGGGATTGCCCCAACCCAGATGGAGGACCTTGCACTTGGTCTTGTTGAACTCCATGAGGTTGGCACGGGCCCACCTCTCCAGCCTGTCAAGGTCCCTCTGGATAGCATCCCTTCCCTCCAGCATATCAGCCGCCCCACACAGCTTGGTGGTGTCAGCAAACTTGCTGAGGGTGCGCTCTATGCCACTGTCCATGTCGCTGATGAAGATGTTAAACAAGACCGGTCCCAGTACTGATCCTTGAGGGACTCCACTTGTCACTGGCCTCCACTTGGACATGGACCCATTGACAGCCACTCTTTGGGTGCAGCCATATTCCTGAGGTCCTGCTACACGTAGGTTCCTGGCTAGCAACTGAAATAACCCCATCCCAAACATAATCCTACCACAGTTTCACACATGGATTCACGGCCTCTCCAGGTGAAGGAAGTTCTCGTGCCTGATCGAAAATATTCTGAGGGTGAAAAAAAAAGGCCTTTGTGAGTGCATTTACTAGTAGCAGAGGCAGGCAAGGAATTTTGCAAATACCACTTGCTTGCCCAAACTCCAACAAAATATAAACTCTGCAGACAGGCATGGTTGACCTAGGGTAAATATTTAACTTCATCCTCCAAAGGCACATACAGTTTTACCAGGAAGAAAAATGAAAAATATAGAATAATACCCTCCAACATACCTTGTTTACTCTAAGGTCCTTTGAATGGCTCTGGAAAAAAAGTTTAATTGAGAGATGAGTAAATGTCAAACTGTGTGTGTTGTCCCCTTTTTCAAAACCATAATAATATGCAAACATGAAGAAAACCAAACCAGTACATGCTGGAACAGAAGGGCCTCGACTCGCCTCATAAGACTAATGTAATTTTCTCCTTTGTAGGGTGTCCCTGAGATTTTTCTTTGAGGGTAAAGTGAGGAAAAGTAGGAAAAAAGGGCAAGAATGAGCACAGACATTCAAGATCTTGGATGTGTGTCATCCTGTCCTAGCAGGGGACGTTGCCTCTAGCTGCCAGGGGAAATGCTGGGTCAGGCTTTTCAAAACAAACTGAGCTGATCTGAAAACAAAGCTGTGTGATCTCCTCTCATGGTGAAGCTTTGCTACCGAAGAAGCAAAGGGAAACGATGGGAGGGTTTCAACTATCGTAAGCATGCTTGGACGAAGAACTTGTGAGTGGTCACGGTAGAAGCGGCTGCTGATTTCTCCCGTGGTTGTGGGTGGATAAAGCCCCTCGCCAGATAAGTTGGACAGCTGAGGATTTGCCTGGCATTCAAGGATTAATACACAAACAGACCACGCCTTGATTTACATCAGAGCTACTGAATATGCTATAAAAAGCTACGTTAGGGAGAGAAAAAAGCATGAGCAATTTCTGAATGCTGGTTGTGATTCAGTGGCTAGAAGCAGTGAGGGGAATCTCTATCCTTACCCTCTTTATCCCTGATTATGGTATGACAATGAATGCCTTATCCCTGATTATGGGTGACAGTAAACTGTGATGACAGCGAACAGGAGTGCTAAAGCTTCTGCCAGGGGATGTAGGGGACCGTGCAGCTGTCCTTTGCCCACTGGCCTGTGAGGATGTCTTCCCATGGCCCCAGCTTGCTGCAGGAGTGTGACAGTGGCCATAACAAGGGGCTGTGGGAGCAAATACGTGGACCAAACAGGTCTCTGAGAAGTAACTGCAGCTTTAGACATCCTCCGGGCTGTGCAAAAAGAGCAGCAACACATCCTAAGAACAGTCATATTGGAAAGGAAGAACATAAGAATAAGCAAAGAAAGAACATGATATTTTCTGAGAATGCTTTCCAAGTATCCAATAGCCTGAAGCTCAGATGTCCAGGTGCAGTCCTTCAGATTTAAAAGCCTTCCATGCGTTTTCCTCCTGCAATTTTGTCTCCTGTTTTTTTGAACCCCGTCATCTCTTTTCCAGAGATACTGTTAGTCCTGTGCAGGTCTTGCTACATGCTTTTGTCACCCTCTGCGCCTTTCACAGTTCTTCCAGACCCCTCGAGAGCAGAGCATGAGAGCATGGCACGGATTGATGGTAGGTGGCAACTCCTCTCTCCCCTGCTAGCTACAGCCAAGGCAGGGCAGTCGGCAGGCAGGAGCTAACGAAGGCAGCCCGTTATGACCCAAGGAGTTGTTTCCCTACTTGACGCTGCCCTTCAGCAGTAACACTGCTACATGCACTGCTGCCAACATCTGTGCCAGCAGATTCAAGCATGACCAGTAGTTACAAGGCCCCTGATGGCTGTGCATGGATTAGGCAGAAAAGTAACCAGCCTGGAGCAAAGAGCAATTGCTCCATGTGTCTGTGTGTATTGCTGTAATGCTGTAACAGGAGTAAAAGTGCCAAGGAGAAAGCAGCTACTTCCATTTTTCAGTCTGCAATTTTAGCACCATGTTGCTTTGCCTGAGATTGTCAGATGCAGTTTTACAATAACAGCTATACTTCATCATCTCTGAAATAACGTCAGTGGTCAGCATACAGCTCTCTCCTCCTCCCTGAAAAATTAAGTTTATCCCTGATTGGTGTAAGATGTGGAGATTGTTGAAGAAAAGAAGTATTTGGCCATTTATGCCCAGACCCCAGGACCTTAAAAATCTCTTTTAGGGCAGTGAGAGGCAGGTAACTATCAGGGCTGCATCTGGCCTGCTGTAGAAGATGGCATCTGGCCAGTGATGTGTTCTGACTTGGTGGATTCATCAAGTGGGTGTATTAACCACCTGTGTAAAGTAAAACCACTGAAAACTTGCTGTGTTTGCTATATTCGTGAAACAGATTTAGGGAAGAGTTACAGCTTCTTTGCTTCTGTCCTGCAAGGCTGCCGTTCACCCACCAAGTGCAATTCCCTCCTTTCGGATGAAGGCAATTTGGCATTCGGGCCCAGGAGATGTCTAAGACCAACCTGTCTAATGAGGCTGCATGTCTCCAAGGCTGTGAATCCTCAGATTTCTGCTCAGAGGTAATCTCAGACAGGTCCCCAGTGGAGGTTTCTCTTCAGCCAACCTGCCTATTTTTATGAAATTTCACAGAAATACACTTTCTGTGAGATCTCCACGCTTCGGTGACATTTCGGTGAAATTGCATACAATCGAGCTATTAATGAAGGACGGACGGATGGAGACACAAGGAGCCACATCTCCCAGTGCATGTACCAATGTACAATTTTTTTAGGAACCAGGCTAAAACTTATCTTGTGTCCACTGTTGTCCCAACTCTCCACATGAATCACAATGTAGTTGTTCTAATATTGGAGAAAGGAGGGAAGTATATTTTCCCTTTAATCCTGAAAAGATACATAGAAATACATGGAAATGTGGGGGAGTTACATCTACATAAGGAAAATGGCAAACATGTATTCAATGCATTCCTGGGCAGTGAAGTAAAAAGCAAAGTTAAGAGAAAGGGGAAACGAAGAAGCTTGTGTAATGCGGCTGCAGGTTAGTATGAAAATAACCTCAAATTCTTGAGAAGTCTCAGCAGCATGTTGCATTGCCACTCTCTCCCTTCCCTCCCATCATGTTTGCATCACGGAAAATGAGCTTTTTGCTGCTGAAGTCCACAGTTTCAAACGCGTTTCTTAGCCAGACCTAGAAAAGTACATAGGTACATAATATTTTTCTAGGTGTAATTCTCATTGATCTCAAAGCCTTTGAGAATTTGAGCTTAAATTATCTATTGTAAATTTTTCAAAGCTTTCTAGGGTACCTGCTAATGTAGGTATCTGAGATAACTACTGGGAGCTCCAAAAGCCCTTTTATTAGCCTGAACTAAATCAATTTTGGCCCCCTGATTAAGTAGCATCATTATCAAATCCAGGAGAAAAAAAACCAAACCCAAACAGCAACATACCAGTGCAGAGCAGATTACACACCACAGTGGCTGTGTAAGAGTTCTGTCACTGCAGGTTTTGGAGTAACAGCCCTGCTGGGATTCAAGACAGGGAAAACAAGTAAGGAAGAGACTGCACTTTCCAACTGCCTAAAATCAGAGCCAAGACCTCCTGCACTGGGGAGAGCAAGGTCCCCGATGGGCTCGGTGCAGCCACCGAGCAGGGTGGCAGCCCCAGGCTAAAGCCCCCCTGATCCTCCATCGAGGAGAATGAGGGTGAAGAGGTCCTCACTCAGCCTTGTCACCTCCAGCTTGCAAAGGAACTTTAAGAAAAGTAAAGAGAGGCAAAGCCATCCTCCACCCCTTGCTCACATGCCACCTCTTTTCAGAGGTGAAAGAGCGGCAGAAGATATGCTGAGCAGAGCCACCGCGTCTTTCTGGTGGATGGGGAGAGGCAGCAGAGGCGGCAGCTGGAGCAGGCTGAAAGCTTTTTCTGAGTGCCACAGGAAAAGAAACCATTATTGAGAGCGTGCTAAAAGCCTATTCATTGCTAAGGAAAGGGCTACTGAAGAATGTGGGACGCTTGCCTAAAGCTGCCAGCCAGAGCAACAGGAAGATTATTAAAGCTCTTTGCAAAGACCTTCGTCTCCTTCCTTTGGCAGTGGCAATTCTGGACATGGAGTCACTTCAGACCTACCCATTGAAACCCTGTAAATAGCTGTCTGCAGGGAGGGAGAAACTGGGTTACAGCCAGGGGGGTTTCTTCGTGTGGGAACTGTAGGTAAAACACCCGTATCGTGGCAAAATATGGTTGGGAAGGATAGCGAATGCATGCCCTGGAGAAGTTCTCCTTGAATTATCGGGCCTTGTGGGGAGTGACTTGAACTCCTAAAGGAAGCAAATGTGGCTGTTTTCAGGCATGCGCCTCAGCAGGGAGGAATGCCAACCTTCTCCACGCTGGCCGCTTGTGCGGGGTCTGTGCATGCAGGAGGCATTTCAGTCTTCAAATGGGAATATTTAGCCCTGAGTCAGCAGCTACCTGTTCTGACAGACAAGAGAACTGTCTCCTGCTCTCTGTCTCCCAATTTCTGTCTTCTTTTCCCTCCTACTCTTCCATTTCTTTCCTTTTCCCCACTTCAGGTTTTTATCTCCTTGGAGCTGTTTGGGAAGAGTGCCTGTGAGACAAACCCTAGCCAAGGGGCACCCATCCAAGGAACAAAGCCCCCAAGAAATGCCTCCTACAAGCCAGGCCCTTTGCTCTCCACGGTGATGCTGATCCTGTGGCTCTTGAATGAGATTGCTGTGTCCATAACTATTACCTTTTTTGGACCTGATGCAGTCCCTCCCTGTAGGGCATGACCTGATGGGAACCCTGTAGTGGTAGGTGCTGTACAGACACAGCAGGGAAAAGTCCTACCTACCATCAAGAGTTTCTGCGGGGTGAGAAGAGAAGCGGAGGCACAGGGAGGTAAAGCGACCCAGTACGTCCAGCTCTTTGATCTGCTTTGTTCCATGCTGTCCCTCCCTGGACCTGTACCGCATATTCGGAGGCAATAGTGTAGCTCCAGGCAGGGAGTGTTGCTTTCCTGCCTCTAGGAATGGCTTGGCAGGGAAGCAGCGGGAAGGAGGCGGCGAGGCCGTACTCCTCATGAAGTTGCGATGGTCTGTTGACCACTCTTGGCTGCAAGGAGACTCCAACATCACTGCTTTCATACCCAAGGGTTTAAAAATCATGAGTCTGGTCCCTCCAAAATCACAAGACTTTATGGTTTAAAAACCATGGGGTTTAAAATAAAAATAAGTGCATGTTCTTCCTTTGCCTTTGGATCTGGAGCCCTTGAGTCATATTTTTGAGCTTTTCCCCTGAAAGCACGTATCTATACTGCCCTTTGGTTAGGGAACACAGAACATCTCCCTTGTCTGCTCACTCGCACATATTCACAAGACTTTTCAGAACCTGAAGTCTTTGAGCCCCCTAACTCTCTGTCAACCTTCATTAAATTTGGCCAATGGGTTCAAGTTATGAGGGAATCAATAGGCAGACATATACATACCCATGCATAGCACCATTAAATACACCCTGCGTCCTTGGAAAATGGGTCAGAAGTAGAGATGCAAAAGGTTACTGCTACTTTTTTAAAGGATAAAACTAAATCTTCTCAGAGTGGAAGAGAGGAAAGACATGGAAACACTTAATGTGTTGGAAAAACAGCCTAGGGGCTGGACCAGGAGTCTCTCTGGGAAGAAGAAAGCACATTCAATAACCAAGCTCAACTGAAGCAAAACCATAGAAAACAAACTGCCTGTGCCAGGAATTTGGGGAAAGGGCCAATACTGGGAAAGGGAGAGAAAAGAGCACAGAGAATTATTTAGTTCAAGTAAAAACAGAACAGTACATCAGAAGAACATAAGAGGGAGGTGCATGTTACAACAGGCCAGGATGAAAAGAATGAAAAAAGAGAGAAGGAAAGGCAAACGCAGCTTTAGAAGTAATGACAGGGGGATCAGATTTTCAGGCAGAGCTCAGACATGTCAGCTAAGTGGAGCCTTGTGAGCGCTGCATGATGCTTAATCCGAAAGGAATCCCAAATTCCAGTAATGATAGCCACTTCAAGCCAGCAGATGCACTGTCTCACCTACACCCTTGGGGCACAGAAAAACACTGGTGTTTGGAGTTTGCCCTTCCCTGCATCCATTCCAAATCCTGACTTACCTGTGCAGGGGCCACAGCTCCTAACGAGACAGGAAAGGAGATGTTCATCTGGGCCTGGCTAACTAAGGGGCCAGTGATCTGTCTGCAAAAACCTCGTGGCATTTTTTATCCCCGCATGGCCAGAAGACGTGTGTCTGAGACAGGAGTGCAGGTTACTTTGATCTCCCTGGTTTCCCTCCCCAAATTTAAAAGATTGGGTTCTTATTAATTCTCCTCCAGAGGACTGCCTGTGCTGCCAGGGAGAGTGCAGACACCTCCAGTGCTGCGGCACATTTATGCAAGTGGTGGCTGGTGGTACTTGGGTCCCCTAATGGCCTGGTGCTGAGCAGAAAGAAAGGGGAGCAGCCAGGGTACCCCAGGACCTGCACATGGATGAGCTACCTCCACAAACCCCATGACTGGAGACTGGCTGCCCCTTGCCCCCAGCTGGAACAGCCAGAGAAAGGGTCCAGGGCAAATTGCGAGGTCCAGCTTGAGCTGAAAGCATGAAGCTGATGGGGACAGGAGGTCAGTACCGTGGGTCTTCCAAGGTAGGAAATTCCTTCGCAATAAAACACTGCTGCCTCCTACTTCTGCTCAATCCAAAGTGCAGGGTGAGTGGCTGGGCACAGCCGTGTCCTACCCTCGGTGGCACACTCCCCCATCTTGTCGATTCAGTTCATTCCCAGTGGGGCAGGATGGGGCAGGATCTGGCCCTTTGTCTCTTGTTGTCCGCACAATCTGTGGGCTTGCAAGCAGTGAACCATAAAAAATGAAGAGTTGACAATTAAATGGTCAAAATCTGCTAGGACTTTGTCCGGAGTGGGCTAAGCAAACAAGTACAGATGGAGTGACCTATGATCTGCACAGTTAAGGGTGTACTGCTTCATTGGTTTTAATCACATTAATTTATGACCCAGGTTTCTTGCTTAATTAGTCAAAAGAAGAATGAAAAGTGACTGCATAGAAGTAAGCCTCGACTTGTTCATCTGGCTTATAACCTCCATTACTGAGCTGGGAGGGTTGTGTTGATTCGGTGTCTAAAGGTTTAATGTACCTGTTCACATGGTGAAGAAAATGGTGAAGAATCAGCAAAGAAGGGGACTGGGCTGCTCAATAGCCCTCGACTTCAGGGCCTCTCAGCAAAGACCGAGGCAGTGAGCACATGATGTTCTTGGAAGAACTACATTGGGTAAAGAAGGATGCAAACCTTTGAGATGCTGCTGTGCACGACACAGCACTTGCCCACAAACCTGACGCAAGGTTCCCACTTCATCCCTAGATGGTTCCTCCAGAAACACAAGGAGATCACCAGGCCTTAGCGTCTTTCATGTGAGAGCATCACCAGCCAGCTCCAGCAGGTTCTGGATGCATTTTTCTACACGGGACATTGGCCACTGTTGATTCCGCTCACGTGGAACAAGGCGACACCATCTCTCATGCGCCTCCAGCCAACTAAAGAGGACCACGGGGAAAACAGCAAAAAATCTTCCCTGGGTCAGCATTTTCCGACAGAAAACTGTTTTCAAGGAATGAATTCTGATGATAAGGCAGGACTGGTTTTTTTCCACTTGGAAATCAATTTTTTTCTGGCTTCAGAGGGTTGTTCCCTCCATACTGTCAAATAGGAAAAGTAATCAAAAAAAATCTGATGCAAATGCCTCAATTTTCATTTTTTCCTCCCCTCTTTTTCTTTCTGCTGCTTTTAATTTTTGGACCAACTCTATTATTGGATAATTGCATTGGCTAATCACATTTAAACAGTTTTAGCAAGATTGGGTAATTACATTCAGAATGAATGGGCTGAAAAAGCACAGAATCTGGTAGAAGCATTTCACAAGAGGCAGAACCAGATAAATAAGAAGGGATGTGTTAGTTTATGTGAGGGTACACGCACACGCTTAGGATACACAGCTCCGACTCTGAAACAGGGAAATATTCTATTCAGGACACCGAACCCTTCCCCAGGACCTGGGCTCTATGGAAAGCCATTCCAACTGGCAGCAGGAAAACTCTTAAATGTACACCTAGATTTTCATTAACATCAGATAAACCAATTCGAAAAGTGAAAAACCCACAAATATCTCAGGAGCTTCTCTTGTCATTGTAACAGAAGCCTCACTGGCAAATACAGCTTTTATTTGTGGGTACATTTGGTGAAATTCGGGTTTCTAATAATTAAACTGTGGCAACCAGGTATTCAGTTGTCCTCTTATTTCTCTTGTAGCCAGCAGGAATACAGCAATTCCCCTCTAGCCTTGTGCATATTCAAAAATAATTTCCTGGGAGCTTATAGCCCACAATTTGTGAAGCAGGTATCCAGCGTGAAGGGGACATGGGACAGTTTTACCCAACGTCTTATTGCTGGCAGAGTTTCCTCCTCTAGATCTCAGGCAGATGGGAAGACTGGTGGGAAAGGCTACAGATTTTGGTGAAGGGTTTCTGGACAGACCTGGAGGTCCCCCAGCCACATGGAGAGCCTTGTTGGAGCCCAGTACACGTTGCATGGTCATTCCCCCCCAGCACACAAGCAGGATGGGTCATTTCATCTTCCTTAGCACCATGCTTTGATCCTGGTGAGGAAATTAAATCCCATCATTTTCTACTCCCAGGGAAGGGTTAAGTGAGGAGCAGGCAGGAATTGCGTGTCAAAAGCCCACTAGCAACATCTCTGATTTAGCTAAAGCAATTTGCAGAGCCTGGGGCGAAACCTGCAGCAGTCTGTCCATTTACCCATCTTTCCTCTATCTCTCTCTGTCATCTGAAAGAGAGACACAAGTTTGTGAGTCACAAGCAGCCGAATCTGAGAAGAGCCAAAGCCACTTCTGAGAGCCACTGGCTCACGGGAGAGACTCTGGCCCCATGGGAGCAAACCTTCCACCAGTCCCACTGAGGCATCCAACCGAGATAAAACATGGCAAAACGCTTCTCGTTAAATGACCCTGGCAGAAATCGTTTCATAAAGGGCATCTCGTTGATGGTGAGTCCTTTGGGCCAGGGCTGTGAATCCCCCACATTACCCATAATGTCCAAACACGGCATGAAGAGGAGTGATGGAAATCAAATCCAGCTGGGCAGGTCTGAGCCAGGGGCTTTCTGAGCGTTGCAGCCTGTGTGGGCACTGGGCAGGCACAAGTCTGGGCGAAGCTCAACATTTCCCAGCTGCGTAGGCAGAGTTTAACGTTGCCACCCAAAGGGCGAGGAACTGGGGCAATACGCTGTATGGGAAGGGAATGGCAGGGACAGCCCTTGGGCGATGAGCTTCTGCTCCCGTTGGAGGAAGAAAGATGGGGCACTGGTAGGGCTGATAGTAGGAGAAACTGGATCCCCAGGCTCTGGCATAGGTGACAGGACCATGGTTGCCTTGTCTGCTTTTCCATAAAACATCACAGATTTTACTGCGAGGGCAGAGTTTGGCTTTTCTATTTGAAAACCCACACCACACTGACAGCAACTCCCACAGCGGTGGACATTGTCACTTGGTGCGCTGGGCACCATCCATCCAAGCAGAGCGGATGCTGTGAAGGAGAGGGTGAAGGTCTGGCCCATGTTGTTCGTACCCTGAGCCCCAGGGCCTCTGCAAAAGGGCGCAGGGAGGCTGACATTGTGTTGAGGTCTTTGCTGTTTCAGATGTGGAGGTGCAGAAAGGCAGCCTGTCTCCAGGAAACTGGTGTTTTCTCACACCCAGACATCTCCCTTGGGGCAAGAGCCCCTTGCTGTCCCATCTGGTCCCAGTAAGATGAACCTTGCTGGAGCTACGCTGAAACATATGGCTTCGCTGTCAGCAAACAGGCTGAGCCAGCCCCTAGTTAGTGTAGACTCAGTGGTTGCAGAAGCCGAGCTGATATATAGATGCTAGAGAATATAAAGTGCTGGCATAAAGTCCATGGAGTCATTTCCTTTAAAATAAAGAGCAGGGTGTGACCTTGACACAGCTGTGAGAGGAGACACACACGGACACCCACTGTTAGCACAAGGTGGTTGGGAGTGGCCATGGACTGACATCGTAGGAGCTGTCGTCCCTTGAGCGGGACATAGTGGTACCTGGAGACACCAGTCACCTGCTCCGGTCTGCAGAAGTGGTGTGCGCTTTGCAATTGTCAAAGAGGAAAAAGCAGTGCTCTCCCTGGCACAGTCATGTCCTTTGCTGGTGTTCTATTGGGTCTGCAACGACTGTCCACCACGGCTGCATGAACCCCGTGTATGCTTGCCCGGACTCTCACTGTGCTTCAGGAGGATTTGGTGTCCGTTGCTGCTCTCCCTGCGTGTAGGGACCAGGTTTCTGAGTGCTGTGAAAGTCTCCTTTTCTCTAGCGTGGTTATTCTCCCAAAAACTTCCTCCAAACATCTTCTAAGAGAATGAAGAATTAGCTCCTGCATAACTCCAAGGTCCTGGGGAAGCTCTCTGTGGAGGGAAGCTTGGTCCCGTGTCACCACCATGTGCAGGGCCACCCCCAGCCCTCCTGGTTGCCACCACCAGCGCACACCACATTGTGTGACGTTGAGAATTTCCAGCGCACAGACTCTCTTTGTTTGCATTTTATTCCCCAGGCATGACTTATATTCATGCTGATGGATATGTCCACACAGCCAGCATCCCCCATAGGGCCCAGCCTGTCCTCTAAATCGAGGCTGAGGTGCTGCAGGCACATCCAGCAGCCCCCAGAGTCACACAACATTTTTGGCTCTGAAGATGTTTGCATTTCAGTTTCTTCACTTGGGTCCTCATCTGCCTCAGGGAAGTGGAACTGGCCAAGACGTGACAGGCAGTGGAGGACCCTCGGATAAAATAGGCTCCAGGGAGACAACGTATTGTTGTTTTACTGATGCTCCATCACCCTGACTTCAGCAGGGTACCACACTTTACTTGGGCTGCCTGAGTAAAATGTGAGCACAGTGTTTTACTCCTAGCATCCTATTTAGGGGTCATTTTCATGGACTTGTACAAATGTGGATATACCCCAGTCCTATTTGAAGAGCCAAACAGAGTCGTAATTCCCCTACTGGCCTCCTTAAACAATGCTGCTTTGCTCCACGGACCATGATGCTGTTGAAAGCTGGTCCCATGCCTCTGCTTAAAGCAGGGGCAACTTTCCATCTAATAGGATCCAGCGGGATTCCCAATGGCAAACTCTGAGCAGCTCCTACCTTAAAGCCCTCAGAAGCACACAGAGCAGAAGCAGGAGACACTGACACCTCCTGGTATAATGTACCACTTGGAAATGGTTCACCAGCCATCACCTGAGAAACTCTAGTTTGGGATATCATAGAATATACTCAACACAACACACTGGATTTTTCTCTGGTAAAAGGGCCACCTTGAATCTGGGTCATCCTTTGAGATGTCAGGAGACTCTGCATTTTTGTCATGAAGACGTTGTTTTCTCATTATTTCTTTAGCATCCCACTGTTCCCCTGACAAGGTTGTGTATTGGTAAAATACAATACAAGGTTGTGTATATAGGTAAAAAAATACCATTCAGCCTTAAATACAGTTTGCCATGCAGCTCAGTGTTTGCTAATATCCCAGAAATTTTATTAGTTTCTTCCAGAATGCGGTTTTCATGTGGGCTCGAGTGCTCTGCACTCCTGCCAAGCCTAGCAATCTGCGCAAAAGTTTCTGTGTCCTTTCCCCTAGTGATGAACCATCACATGTATGAAAACACGCTCGTACTCATGGACCACACTGTCTTACAGTCATTTGCTTGCAGTCAGTTCAGTTTAGCAGAAGTTTTGCAATGGGAGCTAATTAGGCAGAGTCTGCTGATGAGAAAGTCCTAGGGCAAGTGAAAGCCAGACCTGAGTATCTCCCTTGCCTCTTTAACAGAAGAAAACACAAAGAAAAAGTTTTGCAACAGATGCCAATCAAGTTCCACATCTCCTGTTATCAAGAGCGAGCACAACACCGAGTTCCAATATTTTGAAGTTATTTGTAGAAGAGAGTGTCACACCACCATCCTGAAAAAGTGGACCAGCAATTATTCTCTGTTTTACAAGAAAAAAGGGCAACAAAGCAGCAACCATATTCGGTTTTTTCCTAATAGACACTTCTTGCTCCTTAAAAAAAAAAAAAGGGATGAAGAGCACAACTCAAACCAGGCTCAGCCTTCAGAGTAACTTCGCCATTTCTGATTTTCCTAGGGAAGCATCCTCCAGCCAGCCTGCAGTTTGCTGTACCACCTCCCCTCTGATGAACCTTGGCTCCGAGATGCTGTGGGTGTGAAACCCGTGCTCCCTGCCCCTCTGAAACAGCACTGTTCGAACACCACCAGGCTAAAAAATTGAGTGGAATAAAAGGGAAGCAAAGCTATTTTGATTATATAGTGCCACCCACTGTTGGAGAGACAGACAGCACCGTAGCTGCTGCTCCAGCACAGGCTGCACTTGCTAGTCGGATAATTAACGAAGATGCAGCTAAGACGTATCATTCAGATATCTAAGACAGCTAGGATATCGATAAGGCAGCTCTGTACATACAGTGGGATATCATAGAATCACAGAATGGTTTGGGTTGGAAGGGACATTGAAGATCACCTAGTTCCAACCCCCTGCCATGGGCAGGGACACCTCCCACTAGACCAGGCTGCTCAAAGCCGCATCCAGCCTGGCCTTCAACACCTCCAGGGATGGGGCAGCCACAGCTTCTCTGGGCAACCTGGGCCAGTGTCTCACCACCCTCACAGTCAAGAATTTCTTCCTAATAGCTAATCTAAATCTCCCCTCTTTCAGTTTAAAACTGCTACCCCTCATCCTATTGCTCCACTCTCTGATCAAGAGTCCCACCCTAGCATCCCCCTAGGCCGCCTTTAGGTACTGGTGGGGGCTCTAAGGTCTCCCCGGAGCCTTCTCTTCTCCAGGCTGAACAGCCCCAACTGTCTCAGCCTGTCCTCACAGCAGAGGTGCTCCAGCTCAGACCAGAGCATCCCAACACATCTCCAAACCTACGAAACAGTGTATCCTGGGAAGAGATCAAATTGTATACATCCAGCACCCATGGCCAAAGGCAACTCAAGCAGCTGGAGAGCAGGGCGTACTCTGATGAGCTGAGAGCTCTCGCGGGATGGTATACTCTTCTGCAGAGGCGCCCTCAGAGAAGAGATCTTTCATTAAGATTGTCGTTTGCTACCATTTCCATCCCCGCAGAGGCTGCCTCCTCAGCAGGCGCCATCCCCAGGGAGGGAGCGCTTGTGAAATATTCATACATCAGAAGAAATTACATTTGTAAGCGTGGACTGTGGAGGGACAACTGGCTAGAGGGGCGAGCGGGGAAAAACAATAGGAGGAAGGGAGAGAGGGAAAAAAAAAGGCAGAACATGGGAATCGAAAGGGGAGCTGTGATTTGCCCCTGCCAAAATGCAGGTTGAGTCTCACCACGGCGAGGAGCTTCCTGCGCTCTGCCAGGGTTGGTTTCTGGTGGTCGCAGCGATGCTCCAGCACCCGTTAGGGTCGGGAGCATGGCTGGCTCTGAGCATGTGAAGTGAATCGATTTTCTCCTCGCTCAGGGATGGCTAAACAGCGTTTGCATTCGTGCTTCTGCGAGGCTGGAGAATTACCTCACCCAAGCACACGCAAGAAGCAAACCCATCCCCTAACCACTGGCAGATCTGTGTCACTGGCTTGAGTGGTTTGTGCACCTCTGCAGATGCTACCCTAGTTTTAAAGAACTTTAAAAAAACCCCAAAACCAATAAATCCACATTTTGGGATCTTTGGTCAAATTGGATTGAACAGCAGGGGAAAATGCAAAACCAAGCTCCTTTAGTCCCACGCAACAGGAGGCTTCAGGTCCATGACTGGCAGAACACAGCTGGGTGCTTGGTGCAGCCCTCAGCTATCACCAGCACATAGCTGCGAATCTTTTACATCATGATGGACCACTATTGCCCCACCAGCATAGTGCAAGACCTCCTGGAGAAATCCATATTCCCTCCTGAGCCACCCAGTTTCTTTTCCTCTGCTCTCCATGTCTCACACTGAGGACTGGATTCCTTATCAGGATTAGATCAGGCTAAGATCTCTAGCAATGGCAATAATAGTAAAACGAGGAATAATCAGGTTTTTTTTAATGCTGCGATCATTAGGATCCCCTTGATGCTGCTGTCTGTTGCCCACTGCTGCTTAATTTACCCAGATGCCTATAGGGAAGGAGTCTGAAAGCATCCTATAGGTGTTTTCTCCAGGGGGTTGTTTCCCTCCTGCATAGAAAGGATCCTTACAGCCTCCCTGCACCTTCCTAGCATGGTCCTCGCCTGCCTTGCAGGAAGCATACGCACACTCGCGTGATGCAGGAGCAAGTTTTGACTATTTTAGGGCCTGAAATTTCCCTGTCGGCATGGCAACTTTCAACTCCTCACCTCTGATGGAAGCTGCTTAAAATAGAAAATCCAGAAAGCGGGCATTGCGCTCCATGCTCGGCAAGCCTGGCTCCAGCATGGCAGGCAGGGCAGGATCTGGCCTCTCAGGACTGGAGAAATGCCAGGGACGACCCGTGGGACCCGCTGTGATTGAAGTTTTTAAAACATCACCTGAATCTTTGTGATACCTAAAGGTATCCTCTCTCTACCAGCCCTTCTTTGCTCAGCAAAGCTTTGTCTCATTATTCTCAGACCCATCCACAGACATTAAACCTCCATCCTTCCATGGATGCTGGCTCCATCCTAGACATATTTTCCCCCGGACACCTGGGGCTGTCCAGTGCCATGGGATTGCCATTTTGACAAAGTCTCCCCAATCTCTCAGGTTCCTTTTTATTATTACTTTTGTTCGCTTTGGAAAACCCATTAATTTTTACAACTGTTTTCTCCCAAACCATTTTTTTCTCCCCCCAGCTCACACACAAACAATTGCAATTACACGGGGTCAAGCGGGCATGTGGTGTGTCTCCTCTAATCCCCGCTTAACCTAATTCATTTTCTGTCTAAGAACAAAACTCTGCGAGATTCATTCAAGGAGCCTGGATTATGTCTCTCTCAGCCTACAATGCTCACATAGGATTAGGGAATAAAAAAACCTAGAAGGCATCAGCGAGCCACTAAACCTGCAACAACCCAAACACCTAGAAAATCCTTCTCCGTGCCCAGATTTGAGCTAGGAGCCAGGATGTGCAGGAAGAGTTTCTCCACCATTGCCAACGCAGAGCCCATTTTTAGGGCTATTTTTAGGTCTTTGAGGATCTGGACCTTGCTGTCATTTTTTGTTTCTGAGTTGTTTTTTTTTTCTTTCCCCCTCTCTGTTACCCAAAGCTTTATGGAGAATTCAAAGCGGGGAGTCTGGATGTTTGGGGCGTTTTATTTGGCTTTCTTGTGGGAAAGGTAGATGAACTGAAACTGGAAAAATAAAACCAATCTTCTACATAGGGAAGAAGGTCTTGTTTTGTGCAAGCACAATCACTGCTGCTTGTTGTTGCTTCTAGGAGAGCTTGTTGACATTTTTCAATCAAAATACTTTTCACTCTCCCTCCAATTGGTGTCTTTTTTTTTTCTCCCCCCCGTTCCCCCCCCCCCCGAGTTTTGGCAGGTAAATATTATTTAACAGTTTATAAACTTCCACTTCAATGTGTTTTCAGAAGGGCAACAAACATCTGAGCATTTTTTTCCCCTATCTCCAACCAGGCAGTGAATATCACTATCAGGAAATTCTCTCTCCCCCGGCTTTATTTTACACACTCCCTTCCCTTCCCACCACTTCTTTCCTTCCAAAACTTGTCAAAGCTGTTCTGATCAAGGAAGGTGGAACGCTCCAGTTTTCCTCCAGAGAACCTGAAGCACCCCACTGCGCCAAGCTGGGCCAGTAACCCTTGCTTTCCTGAATAAAAATGGATTTACTTCTTAAAGGATTTCACTTTTTCCTCTTATTTCATAACTTGGGATGTACAGATGCTTGACTGAGCCACCTTTAACAAGGTGTCTTTCTCAAGAGCCTGCTGCAGGCTCTTGGCTCCAGGGCGAAGCAGGAGACAGCTGGGAGGAGAAGTCATCTCCAAGCACAGGGATGAGCTCTGGCCAGGAGCGACAAGGACATTGTCCCCTGCAGCTGTTTCCAGCCTTTTTAAGGTATACAGACTCCCTTAAAAGGTGACGGTGGAAATGGAGACCCCTGTATTTTACCTGTCTTGTGTTTCTCAATTGCTGTTTGCAGATTCCCTTAGAGGAAAACCAGAGATGCCCATTCCCCAGGCCAGAGAGAAAACCAGGGGTTTGCATCTCTCACATGTAACGCCAGAGGTGATTTAATACTTTACTACCGCGAGTATGTGCTCTTGTTTGGTCTAAAAGGCAGCAGATCCCCATTTCCCCAGCGAGGCTCCTCCTGAGCTCTACGAAGGGCAGGGGAGATGCTACAGCCTCCAAGGAAGATACCAAGAAAAAGCGACCAAGCTGGGCAAGCAGGTACCAGATGCTCACCCAAAACACCCACGGATAAGAGAAAAACAGCAAAAGAAATTCCAAAAGAAGAATAAGGGAGGGGAAAAAAATGCTGTTAGAGTCTCATTTCCAGGCTGTCATGGTGTGAACCCTGCTAGGCCAACAAATTAGGTGTTTGGGAGTGATTTACTGAGGTGTGCTCACTCCAAACACAAGCTTTCCTGGAGCAATTGAACAGTCAAGTGAAGTTAATATATTTATGTAGTTGCATTTCTATATGAGTCTATAGTGTTGTTATTAACACAGTCAATCCCAGGAGCTTTATTTCTTGATTCTCCTGAGAGGGACACGAGTCCCGAGGTGCCCCGGGCACAAAGCCTGTCAGCCTGGAGCTGCGGGTGGATTCCTACAGGGGTGGAAGGACCACAAAGGGTGCCTGTGCTCGGGCTGCCTGAGCAGACAGGGTAAACGCCCTCGGCCCCAACTATTATAGGAAAGGGCAAGCCCACAATCCTGACTCACTCCCCAAGGGACACCCAGCAGAGGAGCTCGTGGTCACCCGCACATCCCTCCTGCCCCACCACTCGCCTTTGCCATGGCTGCAGCTGGCCCCCTCCAAACAGATGAGACTTTCCAACCTCTGCTGCCAAGGGGGTGCACCCCTCCTTCCCCAAATTCACCCTGTTTGCCTCCTGCTTCTCCTCCTGGTTCCTCCTTCAGGTGCCCCCTCCTCTCTGACAGGGACCAGAGGTGATGGAGCTCCCTCCAGGACAGCCCTGGGTGAAGATTAGCCCATTGCTCCCTAGTCATGGTGTTAATCTTGCCATGTGAGCAGAGGGGGAAAGAAGTAATGGAAAATAAATCAAAGTTAAATATCTCCCCGGTTTCGAGCTCCTCCGTTAGCCTCACAGCCTCGCCAGCTAATCAAGTGATGGCCATGCAATCATGTTGCTTCAGTCTTTGGCACAGTGGATGGGATAGGAACTTTTTTGTGTGTGCGTACAGAGGAAAGGGGATGTTCAGGATGAGGAGAAGGGATCACGGAGCAGCACAACAGATTTGTCCCAACAAAGAAATTTTTTTCCTCTATGCCACCTTCACTCCTGCTTCCCTCCTCCCAGCCCCTCACCAGCCACCAGCTGAAGCCCAAAACAGCTTTGAGGGCTCAGGCTCTGCCCGAGTGAGCAGACACCTGCTGAGAGAAGCACAAATGTTGGCGTAAAGGGAGAAGGGATCTCTTAAAATTCTTTAAAAAAGTGAGCTACTACTTAATTTAGAATACATTTCTAACAAGAATTGCCTGGGTAGGTTATACAGACAACTAGAAAGTCCCTTTCATACCTCAGGGTTAGCCTGGCTATTTAAAATTCCCTCTCCCCTCCCCAAATAGCCCCCCCCTCCCCGATTGCTGCTGCTTGCAGGACACCTGCCAAGGAAGGATGATGCGACAAAGAAGCAAACATAAATCACAGCCACTAATTGCAAAGCCGTACGTATCTGTCCTTGCCCTTTTGTGCCTCCGCCTTCAATCCACAGCTTGCCCGTCCGATCCATCTCCCTGTCATTATTGCTCTTTCGCATCTCTTTGCGCTGCTCCCCTTTATGTTTTGAAGCACAGCCTCTTCTCCTCCATAATCAGCTTGACTTCTCGTGTCTCCGTCCTTGAGCACCTCTGGCCGCCTTCTCTTTGCCGGCTTGCTTGCTCCTTTTATCCCCTCTTCTTCCTCTAGCATTGTCACCCTCTTTTCCTCCCTGCTTGTCCCTCTGAGCACATAAAACATTTCGCTGTTGCTGTGCTTTTCAGGCATGAACTAATTACAGTCTACAAGCCAGCAGGTCAGCGGTATGATCCCTTTTTTTGCAGTCCTTGATCCCACTATGTCAATGCACACACAAACATGCACAGCGAAAGGATGAAGGTGTTTCTGGGAGATGGTCAGACTCGGTCACCATAAACCTGTAAAACCAGTAAGCAAAGGCTGGTTCGCACCATAGGAGCACTCTCTTGTCAGCACAGGCTGCTCTTGGTACTCGAGAAAAAAAAGTGTCAGCTGCAATTTAACGTCAGGAAATATTCTGGAGGCAAAGCTGCCAACCTTGGGGTCATCTCCTCATCCCTAAAACAGTAGCCAGCTTCCAGATTTCCAGGAACGGGGTTTTTACTGGCCAGTGTCAGAGTGTTGGAGAACCATAAGAGGCCACAGTTTTACTTTCAAGTGATTAAAAAAACCTATCAGGAATAGATCCCAGGGAAAGAAGGAAACGCCTTAGGGATGACTACGAGTTAGTTTAGTGCTTCCCTGGGGAAAAAAATAAATTGCTGGGCAGGCCAAGAACTGACTGTCTGTGGGGCCGTGTTTGACTACCTGCAGAGAACAGTGCCTGACATTTGCTGTCGGTGCTTCATTCAAAGTTGTTCCACAGGTTTCAAACACTGAAAAATCAGAGGGAAAACAGGGTTAAAAAATTAAGGAGGGCAAAGCAAACCGGGGAACTTCTTCCATAAGCCAAATGCCATTATGTTTTGTGGCATCAGTGGGAAACTTCTGGACTGTGGGACCTCAGCGTTAGCAAATCTTCTTAACAAGCTGCTCAAGTGTTCGTGCAAGGCAGCAGAAGAATGGGTTATGTGTCTTATTGATTTAATGACAACTATCGCTGCTGGGAATTGATGCTTTCATTAGAGAAAGCAGATTAGCAATAGGCTTGTGGATGTTTGGCCAGCTCAGGAGATGGCAGGGTACGAATGTTTTCCCCAGTTGAAATATAACTTACAGGCAAGATGTAACAGAGGGAGAACTTGCTAATATCGCATTGCTGTCTCACGTGCAACTTGGTGTCTACCAGGACCCCCAGTTTTTTCTCTGCAGAGATGCCTTTCAGCTAGAGAGCCCCCAGTGTGTACTGGTGCCTGGGGTTACTCCTCCCTAGGGGCGGGACTTTGCATTTCCACTTGTTGAACTTCATGACAGCTCGGTTCTCTGGCCTCTTGAGGTCCCTCTGGATGGCAGCACAACCATCTGGTGTATCAGACATTCCTCCTAGTTTGGTATTGTCTGTGAACTCACTGTGGATGCACCCTGTTCCATCGTTGAGGTCATTAGTGAAGATGTGGAACAGCCTTGGCCCCAGTGTCAACCCCTGGGGTGCACCACTTGCCCCTAAGTGGACTTTGTGCCACTAATCACAACCTTCTGGACCCAACCATTTGGCTGGTTTTCAACCCACCCCACCATGCACTCATCTAACCTGTACTTTGTCACCTGATCTATGAGGATGTTATGGGACACAGTGTCAAAAGCCTTACTAAAGTGGAGGTAAGACACCCACCGCTCCCCCAGCGTCCACCCAGTCACCTCATTGCAGAAGGCCATCAGGTTGGTTCAGCACGATCTCCCCTTCCCATTTCCCTTTTTTCTGCTGAATGAACAGCAGAGCCCAAGGATGTGATATTTTAAGAAAGCAATGAGATGAAGAAGACAGATGCTAAGCGTTCACAGCACTTCTGACAGAGATAAACTGCGGTATCGGTTTCTATCAGGTTGAGGGCACGCGGCCGGCACTTCAGGGGAGAGGCTTAATGATTTCATAGGGCTTTCCCATCCCTCGCGAGCAAGCTTCAAGAGTACACACAGATATGTGAGCACCAAGCGGAGACAATCACCGATGTAAATAAGTAACTAGAAGCCCTCGTTCAGGAACCAAGCGCTGAAGATGCTGCTTGGGCAGATTTCACGCAAGAAGCAAAGCAGGTTTCCCTGTGCCTGGTTATGTCCCACATCTCCTGGAGGAGGGATAAGGTTTAGCTCTCTTCATTCTTTCTACCTCCCCTGGGGCTACAGCCTGTGTTGTTTGGTGTTTCAGGCTGTTTCACCAGCACTTAGTGTTCATGTTAGTGTACAGCGATCACACATGTGGTGGGAGGGGGGTCAAAGCGGAATTTTCTGGCTTCTGCTTCCTCTCTTCCTCCTTTTTCTTGTCTGCCACCCTTCCCACCTTGGCCCCAATTTCTGCTTCCCAGCGGATCTACCCTGCCAAACAAGGACATCTCACAGTACGGCTCTGTGGGCTGTCATCCATCTGTAGCCTCCACTCTAACACTCAATTGAGTGGAAATGTCTGACCTTCAACTAGATGGAAAAGGAAGAAAGAAACTTCCATGCGGTTGCTTGTGGTGCAGCCTGTACCATGTTTGCTGGGGAACAGGAATTTAGATCTCTAGCATCTTAACTGACTTCATTATTGAGGACAGATGTCCTCTGCAAGCTTCATCTTCACTGGTAGCTTTGGCCACCAAGGGCCAATGTTTAATCCTTTAAACATGACAGGATGTGTGGACCCAACAAGACCTACCAAGTTTTATCTACAAGGAGAAGGGAAGCCTGCAATGGTACCCACTGCTCTATTTCCTCTTAACTCAGCACCCTTAACATGTATTTGCTATGGCAGCTAATAATCACACGGTTTAGCTTGATAAAATTATGGAAGAGAAAGGGAGAAGAACACAGCTAAAGATCAAGATCAAGCATACAGATTGCCAGAGAGGAAAATTCCTGAAAATGCCATAAAACCTAGCAGACTTCCTTATTGCTGTGACTGGGGAAGAAGGTTTTTTAAGTATAATGTCAGCAAACAGACCAAAGAAACAAAGAAACCATGTGCTTTCAATGACCCCCTAAGAAATCCTCCCCCTCACAGGAGCCTATGTGAAGCTTCACTTTTTTGATTATTTTTTAACATCCTGCTTGGACCACCGTGATTATGAACTTGATTAAGTTGCTCCTCCAAAATCAGGAGGTCTACGCTAATTAACACCCCAGTGAGCTCTAGTCCCAAATCCCACATAAGAGGCTCTGGCACCCACAAGTTTCACAGGATTTTTGGGTGCTCTTCGCCTCCCAGGCAGGGTGCGTCCTCAAATGACAGAACTGAGAAGAAAAAAAAAAAATCCTCTCAAAATCCAAGTAAAACATGCTTCTGATGCAAAATTAGCATTTGGCAGAGAAATGACTCATGGTGGCTGAGGGCTTCGTGCATCCCTCCTCTGAAGCAGCCAGGATCTTTTTCTGGCTTGTGAATCACCAGAAAATGGTAGATGAGCACGTCTTGACCTAAGTGAAAACGGAGGGTGTGAAAGAAGAAGATGAACGTCTCTTCTCTGCTCTCTGAAATAGCACTGCTGGCAACTTTGTGATGCCAGGAAGAGGGGAAGCAGCATTTCCAGGGGTGCATTAGAAGGCGGAAAGCCTCGTTTACAGTGAATTCTCAGGCTTTGGAAAGCCCGACTGTGAGCTAAAGGTGGATTCAGCTGTACGTGGGGAAGGCTCCTGCATGGGAAGAGGACATGTCAGCTCCTTCAAGGACATTACACATTCTTTTTTTCTGCAGGACCCCATGCTTTAGAGGGCCTGGCATGTTTTCCAGATGCTTTTGTGACCCATAACCCCTCCCACAGTTCAAAAACCCCGTCTTCAAGCTCTTCACAAATCCCCTTCAGACTCCTTTGAGAAGAAGCAGTGGGAGTGGGGATCAGGAGAGCACCTGAGCATCACCCTCAACCGCATCTATATGTTCGCCCTTCAGACACAGCCCCACGTGAGCGGCACCGCATGCAGCAGAGCCAGGTATTCAAGGATACGCCACGTGAATTGCAGTTTTACCAGCTAAATTGCTACAGGACAGAAGTAAGGAGACATATATATGTTTATTAAACCCATACATAATTGATTTGGGTTAGAGTCCGAATGCATGAAACTGGGCAAGCATGGCACCTCCAGCTTCACAATGTTTTGGCAAACCCTTTCTGACCAAGGCAGGGCACAGCATGAAGCCAACAGACACGTCTGGCTGTCCAAACGTCACCCGGATGCCCCAGATGTGCTGCTCTCTCGCTTTTTGCCTGTGTGGGGTGTGCTCCGCAGATGGTGATGATCACAGGAGCCCCAGCTGTCCAGGCAAGGAGAGGTATTGAAATACATTTTGTTTGTGATCGAATAGCTGTCCTGCCTGGGTTCCCTGATTGCTAAGGTAAAAACATCAGCCCTCCTTCTGCTCCTTGCTTCGTAATTATCCCCCTTGTCATTTTCACTTCTCCATCTCCTTTAATTATTTTTTTAGTCCAGTTGAGTCCCCACAGCAACGCCCCTGACTCAAGCAGTCTCTTATCCTGTAGCACAGAGAAACTTTGACAATGATCCTTTTTTTCTTCACATCAAGCAGAATTAAGTGCCAGCTTTTGTCATGGCTACAAAACATTCTCCCCTCTAGGCAGAGGATTCCCTTTGGATAATTGCTCATCACAAAACAGTACCTTCCCAAGCATCCCTCATTAATTATCCCCCTGGTCAAGATTTCCAAGACCTTCCTACTGCAAAAACACTGTGACACTGATGTCATGGTTTAACCTGAGCTCATCTTAAACAATCTAGCTCAGGCTTTGCGGGAAGGGTAGCCACGACTACAGAGAAATACTCAGGGTAAGGTGGTGGGGGAAATCTTAGCTGAGTTCTGTTTTATGGCAGCATGATGGTATTGGTGGTGCTAGTGGCACCTGAAGGATGCCTGGGCAAGCGGCTGGGCATGTCATTCCTCGTGACTCCAGATATCCAGGTGTAAACCCCATGTTTGCCACTTGTGTTGTGAATGAGGGCAAGCGACCACAGGCTTTTGTGTTTCCCTTCTTCAGCCTTGAAAGGAAAGAGCTGTACGGTGCTGCTGCTGAAGGGAAGCTGAGGAGGAGCCCACAGAGGCTTTCCCACAAGGATGCTGTGCAGTAGGATCCTCCGCCTGCCCCAGGGTACTGGCTGAATCTTTTTGTTGAGTGGCAAAAGTGTGATGCACAAGTGATGTCAGGCCAGCTGTACAGATCATAGAATCGTAGAATCACAGAATGTTTTGGGTTGGAAGGGACCATAAAGACCATCTAGTTCCAACCTCTTTCCATGGGCAGGGACACCTCCTACCAGACCAGGCTGCTCAAAGCCCCATCCAGCCTGGCACTGAACACCTCCAGGGATGGGGCAGCCACGGCTTCTCTGGGCAACCTGGGACAGTGTCTCACCACCCTCACAGTCAAGAATTTCTTCCTCATATCTCATCTAAATCTCCCCTCCTTCAGTTTAAAACCATCACCCCTCATCCTGTTGCTCCACTCCCTGATCAAGAGTCCCTCCCCATCTTTCCTGTAGCCCGTTTAGGGACTGCAAGGGGCTCTAAGGTCTCCCCGGAGCCTTCTCTTCTCCAGGCTGAACAACCCCAACTCTCTCAGCCTGTCCTCACAGCAGAGGGGCTCCAGCGCTCTGAGCATCTTCGTGGCCTCCTCTGGACTCACTCCAGCAGGTCCTTCTTATGCTGGAGGCAGCCCTGCAGGGGTGTCTCCCCAGAGCGGAGCAGTGGGGCAGAATCCCCTCCCTGATGTGAGTACAAAACGCTGCCTTAGTGAGACTGCCACATTGAGCTCTTCAGCTAAGCATGGCAACAAAGACAGGCGGAAAAAAAAAAAAAGGAGTAAAATTCAAATACTGCCATTGCTTTCATGATAATCAGCACAGCATTATGCAGAATGATTTGTAATTTTGCACTGACGGCTATTATCTTCTGGCAGCCACCATGACTTAAACAAATGTCTGATATTGCAAGGGGCTGGGTTTTTTGTGCCTTTGACAAGAACCTCACCACAATAAGGAGCCCAAAGAGAGGGAAATGCTGCTCTGCAGTCTCCGTTTCTCTCCTGATGTATGAATCGTGGCAGTCCTTCCTCCGCGCTTATTAATGCTTGGTGCTTACGGTAGTGCTTTGATGTCAACCTCTCTTGAAGTGCCTTTTGCATAGCAATAGAAGAAACACGCCCTGTGAACTTTCCTTGTAACATTCTCCTTTTCTTCGGATGGAGAAGTGCTCAGAGTTAGAGGGGGTGCAGGGATAAACTCCACAGCTTGACCCAACATGACAAATTTGGAATATGAATAAGTAAAGCAATATCCAGGCTCCTACTTGAGCAAATATTTTTTTTTTAATTATTTTTTAATGCCTTCTAGATAGGCAAAGGAGGTAGCAAGTGCCTGGGTAATAAGTAATTAAATGATTGTTCGGCTGTACGGGTTCACGGCAAATCGTCTAATCTTCCTCACAACTCATAAAACAAAGGAAGCAGGAAAGCAAGAAGCACAAAAGAATACAGAGAATGAGAAAGACTCTATTTTGCCTTGACTTTTGTCTTGTCTTTTCAACCGAATTTCTTAGAAATCCAAATCTTGAACTAGTCCAGTGACTGGGAGAGCTTCAGACTTACGAGGTGTCTGGTCCTGGACACTGAACAGGATCAAATACAAAATGGGACGAGGCTCCAGAGCTGGAATTGTCCAGTTTGGGTTCATTCATAATATTAATATTTCTCCAGCCATCGGGTCTTGTTCATTCAAGATGCCTGGGTTGCTCAGGGTCTCCCAGCAACCATAAGAATACCCTGCCAATCCACAGGGATTTCCTGTAGCGCCATTTTTAGAAAAAAATCGAGAATTTTGAATCAAAGAAAAACTGCTTAAGCCAGTGTTCCATCCATGTCAAGGCTGGCTGGTTTTCAATCAACCTTTTCATCAAATTTTCAAGTTTTGATAGAAAAGAAAGGAGGACTGAATACACTCTCTAGGAAAATTTTGTAGGGAAAAATTTTACCTTTCAAACAAACCAGCTATAATTTGCCCTAAACTGATCCACACTCACTGAACTTCTTTTGGTTTCTGGGGATATTTCTAGTTTTTGTCTGGCTACTTTTGATGGTTTATTTAAGGTGTTGTTGGCACGAGTGAAGTATTTCTGGGCACTTTTTTAAAGCTTTTAAGGTTTTTTTTTTGCTTTTATTCTGGAAGCGTTCGTGTGCCCAACAGCTGACAAGCTGTTTCCAGCTCTAGTGGCTTGTCCAATAAAATATATTAACGTTCCCTACAGCCGTGATACATTTCTGGGATGCTCAGAAAAATAAAGGGCTGCCATTCCCACCTCAAAGCCTCTTACCAAGTACTCTGCTTGATATGTAAAAACCCCACTGTTCTGAGGCATTTGTAATTTAAAGTTGAGGGGGTATAATGTACTATCCCCTTCAATTCCCATTGGGCCAGCTTCAAGGTCATCCTCCTCCTGGTAGCTTCAGGAGACTTTGTCACAAACCCATGGCTTCTTGTTTAATAATCATAAGCCACATTTGAAAATCTTGCCTGATACCACCAAAAGCTCCTTAGCCCAAAGAAAGATGGGTTTTGCAAAGTTGTTTTTGCTTCGCAATACTTTATTATTTTTTTTTTTCAGGAGCTCCTTTTTTAGGGTGGGGAGGTGTTAGCACCTTTTTGAGATGTCAAACACATGGAAGCCAAAGTGAGGTGGTCCAGTGGTCCCACCCAAGGCAGAGGGACAGCCCTCCCAGGTGGCTTCGGCAAATCTGTCTGGGGTTTTGTGCCCAGCGGTCCCTTCAGTTTGGAGGCCCACAAACCCAGACAGATGGTTGATCAACATCAACCAGCCCCATCCAAGTAAAGCCAGTTGTATTTATTTCAAAGATGTGGCCACTCTCCTCAGATGCCAGCAGCGGGCATGGATCAGTAGCCTCTCCATCCTCCTCCTCCCCAAGCCTTGGGTGAGTCCTCGGGTCCTCTGATGTTTGAGATCTCCCTTTTGATCTCGGATTTAGCCTTGAGAAGAGTAAACTTTTCACTGCCTGGCTGGAGCCGGCCAGGAGCTACTCCCCAACAAACATCTTCTCCTTTGTTTTGCCCAGGAATGTTATCTGGGTCATTGTTTTACCTTTCCAGCTCAGCCCCGCTCAAGGTAACCCAAAAACACATATAAACCATAACACTGGGAGCTCCCAGTTTGTAGGATCTGTCTTCACCCATCCTTTGGATGCCCGCCTCACCTTCTCCATCCTATTCCAACCAAGTCCAGAGCTCACAAGAATACTTGCTCCCTCATGGCGATGTCTCACCAATCCCCCTGTGGGTAGGATTTGCTGGGGTAATTCTGCACAGCGGATGCAGCCAGATCCCCATCTCTCTGTGCCATCTCGGGGGCAGTGGGGTGTCCCCCATCCACCTGAACAGGATCTCTGTTAAAAAGAAAAACAAAACACCCTATGGCTCAGCTCCTTAAGAGTGAGCAGGTCTATAAAAAAAATAATAAAAATTCAGAGAGAGTTGACTTTTATTTCTCCACTCAGCTCCGTGTTTACCTCTGAACACCAGCACTCACGGCAGGGCTGTGTTTCCATATAAAACACACACACACCCCCCTTAGATAATTACACTTAATTGCTAGTGTCGGTGGCTCAGACGTCTGCCAGGCTCCACCGTGATTACAGCGACGGCGCTCGGGAGCTGAGCAGGTCCACCGCCCGTGGTCCAAGCTGCATCCCAAGGATGCCAAGTGCCACTCGTGCCCCGGCCCTGCTCTGTTGGAGGCTCTCGGAAAATCAAAAAGACCCATGATCTGTTACAGTGGAATGCAGAGGTCTGCCCCAGTGCACAGGCAACTCAAGCCAGTAGTTATCTAGGAGGTGGGAATAGTCCCTTTCATCTCAGCAAATTAACTCCAAAGGATAAATATGGTGACAGAGCCGAGAGCAGCTGAGTTTATCACAGCTTTTAATTTAGAAGAAACAACCTGCTAATGTGTACCCTGAGCAGATGGATGTCACACAAGCCAGGGTCTTATGAAGCATTCCCCATTTTTCCAGACGTCTTAAGACCTTCCCATTATCTTTTTTTTAGCCCCATAGAGATTGGCATGGGCCAAAGTGAGATGTTGGTGGGTCCGTGGCCAACGAAATGTAGGAGGAACTGGCTGGAGCCCCTGCAGCCCAGGATGGGGAGCACTGAGGCTGGTGTAATTTCTGCCCTGTGGGGATCTGCAATGGATAACCCTCTCCCATAAGCAGAGGGTTTGCTCCTGTGCTCATACAGCTTTTCTCACCAGGAAAATGCCCTCTTTGAGGGAAGGACCTCACAGAAGCTTTATGAAGCCAACAGTCTGGCCCCAGCAGCTAATCGAGATGCCAGGTTTGCAAAAGCCTCTAAAGCATTTTGTTCATTCCTCAAATAGAGTATAGAGAGAATTGCTGGGTTTCTGTCTTATTTCTCAAGCCCTTTGCTTGCTCTTAGATTAGTTTCCGAAATACCCAACCCTGCAGGAAGGTTAGCAAGGGCTTGGTGTTCACCCCTTAGAGTAGAAGTCAGTGCGAGCGGGCACACACTAACTCATAGCCTGCCTGCCTGGCTGCTCACTCAGGGATCTGTTTGTTGATGCGCATAGCACCAGGAATAGGGGTTTATTGCTAAATAATCCTTCATTCTTGAAATCCTCTACCCTGGCACTCTGAAATACCAAGCGATAAATGCTAATTACAGCGATTCCCCAAGCCGCATTCACAGAGCTTGTTCAGGGCGTTTATCTGTATCACTCCAGCCAAAAATTGTCGTAATACTTCTTCTTGGTAATTATTTGAAAAAGCCATAGCAATGTGCCACCTGCCCCTCCACACAATGTGCCTGTCCTGTTCTTTTACTGGCAGCTACAGGAACCAGATGCCAAGGTGCGGAAGATAATTCCCCATGGCAAGGAACATCTGGTTCTTTGGTGAACTCAAAAGACCATCGTGCCGACCAACCTGTCTGGCATCGCCTTTAGTTGTACAATGAGGTTGTACATGAGTTGGCCATAAAATCTTGCTCTTTCACGCACTTTCTGTTTTCAGGTGATTTTTGCATGTAGAAGATCTGTTGCTTTGCCCGAAAGACCTGGTTTCTGGAAAGCTTCTCAGCTTATCTATGCTGTCCTTGTTTCTCAGATGAACTTTTTTGCTAGCTTCATAACTAACCACCGTTCTGCTATTTACAGTGTCCTCCTCTTTCCTTCTAAAAGGTTTATATTAGGTATGACACCAAGATTTACGAACCTTTTCCCCACATACCTCACATTTGCCTTGTGTTTATCTCACCCGAATTTCAAGCAGTTCTCTGAAAAACATAAATAAGGAGCTTTGTCATCCTGGGTTGTCCTTATAGTCAATGGCCCTGAAGATGCAAGAGACATTTCTCCCAACAGGAGTTACAGCTAGGCAGGATTGTCCTCTATAGGGTGTCTCTTTCTGTTGAATCTAAATGAAGGTCTTGAATGACCACGGTCCTACTTTGGACAGCCTAGTGATGTGATGACACCAGGGATGCTTTGTCCAGACCTGGGCCAGGCATCATGCAAGTCTGCAAAATGACAGTCCCTAAGAGCTGGGTTATTGGGCAGGGTGGGATTCCCCAGGTCCCAAACAGAAGGACTCCCTGAATATCTGCTTTGGGGAAGCACTAGGGGTATAAAATTCAGCTCAGTTTGGTGGTATGTGTGGTGGGGCTCAGCTTGAGACATGGCAGGTGCAACATGGCAAAGAAAGTAGCCTTCCACTAATGTTATTTTATGGCTGATGAAAAATATGCCTTCTATCTTCTATCAAATGCACTGAAACATACAGGCTTTAAATTAAATAATTTCCTCCTCTTTTTTTTCTTTTTTTTTTTTTTTTAATATACACAGGAGGTTTTTTCATATATTAGCATTTACTACGGTAGGGTGGTGAATTATTGTGGTAGAGCTAAACTGCTGTGGCTTGAAGAGTTTTGCAAAAATACTTGGTTTATATTAGACAAACATGGAGTTTTGGTTAGTCTGAGGTAGCAGCAAATGAGGCAGAAATAAAAAACTTGGAAAATTAAGAGACTGTGCTCTCTATTCCGTTTGCCACTTACGCAGGAGGCATTCTTCATTTTGTAGGAAACTTTCTTTACGCCCCTCCCTAATCTGATGTTGTTCTTTGCCAGGACCTGGAACATAAAAATTAAAAATAATGAACCATCCTGCATCAATTATGAAACATTTACACCTTGAATGTAGACTATTGCTATTATTAATCTATTATTAATTGTCCTTGTTCCAGTATGGATCGGGAAAACCAGGCTGCTTTGAAAACAGGCTTCCCCAGATGGAAGGAGGGATGCTGGAAATGGTTTCCTGGGATCCACATCTTGTTGTTCCTGAGGCACCTCCTGCCTGTTTGTCCTGCCTACAGGGGAGAAGAGGAGTCCAGGAGTGTGATTGCCAGGCCAGAAGTCAGGGTCTTCACTAGGTTACTCCCAAAACCCATCGACATGCTCACACTGGTGGGTTTCTCCCTTGGGGCTTTTGTTCCTGCAGCTCTAGCTGAGCAACCAGAGAGGGACCACCAGGTCCCTCTCACAGCCGTAGGCAAAAGCCCCAGGGGACCAGGTTGGTGCAAAGCTAGGTGTGGGATAGCTGCTCTCACGAAATGGCCGCGGGTTAAGTGTCTGAGTGGAAAAACTTTACTAAGAGGTGCATTGTGCTGCCTAAAAATAACTACCGCTCCTTTATCCAAACCACATCCCTCTGGAGAGCTCCAGTATTTAAGCATATTTGGATGCTAAGAGGAATCCTAATCAGTGAGACATCTTGCTTTGGCCGCAGACCTCTCTGAAGTCACTGGGCAGCATCCGCAGAGGCGACGGGAGAACTTGGCCACCACCCATGCCTACATACTGCAGCCGCGAGTTTGCTGTTTTAGTGGTTTCCTTTAATTGGGGTGATCGCTTGCATGCAGAGGAGCAAATTAAAATCCTGTGAACTAGGTTAATATAAAGAAGCTCATGGATAGGTGGACAAAGCTGGATGGACTGACATGAGCGGGAGGTATCACTTGTCACTCCATCCTCTGCCCCGTGGGAAAAGATCTCTCCATATACCATGTTTGCCTTCTCAGGAGCGTTTCCCCAGAGGGAAAAGGCTCCTGAGGGTCTGGTGTCTTCCCAGGGCTGTCGCAGCGTACTTTGAGGAGACCACGACCCGTCGTGCTGAGCCTGTGCCTCCAAGCTCACTTCTCATCTGCCTCCCCCGTCGGCAGGACTCCTGCATCTTCCCCTCAAGTAGGTGGACAGGATTTTGGGTGGGAAGAGTCAAGGTCCAGCTGAATCCAGCAGCTCCCGTTCCTCTGCCACCCTCAACCTGCTCCCTTTGTGGAGGTCGGCTTTGCCCCTTACACGACAGCAGACGATTTAAACATTATTTAAAAAAAAAAAAATAAAATTGTCCCACACTTCCACTCTCTAAAGCGTCTCTTTTTCTTCCTTCCCAGTGACTTTCTCTCTTTAAATTTAAGATGGTGCTGGTCACCTTTGCTCCAAAAATACACAAAGCCGCTGCATAACTATTTTCCAAATAATTAATCTTTCCAGTGGAATAACTTAAAGCCCCACGTTTCCTGTTATGTTATACAGCTGCAATTTGTAACAAGAGATCCCGCGCTGTGCTACATGGGCAGAGGGCCAGGGACGTGGTGCTTTACCTACACAAGAGCCCTACATAAATAATCCTCAGCCGCAAGTTAAACAGTTAGGTACTGTTCGGTTCAAGTAAAAAGGAGAGGGAAAACAAAAGCCTTTCTTCTGGTTGCCCTTTCACAGTTCAGCATTAAATTTGCAGTGGCATTTTATTTTATTTCGTAAGATTCAGGGGCTGGGAATGCCCCTTTCTCACGTAGTGGGGAAATACATGTTCAGTTCCACCATCAAAAAGAGGGTTTATTGATGAATTCGCATATTCTCTCTGCCATAACGATTATAGCCTCCTATATAGCTGGGATCTGAAGATTTGCCATCATAAGCGTAGCAATCCTTGCTTCTGTGCCCAGAACCAGGCTTGGGGTGGAGATGGCCAGGAGATAAGGGAAGTGTCTGGGACAGCCGTCAGAGGGCCACCGGAGCCAGGCATAAATCAGAGCTGCCCTGAGACGGCGAGAAAGGGTGCCAGGAGCCGCGCTGGTCCCCAGCCAGCTGCAGCACAGGGGCAGCCCCGGGATGATATAAAGCCTCCATTGGCAAGCCTTCGCCCCTCCTCCGCCTGGCACAAAGGGCAGCGCCGTCACGCTGGAGCATGGTGGGTCTGGACTCCTGAAATCGCCAAGCCTCGCTTGCCACGTGTGTTTTAAATGCCCATAACAACAGTGTCACGTGTACTGAGGAAGGGGGGATGCAGGGCTTAGCTGCAACGGTAGCAGTGTTTATAGGTATTATAAATCATCTTCATCATCAGAATCATGCATACTGCTATTATATTTTCAGGATAACAGTGAGATGGACTGGCATATGGCAAAAATCGGCTGCTAATCACTGTCTTCCCAAGTTATGGGAAAGCATTTTGAAGGTTTACACCCCCAGGTTCCAGTTCAGCAAAGTTCATACATGTGTGCTCCTGTGTCAAATTCCCAAGGCTATTTCATCCCTACAGACACAGCAAGGAGCTTGGCAGAAGTTTGCTGCGGGATGGGAAAGTCCAAAAGCACCTAAGCAAGTTCAGCATCTACTGCCCCATCCTGTCAGTGGGATTTTAGGCATCTGTTTGCACTTCCAGGCCCCTAAATACACTCAAAGCATCTAACCTGTGGTTAACAGGGGATAATATGAGAGGGATGGGATGGAGTGGAGGATGCGTCCCTTGTAAGAGCAGGCACTGGCTGTTCACCTCCTCTTTTTGGGGAGGAGAGGAGCATCTGAGTGCACTCCCTAAAAATCACAGCTCACCCAGCCCAGCGAGGGAGCGAGCCCAGCAAGATTACTGCCAGCCCTTCCCAAATTTGCAGGATATCCCTCTCTATTTTGGGGTGTACCATCAGACCTCCAGGCAATGGTGTGGGCTTGCTGGGAGGAGCGAGCAAGGAGACCAGAGGCTGCGGTTTCCCCTCGGCCATATCCAGGGTTCCTGCTCACACTGCCAGGGCTTATTCCCGGCGATGGAGAAGAGCCTCATGCCTGTGTCAAGATCAGTCCCGGCTGGTCAGACACACTGCCCCAGTGTCTGGAACACGTCAGCTGCAACCTACAGGAGTAACCCATCGAAAGGGAAACGATTTGAAATTAGGCGAACAGGAGAACGGCTTCCACGAGGCGTGAAAATTATCTTGTTTCATGCTTAGAATGACCCCATTACCACAATATCCTGAATGAATTATGCCAAACTTCCCATGCACTCGCATACACAAAAAAAAATCCCCCTTTGGGCTACTTAACAACAGAGAGAAATTTCAGAAGGGGAAGCTCCTGAAAAGAGGGAATTTGAATAAAAAGTGTCCTTTGGAATGTAATTACAAAGTGGGTATCATCACGCTTTGATATCTTTAATGGCAGTTGTTCTCCTCATTGTGGAATACGTTTCTTTTGTACCAGCAAATTCTTGGGAAAAAAGCTTAATCTTGCACACATTGTGCATTAGGAAACAACTCAAATTAAGACCTCTTTGGGACGCTGATCAATGCAGCAGCTAGGAAGGCCAGGAGAAAAAAAAAAAGCAGTTCAGAGAGAGAAAATTATTTCCTCCTGGCAAAAGAGGGCTATTTATTGCAAACACGGATGGGGGTAGCTTATGCTGTGTCTTAATTTTTCCTATCCAAGACCATAGTTGGTGGATTTGCACCCAGGCAAGGTGCCTGTAGAGGCAGTCCCGCTTCAAGAGCATTTAACACCTTCCTTGCGTGGGGGTAAATACCCCACGTGCTGTTGAACTCCCGGAGTCTAATGCAGCTGCTACTGCAGAGCTGGAGAAGCGATTAAATCATGGTCACTGCTATAGCGTCTCAGTGGCCGATTGGGCTGTGGTGGTGGAAAAGCAAAGCCCTTGCAAGCCGGCTGCAGAAAGAGACGTTCAGAAAAGAAGAATGAACCCCCACCTTGTTTCATTAGCTGGCTCTCGGCAGCTAACGAGAGGGGTCTATCATGTCGGCATGCTCATCAAAATTTATGGGTGCTGCCTAAAGCTACCAAAATATTGACTGAGCTATCAAAACACGAGGGTTATTAACACAAAGACCTCCTCACTTTGTGGAAGGATAATTTCGGGGGGCTGAAGAGTGCAGGTTCTCAGGGAACCACTGCTGTGACCTCTTGGTTTTGGCAAAAATAAACAGCAGGGGAGGGGAGGTGTCTTGGAATTAACATAATGACCTGACATGGGTAAAATCAACCCTTCGGGGTTTAGGACAGATCTGGTTCCTGGATAATTAGGTATGTCTGAGTGGTGTGCAAGCCCTGGGCTGCACCCTGCTCTATCCTGGGCTGAAATACTGCTGGTGGAGAGGGACAGGCTGGGCAACCTGCTGCTGGCAATTAACGGGAGCTGGGAAGAAGCGTAACATCACTAGTGATGATCCAGCCGGTATCGGTAAGTAAACAGAGGTTGGTTTTAGTACTGCTAAGGGGTTACTTCAGGGATGGGGCTGTGGGTGAACGTGTTAAGGATATGCCTTGTAAAATGAGGTGGTGAATTCAGCTGAAACACTGTGAGCCACCTTTTGTATCAGCCGTGTCCTCTCACTCCTTTTGGCCAGTTGAGCTTTTCGGGAAGTTTTCCTATAGAAAGGCACTTGATCCTCAAGTGTATGCCTCTCTCCTGACATCCCCCTCTTTCCCCTTTGGTTGTATCCCCCCAAGCAGAAACCAAATAGAGAAGGGACCCAAAGGCTGTGTCTATGCCACCAAACAGAAGAAGGCCCTGGCAGCACCGCCTGGCTGTTAGCTGGTTCCCTGGCTCAGATGCCGTGGATGGCCTCTTGGGACAGAGGCAAGCTGGTCTCCAGCACTGCTGGCCCCCATCCTCCCACCTTATCCCAATACACTCATGCCACCTGTCCCTGGGCATGCAAAACCCCCTTCCTGGGCATGCCATGAACACCTCTTGTCAGCAAGCTGCAACAGAGAGCTGGCACTATTTTAAATACTGAGAAAAAAAAACCAAACCCATACAAAAATAGTAAGAATGGCTTTGGGGCGCTGCACAGGGAACACACATTTGGCTTTGGGGCTGGAGGCTGCTCCCTGGCTCTCTAGTTTAGCAATATATAAGATGAATGCACAGAAAAGTCTTTTCCCCAGGGTTTTGGGTAGAAGAGCCCTGCTGAGGGAAAAGCTAATGAGCCGACATCTTCCTGTCTCTTAGGGAAGTCCCACAGAGTCATGATATTGCCTGCATTGGGAGCGACTCGGGTACGGCTGGGCTTTTTCCCGTGGCATGGGTTAGGTGATCAGCAAGATGCTGCACGCTTCTATTGCTGCTTTTCTAGCACGATTGGAGCCCAAGCAAGTGCCGAGAGTCAGCACTATACTGGAAGCAGGGGTGCTGGTCCACGCTACACTTCTGATTTAATGGAAGTATTCTGGGTTTCTGTGAAGCTTTTCTCAAAAGTAATCAGTTTACCTTCTTTTTTTTTTAATTTTTTTTACTTTTTTTTAATTATTATTTAGTATCTTCTCTTTTCCAGCAAGGGAAAGCTGGAGGGAGAGAGAGGCAAAACCAGGTGAACAAACAGAACCCAAAATGCTTTAAAAACTGGTCATGAACGTTTTTTGTTTCAAAGCGAAATAAGCACAGAGTAGAACACTGGACTCGCGTGAAATCCTTGCTTTTTCCTTGTTGATGCTCGTAGTTTCTTCTTCACATTTGACAAAAGCATGAGTCCACTTTTTTCATCGGACTCCTCCCAAAGGCTGCACACCACCTGGAAATGGCTGCATGTCAGCACAACTCTTTTTAGACACCGGAGAATCCCTACCAGCAAATTGCCCCAACCGTGGGAAAAAATTCTACCAGCTCTGGCATGTTGTTAGACATGGAAGAGACAGAATTCTGGGGTGTATTTGGCTTTAATTTTTTCCACCGTTTATATTTTGGGTAGTTTCTCCCAAGTTCGAAGCAAGGGGTGGGAAACGGGCAGAGAAGGCTGGGGAAGAAGTGGAAAGGCCAGGGTGAGAGGGAAGGGATGTAGCAGGAAAGGTGATGAATTGGTGAAAAAAAAAAGCAAACCAAAAAGTAAAATAAACTTAGAGAAACGTGGAGGAGTTCCAGTAAAAGAGGAAAGAGAAACAATCTGGAAATGGCAGACAGTATATTTAGTTAAGCCACTGGCACTTTCCTCTGGTGGGAAAAGTCACAATTGCAGGGCTTAGGTCTTAATCCAACAAGGGAATTTCAACGTGGGTTTATTTTTAAACATGTGAGTAATCCTCACGATTTCAGTTCAGAAAGGTAGATCCCAGCTCTTATCAAGCCTGTTGCCAGTGTGGACCTCCCCGTTAGAAAAAAAAAAAAGATATTTAGAATCTCTTTTAAGTCACATGTTGGGTTTTTTCCCTGTGAAAAGATGTACATACACAAATTTCTTTGGATTGACAAGGATGGGAAAAAGGGGTTTGAGGTTTCCCCGGGACTGAACAGTTCTCCCTGGGGAGGCTGCTCTTGCTCCGGTTGCGTTTTGCTGAGAGCAGAGTTGAGGAACAAATCAACCTGATAAAGACATTTCCAGCACAAAGGAAAAATGCAAGTGGACAGTGGGACGTGGGCACCTCAGAAGGGTGCACCACATCCTCAGAAGTGGGGTTTGCCTGCTGCGGAGAATACAGGGCAAGGCACAACCTTCTCTGTCCCAGGCTCTTGCAACCCGCACGGAGCTTGGCTGGGGTGCAAAGGGATGCAGAAGAGCAGATCTGATGGTGAGCCTGGCTCCCGCATTCAGAGCTCAATTTATAATAATTATATTTTATAGAACATAATATTATTATATTATAATCATTTATTGATTATTCCCAGATCCACTCCTCCTAAAATTCAGCCTAGGCAGAAGTTTCACATCAAGAATTTTATTCACTGGATTTTAGGGTGTTTTTTTTGGAGGGAGAGGCAGAATTGCCAGTTCTTTCTGCACCCATCCTTCCAAAACGCTCACAAAATCCAGGTGTTTTGAAGCTGTAACTTTTCAGACGCTGAGAAAACGGGAAGGCTCGGAGTCAAACACAGCTTGGGAGCGAGTTGTTCCTACATGGGGATGGTCCCCGTCTCTCTCAATGGCATTTTATCCCTTGCTGCAAGCACTTCAGTCTCCCCTGACACAGCAGAGCCCACCATGTGCTGCTCCTTAAGTGCCATCGACCTCCGTCGATACCCAAACAGATTAACCGTCGTCCTCATCCCCCTCTCTGCTGGGTTTCATACTGATAAAGCAGCCGGGTGTTCAAACATCCATGGAGAGCTGCATCTCTTGCAGAGGCTGCTCTTAGCCAACGCCATACTGCACTGGGGCATCAACATCTTCATGAAATTTAGGGAATTAGGGTGCCTGGAGGGGTCTCTCGTTGCTGGATGTGGTGCAATTTTACAGAGAAGTGGTTCCTCCGCCAGACATTGATGTGGTGCTGGTAGACCCCATGAAGAGCCCTGGATCTGGGAGAATTTACCCTCTCTTCCTTGAAAAGGAACGTATCTCACAGCGTTGGCTCGGCACAGAGACCTACCTCTGTCAGCCTGGCATCTTTTTGTTTAACTGGTCAATTTTCAAGCAAGTAGACCCAGACAGGAAGAATTTGCCAGTGGGTTACTCCACTTATTTCCATTGGATTGACATCAGCAGTTACCACAACACTCCGTAATGAAAAATTTCTTCTGGAAGACGGTTGAAAATGGTAAGATTTGGCCAGTCCGTCCTCACCCTTTTATCAGTGGCGTAAGTTGCTGAAACCAGTGTCTGATAAGGAGATGTCCATTAACTGCGCTCCTGGAAATATACATCAAATTGCATCCGAGTTTGCAAAACCTCCCAAGGAGCAAGGAAGGGGTACAAAGCAGATGGAGAAGAGAAGTGACTGAATAAAGCAGGTCAGGATGCTCAAAAAAATATAGCACTGTGGCAAAAAAAAAAAAAAAAAAGGAAAAATGACTGGTGTCTCATTTTAATTAGTATAAAAATACTCTCCCCATACTTATGCAAGTGTTTTATACTGTCTTAGATATAGGTTCTTTGCAAGAAGTGCTTTACCATAGCTTGCTGCTATGGGGCTGAGAGCAGGAGCTCAGAAAATGAAGGCACCAGGTCCTCTAACACCCCAGCCCTGAAATCTGGATCAGACAGCAATGGTTTAAAAAGACCGGGCAGGAGCAGCAGGCTTATTTACAAAAGGGTTATCTCCAGTGGTGTGGGGTGGTGGTGACAAGGAGGGGAAATTTGGGCTAGAAATCCACTCCAGCGTCCCTCAAACTTTTGCCTTTAGTCACCTCTGAGAGTAACATTTAACCTGTGGAGAAGGGGTCACTGACTGGTGGCACTGAACCAGCCTGCCCGTCTTGCTGAGCTTACTCCATCACCTCTTCTTCCTCCTCTGACCCCTACTATAGGGTGAGGAGGAGTGAAGTGGGGGAGGCAGGACTTCAGAAATCTCCCCAACATCCAAGTCAGGCGGAGACACAGACCTCGGACACCCATTTATTCCGGGAAGAGGCATTTCCCCAGTGTCAACTGGGCAGCCAAGAGAGCAAGAATCGGAATACGCTTTGCAATTCTAGGGTGAGGTGACTTGTAAGGACGTGTGGCTATTTTTTTCCCCTCCTTTTCCCCCCTTGCACCTCCCAGCCTCCCTCTCCCATCTCGGTCCCGTGCCAAGCCCAGCTGCTCGGCTCTGGGTGCTGCTGCAGCTCTTGCTGGCAGGGCTGCTGCTGATCGGAGCTGGGGAGGGCCACAATGACGCACCCTATTGGTATTAGAAGATTTCACCGGCTATTTATAGGCCCCCACCGACCACAGAAGGCTCTCTGCCTCTCTTTTTCTCCCCCACTCCATCCGTCTCACTCGCTGGCTTCAGCTCAGCGCAGGAGGGGGAGCAAAAGAAACACTGTAAATAAACCGGTGAGGTCCAAGCCCAACATTCCCGAGCACAGCAAGAATCCTGCCCCTCCACTATCGGAATCACACCGTGGATTCAGTCTGAATAAATTATTTCCACTGCATCAGTTTTTCACTCTGGTGTTCTTATGTCCCAGGTTTTCAGCTTGGATTTCTTTCTCTTTTTTCTCTCCCCCCCTCCCCCCCCCGCCTTCTCTGTCTTTGTGCAGTTTCACTTTCCAGTTCCTGGCATTGGCTCGGCTATTCCTTGGCAGGGCTCGATAAAGCCCAGAGAGGGGGAGACCTCTCTATTGAGCTCTGCAAATTTCCCCCGATTCCTGCCAAGCGCTTCCCTGTGTGTCTCTTCCCATACCCACGCTGAGCCCTGACCCTTATTTTGGCCCACAACATCTTCTGATGCTCTCCTGACCACAGGGCCACCCTACAGCTCCCACGCTCACTCTCTCAAGGATTTGATCTGAAGATGATCACTCTCTGAAGGATCTGAAGATGCTCAGAGGGCTGGAGCAGCTCTGCTGTGAGGACAGGCTGAGAGAGTTGGGGTTGTTCAGCCTGGAGAAGAGAAGGCTCCAGGGAGACCTTAGAGCCCCCACCAGTCCCTAAAGGGGCTACAGGAAAGATGGGGAGGGACTCTTGATCAGGGAGTGGAGCGATAGGACGAGGGGGAACGGTTTTAAACTGAAAGAGGGGAGATTTAGATGAGATATCAGGAAGAAATTCTTGACTGTGAGGGTGGTGAGACACTGGCCCAGGTTGCCCAGAGAAGCCGTGGCTGCCCCATCCCTGGAGGTGTTGAAGGTCAGGCCGGATGGGGCTTTGAGCAACGTGGTGTGGTGGGAGGTGTCCCTGCCCATGGAAAGAGGTTGGAACTAGATGGTCTTCAAGGTTGCTTCCAACTCAGACCATTCCATGATTCTATGATCCACTGGGTGCTGGTCCAGCACCCTATTTCACGCACACATCTCTCCAGCCCCTGCCCTGGTCCCATGCTGGTCGATGAGGACCAAGCTGAGCATGGAAATGGCCAGTGCAGTACCTGTGTGTCAATCCTGGTCACTCCTTCAGCGTAGATAACCACAGCAGTAAGTTTTAAATTGTTGTTGCAGGAGCACAGTCCATCCCAGCTCGGGGCAAAAGCGGCATTAGGAAACGTGAGTGAAAAATTCCGCATACCTGGGTATGGGCAGTGAGGTAAAAACAATGAATAGTGTCCACAGCAAAGGCATTGATGGAGAAGTAAAGCCATTTATAATCACTCCAGTGAAGTGAAAAATAGAGGTCACTGGAGGTGCACATCCATTCTTTTTTTAACAAAACAATGCTGATTTTCACAATATTTATTGTCAGAAGCATTTCTAACAGAGACACTCCCGCCTGCATGCAGGCCCTCAGGTTTACAACAGAGGTAAGCGAGGACAACTGTGGGAATTAAATCTGTAGCAAGACATTTTCCTTCTGCTTTCTCGTTGAATTAACCATTGCCCTGCCTGAGAGACTGAGGTCCTTGCAGCTCCATCAGCACCTGCAGAGATAAAGCAATCAAGGGGCGCAGGAGTGTCTTCTTGGGAGAGAGGAGTCTTATCCTTAAGTAAATCACTTCACCTCTCTGTTTTTGTATGGTGCCCTGCTCCATGCTTATCTATTCAGTCTGGCAGGCTCCAGGGCTGTCTCCTGCTGCCAGGGAGGGATACAGAGCACCAAGTCCAGCCACATCCCTCGGGGAGGGTTGAGACCTGCAGACATGCCAGCTTTGAACAACCTGGTCTAGTGGGAGGTGTCCCTGCCCATGGCAGGGGGTTGGAACTAGATGATCTTCAAGGTCCCTTCCAACCCAAACCATTCTGTGATTCTACGATTTTTGCATCCTTCTCAACCTGGAGATGCTCCAGCCCTGCCTTAAGAACTGCACAGTCACCCTGGAAATGTGGGATAAGCCGGTAAAATTTCAGGATGCCTCCAGAGGGCTGTTTTAAAAGTGGATCGGAACTGTCAACCCCTGCAGGAAAATTTAGTTCTATTCTCCAGTTCTCGGTTCTTAGGTTTTGGAGAAGCACATTCATAAACCATAAAAGCGAATTATCCCTCCACCGAAACAGATACAGCCTTGACCTTTCTGCAGCATAATTAAAATGTAAAAGCACTTTGCCCGATTGCTATATGACTAAAATTGTTCCTTTCATTTATACCCCACTTTCTGCCGGCGCCGATGTGTAAGGAATCGGTGGTCGCGGCTCACGATGAATGTCTGGTAGTTATCCTATGATAAAATCATGATTTTGAGGGACTTGCAACTTGAGCTGGGAAAACACTTCACAGGGTGTAATTTACTCTTGAATTCAGCACGCTTGTCCACAAGCAGCTTAGTTTTCTCAAATTTTTGTGTTCAAAATTTTCTCATCAGGTATTTCCTACAACTAAATCCTGTTCTCAGGGACCACACAAGAGCATCCCTGCTACAAGTACCTGGCACTTGGCGTTTGACAGAGGAAGTGTGTTTGGTTCACTGGTATTATTTCTTGCATTTTTGTCGGCGTCCCGGTTCTGCCACTCCATTCCTAAGCAGGAAAACCCATATGGCCTCTGCCCTTAATGGGCTACACTCAGATGGCAGCCGGCAATACGGAGGTGCTCCAGGTAATCCTAATGCTTCTGGCACACTTGGCTGGGGAAGTTTGGAAACAAATACCCGTTAGGCATTTAAGAGTGTGAAAGTTCTGCTAGTTTTTATGGTAAATACAGGGGGGAAAAAAAAAAGATGATGTTTAAACTGTGGTTCGGACTTTGGACTTAAGAGTGAAGTGTTCAGTATTGTATTCTTATATAATAAATGCCACGTGGTTTCTGGTAATGGAATAATACAAGCAACTCAGCGCATTATACATTCACGTATTAGATCAGAAATGTTTGTAAACCAGGCAATAAAGCTGATTGAGCAGAAGGACTTACAAGATGTTTGAAGTGATTTGACTTCTAAAATTACATGAAAAGTTGGTGTTTGACAGCGCTGTGTGGGGACACAGTGAGCTCAGACAGCCGAAAGTGTTAACAAACAGAAGCGGCGTGGTGTAAGGTGTAGGGGCAGCTTACAAACCCGCGTGTAAACGGTACGCTTTTGGGATAAAAACCATTTGAGATTTTTTTTTTCTTTTAGGTAAAGGAAGGTCCGTTTTCTTGCAAGAAGAGCTCTGGATCTCCTCTCTGGGTCATTTGCTAAGCGAAGGGATCAGGAACACAACCCTGAACTGCTGGAGCATGCACATTAGCCTGATTATGTGACAGTAGGAATGACACTGAACTTAAATCTCAGCCTTTTAAACTGCACAATTATATTGTATGTCCTGTAACAAACCCAATAATTTTCATATACCTATTTAGAAAGATGAACCTCGTTTAATAAAAGTAAGTATATTACACCTTTGTTCCCAGTTCTACCGAACAATCGCCAAGAGAGAAAGGATAAAAAGTATCCAAAGATCTACATGAAACGTTTAAAATGGCAACTGACTCTATCTCAGCACAAAGTATTGTTATTTCTTTGCTAAATTCAGATGGTCTCCAAGAATCTAGAAGCTCGTTGCAGCTGGACAGTGTTTATAGACATATGGCAGAGGATGGTTTTCAAAGGAATTTAAATATTGCAGGGAGCGGTTTTATATTCCGGGGCCCCAAGTTTGCTTTGTGATAGCGGTTTGCTTTCACTGTTGCTCAAGAAAGGAGCCCTCTGTTCAGAGGGAAATGCAGAAGGTGTGAAGCGAACAAATAAAATGTTACATTTTCCATCCCTGGCACAGCAGAGGAATCGGAAGCAGTTACAGCCGAAAAAGAGACCAGGGCTGGATAAACAGGAGAGATACACGACCTGAACAAATCAGATGTATAATACTGGTTTGCATTTCCCTGAGTCGACGAACATAAATTAACACCCGGTAAGATGACTGTGTTTTTGAGATAAAAATTTTGCTTTCCATGAATAACCTCTAAAACGGGCTTAAAATTCTTTCCATAAACATTTCTAGCCACTAATCTAATTGATTGGAATGTTTTAGAAAAGCAAACACAGCTGAAGGAAATTCACTGCTTTTATTCACATATAAGTGAGTATTTGCAGGTTTTTAAAGGTATTCCCCGAGGTCAATAACTAACTAAACAACCTGATTTTGTAAACAGTTATCATGCAGTAAAAAAGCCAGGCTCTGAGGTCTTTGCGTGGAAGCTATCCACCAGGCACGCTCAAAAGAGTATTTTTAGTAAGTGTTCCCTTGAACACGATACCCGCCTTCTGACTCTAGTTTAATTGTAACCAGTTTTTGAAGCAGTTTGGTGGAAATGCTGTAATTTCTAAACCCAGCCTAACTAAAGAGTAGCTCATCTCAGTCGAGCCGAGGCAAACGTGCTCCTAAACAACTGGCCCAAACCAACCAAACTCACAAAAAACAAAATAAACCCACCCCCAAACAGAAATCACCTTGGGCAGCAGGCGGTGTTTTCAAACTTTTCTCTGTCACTGAGAAATTGAGATTTTTTTAAAAGTAAATGCCAAGATCTCCAGATAATTGCTTCCTTGCCGGCCCTGAAGAAAAACTGCTGTTTATTGGGAAAGCTGCAGCGCGGCGATGATATGAAATATTAGCTCGGTTGCTGTCTCTGGGAGCACGTGGGCACACGGAGCCCCTGTAGTAGGTTGTAGCAGCAGAGTGGGATGATTGCTTGTAGACTTTCGCCCTCCAGAAGCAATCGTGCCCAAATCCGCAAGCTCCATTTCTGTCTCAATTCCGTTAGAATATTGCTGTTAAAGAAGATACAACCACAAAAAAGACTGTCTACCCTGAAATTCCCACCCCTTTTGGTTCTTTGAAGAGGGTGTGTGTGTATATATATATACACACACTTTTATCTCGCTATCATTGAATGGTAAATACTCTGTTCTTCATGTTATTTGCCAAATTGCGCCGAATCTGATGCAAAGCCCTCTTTTGAGAGCGTTCAGAAGTTGCTGAGCAGGAATCTGTGTGCGAGCATTGCTGTGGGTTGCAGAATCTTCCAAGTATTTTAACCTATGGTAGGAAAAGAAGAAAAAAAAAAACCAGCAAACAACCCCAAGATCTTAAATTCTCTGCTTTTGCTATCAATTCTTATATGGGGATCCCTCACAAAAATCCTTTGTTATTCCCAATGATTAGCTGAAATGAATCCTTACATTTTGGGCTTCAGTGGAAACAGGGCTGTGCCAAACAAAATGTCTTCATCAATCTTAATGCAAACAGCCAAACACTCCGAAGAAGAGCAAAATGCAGTATGCGTAAAATAAAATGCAATAAAATAACAATAGGGTGGATTCAGTTTATTCTAATCCAAGAGCAGTTAAAGCAAAAGCACTTACAATAGCAGAGCTCAGCAGATTCCAATGGGAAAGGAAATATTAGTCAACAAATCCTCAAAGTTTTATGAACGCGCCAGTCGGGGTGGGGAAGCCTTCGGATGCTTTCAAAGCAGGCTGAAGGAGCAGGGAAGATGTTGTAGTTATTAAATACCATTATTTTCCCAAATTTATCTCAGAATTGAAAGATTTATGGCTTTATGCAGCTGATGAGCAGAGCAGCGCCACTGCCCAAGGAATTCTGCATGTAAGGAAAACTCCCTGAAGCCTCAGCATCATGAAGGTGGTGTTGGAAAAAACCTTAAAAATAATATAGCTAATTTCTTAAAATTCACTGTGTGCCAGTGCTAGATGCTTGGGAAGGCCTAAGACCCCCCATCTGCTCTTTCTTTGATGAAAGAAAAAAAATCTCACTCAAACCCCACCAAAGCTGCATGCCCCCATTTTTTTTCTCCCCCCCCCCCCCTTTTTTTTTCCCCCCTGACATTACAGCCTTGCTGGTCTTATTTTTCTTCCCCTTTCATGTTAGAGCAATTTGAATACCGTCCATCCTGGATTTCTTGCAGGACACTATGGACAGCTGGCAGGATGATGCCTGAGATGCTAAGAGCCAACTCTGAAAGACATTTTTTTTTTGTGTGTGTGTGTGTGATTTAACATTACTGTTACAAATGAAGAGCTGTGAAATCTTCCCTCCCTTGTATTTAGTACCACTATTTCTAAAGTGAAAAACAAGAACAAATTATTGCAGGTTACAGTTTTTCAGCTATTCAATTACTGTGGATGCCAAAATAAGGGGGAAAAAAAAATATCTGTATTTATAGCACTCTGTCCAGGGAACAAGTTTTTAAAGCAAACAAAACTGTGTATTTTTTCAGCCTGGGAAAATGCCAGTGTAGTCTCTTATTCTGATGGTGTTATCTCATTATCTTACAGAAGTGTACCAGCTATTTTATGCTTTTACTGCAAAAAAACAAGTCTTAATTTAAGACTTTCTAAGTAGAGATGAAGAAGTGAAATACAATTTGAACATCTAATTTCCTTCACTAGGATGAAGTTTTTGGTAAGGCTCCAGTATTTGTTGGAAACTCCTAGCGGGCATTACTTCCTCACTCTACCCAAAATAAATTCCTCCAATATTAAGCACTTGTGAAAACAGTGTTGCTTTTTCACACTGCTGATACCACTCCTATCTGTCGATTTCCCCCAGCAACACAAGAGGAACTGCACTTTGTAACGCAGCTGTCAGCACTATTACTTTTATTTTTTCATCCATTTGGTCTAACTTTGACATCACACCGGAACCCGAGATGCGCTTTGTTCTCTAAAAATGTCAGAATAATAATAAAAAAAAAAACAACAAACACAACCAACAGAGGAAAAGGTGGGGAAGTGGAAATATTCAGATCTTGAGCCGTGACACCTGTCAAACACAAGCAAAACCCAACTTCCCGCTTCCAAACCCCGGGGCCCCAGTGGAAGCCAAGGTTTTCACAGCCGAGATGGCTGCAACCGGACTCCCCCCGACCCCGCTTCAGGCTTTTTAACTCCCGGCCGGCGCCCGGCCAGCCCTTCCCCACCCGGTGGCAGCGGGGCCGCCCCGGCTTCCCCTGGAGCAGGCCCCAGCGCTGGTCTCCTTCCTCCCGCGGGAAACGACCTTGGCTGGGCCGCGTTGCCCCGGGCCGAGCCCCTC